>JAIFZK010000005.1:23140000-23272500 GCA_027481765.1 Tenualosa thibaudeaui
GTTTAACTGAGTGCCCTTTCCACTCCATGGAAGTGAACATGCACACAGCGAAGATCAAAGATTACAAAGTGAAGCGTTCTAGAATCTGTGATTAAGATCAACCTAATAAAGGATGCTGATTGTTTTGTGTGTATGTGTGTGTGTATTTATTCTTTTATTTTTTACATAACACTCTGAATCTGAAACTCTGAATCATGGGTGTGACAAGAGAGGCTGGATATCGATCTGGTGGTTCTGATGTATTTTGGTGGTGTGGTATGATGTGTGAATAACAAAGTGATGTGTGCTGAGGTGGCTTGGGTGTGGCTGCACATGACGTGGAAGGGAGACCGCCAGAACTAAATGTGTGAATGTGTGTGCGCTACAGGAAACGCTGGAGGATGTCATGAGGCATGGTGAAAGTGTATGTCTGAATATGTGTGTGTGTGTGTGTGTAAGAGAGAAAATTATGAGTGTAGTAAAGAGTGAAGTATGCATAGCATGTGTCTCTTACTGTCTCTGCTGAGCTTCCCCCTGAAAGAGGACCATGCAGAGCTAAGCCTCTTCTTCATCATGTTGCTTGTCTCCTCATCCTCAGTCCCTGTGAATCCACCTACAATGGGTGCACAAGCACAAGGTTTATTTAAGAATTGCATAAGGTGACACAGAAGCTTGTATTTTTGGTTGCTTTTCACTATAAACATCCTTCCCTATCTCTCTCTCTCTCTTTCACACACACGCACACTCACATATTGTGCTTTTATTCCTAAATTGTTTTTCTAATAAAAGTTCTGCAGAACATAGATTTGTAGAGGGTATATTTACACTGGTTAATATTAATATCTTTCTCACACCAATTTATATATTTTTTATTCATAGCCTATATGTATTTATTTGTTTACCTGTTTATATATTTATTTAGACTAGAGCATATATAAAACACAAGCCTGTTATTACAACTATTTTGGAACTCCAATAGGCCAGGGTTGGGAAAGTAAGGAAGAGGTAAACCCCATTGATCAGGCCTGCTCCAACTAGTAGCCCTTGGGGCACTATGTTTAAACATGTTGAAGCAGCAGCGCAGTGCAGGCGGTGCTACGTTCCTGGGTTTGGATTTCACAATCCCACACTTCACTTTTATTCTAAGACCTAGAACACAAATAAAATCGTTGCGAATTATGTGTCATTTCTTAATTCCAGACTTGCCGTGCAAAAGTCACTTGACTGCACCCGATAAACCACAATTACAAAATGCTTTAGATATAAGCTAGGTGTACTATTAGGGTGAAAACACATGTTCCTTTAACCGTGCTGTAAACTGTAAACATTAGCCTACCTACCGGAGATGGGTTGAGACAAGAGCCGAGAGAAAACCGAAAAGTCCTTGACGTGACGATTCTCAAATAAAGCGAACATTAGCACTCGTTAGCTTTTATTTGTAAAATATGTATGTATCGCAATACTCCTATCATGGTCCAAGCTTAAGATATGAATCTTAACCCTTTAAGATAGCCTACGGAAGTATTTTCATCTAAAAGCTGTTTTAGTTTATAAAACAGCTACGGGCCAGCAACAACAAGACGCAGCAAGAAACAGCTGCTTGTTTCACCACTTCAGCCTTGTCTTCGTCTGCAAGATGCACCTAAAGCGCAACATTGTTACTCACTCCAAACGTATTTCCAACACTTCACTATTAAGTCGAATCCGAAGCTTAAAGTTTCGCGACTCTCTTTCCAGCACGAGGTCTCTTCTGTTATCCAACCCAGCGAGAGTAAGGAGCGGTGACTGTAGGCTTATCATTCCATATCGGCAGTGGCGCATACAAAGTGATCTTAAAGTTTCTGGAATTTACCCTATCGATTACAGTTATTTACTGGATTTCACTCCTTGAGGTACTTCCAGTTCGCAAATTTAGCTGGTCTAAAGCCGTCTGTCGCGCATGACATGAGCAGGTTTGCCTCTCCGCGCAGGTTAGGACTTGCTCATCAGTCGACCAATGGAGAAAGGCTACTGTGGCAAATGAACGAGAATGTTTTCAGTAGATCAAGGATTGTGATGAATGCGAGTCAGTTTTACATTTTCAAGACGTAAACATGATAATTGTTCAGACTTACGTGTTCTTTCTATACACTGTAGGCTATTTGTATTTATTGCTGATGAGACAAAACTTCCTTATAAAGGATTGGGAATAGCATGTGAAATGCTCTTGGATGGAGGATGATGTTTAGACTCACGTTACCTGGTCCTAACTCAGTGTGCTGGTCTTCCAAGTTTTCTGCATTCCCTGAAAAAATAAAAGTAGTATTAACTTTGAGATGCACACAGCGACTGCAACGACCTGCATCACCTGACATCAATTTATTCACTGAATAAACTGTACAAAAGTAATTCAAAAAATGTCTTTATATAAATAATATGTCTTTATATATATTTTAAAACAATCGTCGCATGCCCGGTGTTTCAGTTGTGTTCTCTCAAAGGTAACGTGACCCTCCTGTTGCAGCTGTAAGTCTGTGAAGATTTTTGGAGATAGACTCACCTCTTTGCCCTCCTTCTCGAACAGATGAAAAGGACTTCAGCCCTCTCCGAGTGGTAAAGCCACCACCACTTCCTTCACCATCAGGCTTTCCTTAAGGCACAGAATATTCCTCAGCTTGCATCATATTTACATTTTCATTAATGCATTTAGTAGATGCTTTTATCCAAAGCGACTTACATTTTTTGTCAACTATCAATTGTTCAGGGCCAATCTCCCTCTTGCTTGGCTAGGAAGGACACTGAGATTCAGTCTGACTGAATCAGACTGAATCTCAAACCAAGCCTAGCCTTAAAGCTTAAACCCTCAAAGACTTAACTGGAATGTCTGATGCCAGTTCATGCCAATTAAATCTTTAAAGGGTCAGAGCTTAGGACTTGGCGGGGGAGTGTATGGGAATTCAGCCATAGAGCTTCCATGCATCTTCTCATCTGCATAACATCTGCAATGTTTTTATTGTTTGGCTTCACCAACATAGCACAGATCTCCTGCTCAGTGTCACACACTGCAGATGTGCAGTTAGACTGACTCACTCCTTGTCTGCCAGACACAGCTGTCAATGTTGGAGTGAAGGAAGAATGACATCAGATTTACTTTTGTGAATTTATGCAGACTAAACTTACTAAATGGAGGATGAACATTTAAGCTATGAGTAGATCTTAAGTAACACTGGTTGAATCTAAATGTATCCCCTAAGCTCTAATGATTGACCGATTCATGTCAGTTAAGACTTTGAGGGTCCAGGGCTTACGAGCTAGGGGTGGCATTGGGATTCAGGCAATAACAGGTACAGCAACACCATGAGTATATACCAGAGGATGAGAGTGCAGAAGTACTAGTGAAGGGCAGCAAGGGGAGATGGTGGTAGAGGGAGGTTGGAGGGGGGAGAGAATTCTGACATAGCAGAGGAGTAAAGGAGAAGAAAGGCAGTGAACATACTTTTCATACGGAGGGAAGAGAAGCTCCAGGCCCTCCTTTGAGACCTCGCTGCTCCCTTCTCTTCTTCATCCATGTTCCCCTGTCTGGGCAACAATAAATCATCTGTTCATCAGAATCATCTGTTCATCAGAATCATCTGTTCATCAGGTACTGGAATGCACCCTTCAATCACCCCCTGCAAACGCTACTCTCCCCAGCCTGCAAGGAAAACTTTAAAGGCCTAATACTGAACCGGTGGCAAGAGATAAACAGTGGGGGCAGGTAAATTGAATAGTCTTGAACCAAATATTCTTGTTCTTTTCCTTCAAAGTTTCACTTTAAAGAGATGCTTTGTACAGATGAAAAAGGACAGTCTTGATTTATCTCAAATTTGTTTTACAAACAACTTATTTGATTTTTAGAGTTTGGTTTTTCTCTCTTTTCTTTAGCCTACATTCCAGCCATGGATATGAAAACCTATAGATGGAATTGAAAGTGAATAATTATTGACCAGTTTCCTTAGCACAAATGTTTGCCATGCTCAATGTGGAACCATATAAGAGTTGTGGTTCAGCACTGTTCAGCACATGATCCTCTAGCAGGGGAACTGTTCACTCTTTTGTGAAGTCCATAATGGGGGGCTCACTGTTTGAGTGTTGTCTCAAGATCCTGTATGCTGTGGATTTTGTGACTTACAAATACTAATCATCGGGCCTGAAATGAGTTCTGCTTGAAGTACTGACTGAGCAGTTCAATGCAAAGTGGATCTTTTGTCACGTCCATAACAAATGGCACATATATTTATGATGTAAATCTGATTGTATGAAATGTGAGGGTTCACTGCAGTCAGATGTACATGTTAAATTGCAAGTAACTAAATAGTATAACACTTGCTTATGTCTGGTCACATCTGCAACCTTGGTAATGCCTGACCATATTTTCCATTTACTTTGTTGGCTCCTATTGTCACATAAGGCTTAAAGTCTGAAGTGCAGACACACCCTCCAGCCCTGGCGGCACATGAGTGTCAAGTTTCAGATAGATTTTTTTTTTCGAGCAATATCAGGAATGTGATGCAAAACAAAAATATGAAGCAGTCTGATCAGAGCACGTTGACACTTCTGCTGTTGTGGGGAGACAAATAGAATTCAAGCAGTAAAGCAACACGACAGAAAGATCAATAAATAAAATTAGCATGCTGTCACATGGACACTGGGATACGGTCATTGCTGTGAGGAGAGATCGCTCCAATAACCTGCAATATCGTATGTGGTGAGCATGGGAACCCCTCGTTTAATTTCGTCATGACTTCCTGTGTGCCGGGAGAAATGCTACCTCGTCTCCTCTGTTTGTTTATTTCTGTGTTTTAGTGATGGAGTCGGAGGCAGGACCTCATCGGCCCCTATATATAGCCAGCGGTATTCTCTCGGGCCCTCTCTGCTAGTCCACATCTTTTGGCTGCTGCACTAAAGGGGGTGGAGGTCACAGTGCTTTATAGATATCGTGAGTCAGCCCAGCGTTGTTTGTGCTGTTGTCATTGCGTTGGTTTGTTGGAGCCCTGGGAGAGACTGCGAAGCATCCATAAAATCCTTGATGACACTTGTTTGCACTAGCTGGTATTTCAATACTGTGCTCTGGTCAAAGTTTTTCCAAATAATCAGAATTTTTGTCTGAAGGTCAGCATTGACGCTGTCTGAAATGGCTGTCCAAACTGTCTTTTGATACAGAAGTCATAGCGACGTTTTATGGTTTCCATGTGGCATACGACTTGGTACTTTGTTAGCCAAGACCAATAAGTGTAGGTTAAAAGAATCTCATGGAGACCTGTATGTCTATCATAAATCATAAATCTCCACTGTTATTGGTACATGGGTGCGCATGTGTGTGGGCGGTTGGGGGTGGTGGTGTTAGGCAGCGTCAGGCTGTGGGGGTGGTATGTTAAATTTGGGTCAGGCTGTTTTCAGAGGGTCTCTTCAATCTGTTTTTCGGCCCTCCCTCTTTGCTCGGGGGAATTTTAAGCCCCCCTGCCTCCTCCCCCTACTGGAACTCTGTGAATGGGAAGCCGGATGTGTTCAGCTCCCACTCCTCTAGGGAGCATAGGGACATGTCTGCATGGACACGTTAAACTGTCCCCTCCTGTCCTGTCTGTCAGCCGCCCACCCCCAACACATGCATGCACACACACCCCATATGCAGTTACTAACTGCAATCAGACACCCAGTTCATTTGTGGTCACAGCTTTTACTCTATACGTGCGTACAGTATCTCTCAAGAAGCTGCCCAAGCCCAGTGGTTTTACATGGATTACCAGAGAGACAGTTGGCATTATATAGTTTGTGTAGTTTCATAGAGTTTTGGCAGCTAGGTGTAATGACCACCGAGGTGTAAACAGAATTAATGAACGAGGCAGAGGCAATGAACCAGTTGCTTCCGCTCAATTTCTTTTAGCTCCACCACTGCGACAGGGAGCCCGACGTAAGCTTCGATTTGCATCGTCTCTGAGCTGGGACGGGCCATTCAGTGAAGGGAGGGACAACTGAAAGCGATAACGTTAAATTCAAACGTTGTGTTCTAGTGCGTAACTTACGTCACAACCCAACAGTAGCACTGCCGGAAGCAGAAAGTATCTGCACACCGCGGAGCGAATACAAGCTAATTGATAGGTTTCAGGTGCTTTGCACAAAGTGAAACCATGTGTAAGGGGCTGATGCATCAAGCTATCAGTATGCACTACCGCTCAAAAGTTTGGGATCATGTAGATATTTTGTCGCTTTCCATGGAACTCGGTGGTGAAGGCAGTTTTATACTCAATGTGTTTTTGAGTTGGTAAAATGGGAGATTTGTACAGATTTCAAAAGGATCTTGAAGAAAGAATATCAAGATTTTGCAGTCATGCAAAGTCATGTAGTACCCTATGATTGTGCCAAATTCATCTGATAGCAGGATAACAACCCAATACACATAGGAACTATACCAACAACTCAGTCAGCCTGAATTCTGAAAGCTGACAGAATTCTTAATGGAGTGGTCAAAACAGTATCTGTATCTGAACATTAAGGAGCTTTTTGGGAGCAGCCTGACTGTATGCTATGGTTCCATCTAGCCAATCTGTCTTGTGGGATATGCTCCTGAGAGTATGGGGTGAAATTTCATTCGATTGCCTGTAAAAACCGACTGCTAGATTGCCTTATGTCTGACAAGCTGTAATTGCTGCAAAATGTGACTTTTTAAATGAAAGTTTAAAGAACACATTCATCATTTCAGATAAACTGAATTCTACCTCTGACAAGAACTGCATGTCTTGTTAATTTGCTCTTTCCTACTGACACAAATTTCATATGTTTCCATGGAAAACAAGTATAAGGAAAAGTGAAGATCTGCACGATTTTTTGTCTTTATACTTTACTTCTTTTTGTCCTGCACCCGATTTACATGGATGTGCGTCATTAAACTTTACCTGTTGAGTCCATGGAAGTTAATTTCTAAGGGATCTCAAGCCTTTCAGTGGTTGGTAGCGAATCTGTTTTAAACTGTGAGGTGATGGCACATGGGGTGACATTTTTAGCAACTTTATTGGGCAACCACATAACCGTCTCCATGCATTCAGACTGAACGATTATGTGAATTTGTGCCCTCTGATGGTTCTCCAGAAACAAAAATGGAGAATCAGAGTCGATGTTCCAGAAAACAGCAATACCTGGGAACACTTCCCACAGAAACAATTCTCCAAAACTTTTTAGTGTTTTTTGTCTTGGAACGGGTAAAGATGAAGTTGAAGTAGTGTGTGTAGCAAATATACAGAGGTTGACTGGGACTGCTTGTGATGACATAATCAGACAGCACCCAAGCAGATCACTTAGTCATCACTATGAGACTCAGTTGTTATGGTGGGATGAGTTGAACACAGCATGATAGACTCCTTGTATGCTGCTTCTGTCTGAAGCACTTTAACAAGTGTAGGACAATACACACTTAAAACTTACACTAAAATCAGACAACTTTCAGTGCTCTACATTTCAGCAATGAGCACTTGAAGGTAGATTGAATGTAGATTTCGTCCAAACATGAGGGACAAAACGTGCATTTAAAGCTTTATTTCTTCATTGTGACACTATGACACAAGTCACAAAAAGTAGCTTGCAGTAATCTCTTCTGTAGTGATTTAAAAAATGTGACCACAAAGATGCACATAGCTTCACGGCTACACTACAGCCGCTTGGGTCTGTATTTACATCAGAAGCAACCACCGACAGGAAGCTTACAACCAGAACCTTCTCTGCATGCACTTCATATGACATTTCTTTGCGCTACAATGTGTGGTGAAATACTTCAGAAGCAGTCAGCCATCACAGATGAGCTTCATTTCTTCCCACACCCAACAGTTTTGAAGCCAAAGTGACAGTCTGTCAGCAAGTCTCCACAGCTGTTTTTTTTACAGCTTTGTGCATTTGGACCTTCATTGGACTAAATGTCTGATAATGGGCTGTGACCAAAATGAGCGTCAATGAAGTATGTAACCTGTAATTTTGACTCCCACGTTTGCAGATGATACAGTGTCTATTAGCAGTCTTAGAGACAAGCCATGACTTGTCCAGAGATGCAGTGCCAGTATGAATGACATGTTATTTGGTAAGGAGGGCCTGTAGAGAGACTCCTTTCCCTCAGTCACAGCTGCAGCAACTGGTTAGACCAGAGCCCAAACCCAACTTCATTCCATTAAGGCTTTCCCTTTGTACAACAACTGTGAATCTCTTGGCCTTGGTGTGGATACCTGTCCTGGCTGTGTGGCCTAGATTTGCTGTTTGGTGCTAATAAGAGCTCAGGTTTTGTTTCACTAAGAGGCACTGACTTAGGAAGGTGTTTATCAAGGAGGCACTCTCTTAGGAAGGAGTTTATCGAGGAGGAACTCTCTTTAAAAGGTGTTTATCGAGGAGACACTCTCTTAGGAGGGTGTTTATTGAGGAGACACTCTCGGGAAGGTGTTTCTCGAGTGCCTCTTGTGGTTGCCTCTGGCAGCATTTGATGGCACTTTGAATCCATGATATGCATACTGAACAGTGCGAGGTTATCACAGTAAATAGAACTAGTCAATTGAAATAAGAAAAAGTACAGTTTTCAACAAATAAATTACTAATAAATAAAACTACAAATAAAAATGTAAAAACTACAAGACTAATTTGCTTTTCTCCTGAAAAACCTACAATTACCCGTTCACTAGAGCTGTCTGCAGAAATTGTGTCTGACTCATTGAATGCCTATCCTTCATCACATAGATGCGTGTTATCATTTAAAAAGGTAGGCTAGATAACAGAAGCATGCTTGGAGATTTAAACAGGTTAAGTGCAAAGGGAGCTGGTGTAGAAAACCATGTTTTTTTCTTGCTTGTCACTACCAAAAGAGGAAGAGACAGAATACAGTAGGACACCCATGCCTGCTGTGACAGGAAGTAAGAGTGAAACCAGGATTGTCAACAGTGGTGCTGAAATGTTTTAAGTTTGTCAACAGAATACTGAGTGAATGACGGAAAATGTGTATGTGTGTGTGGAGGGGTGGGGGGGGTTTGTGATAGGTAGTTGTATTGCTTGGTGTACAAACATGAGGTGTAAGTACACCGAAACCCAAACAGGAAAAGAGCTGATTGTGTGTTCAATATGGTTGTTGGCAGTATGGCTATGAAGAATACATAACATATCACACTAATGTCACATACCCAGACGCCTGTGCTCATTATTTCCCAGCTGCATGTGAAAGCTACTGTGAAGTGACCTACATCCACATGACTGCTTCTCCAGACCATAACGCCAAAAAACAGAATGAGTCAATGAGTGTGTCTGTGACAACAGTGTCAGTATTTACATGCAACATGTATTTACAACATGTGTCAAAACAGTTTAAATTTTCAACATGATCAGTAAACTCACCTCAGTGCTGAGAGATCTAAGGATGGTCCTTGTAGGTCTCGGGTGTTGGCTCTGTGTCTGTCGGCTGCACCTGTCCGCTCAGTGCTCGCCCTTCAACTCAGCCTTAGTTTCACCCAAGCAGCCACATAAGCAGCTCCCATAGCCTCCCAGCCGACTGCCAGCGTTCACAAGCCTCCAGGTTCTCCTCCAGGCCACCCCGGCTAGCTCTCAGTCGGCCTTCAATCTCACCCCCGCAGTCCCTCTCTAAAAATGTCCACGCCGTGCAAGAGATGTCGAGAGTGAGTACGCATATGCTGCAGGGCACTCACGCCTAGTGAGCAGAAAGCGTTGTGCGTTTGAGGAAGTATGAAAGAGAAAGCGGACTTTGCTTCATGACCTAACCCTAGTGGAGAGGTGGAGGGGGGTGGTTTTCCATTCCTGCAACTGAACTGCAACCTGCTGAGCGAGCGCAACCAGTACCTGTATACCGGTCCGGCATGAGTGTGTGCAAGGTGCTGTGTGAACTTGTCTGATTTGTTTGTGGCCTGCTCTAGCAACCCTCGTGCTGTCTGCTGAGTCATGTGTTCTGTTTTGTTTTCTCAACCAGTGTCACAGCATGTTCATCTTGTCTGTCCTGACAGGGGGCAGGGGGGTGTTTGTGGAAGGACAAAGCAAGAGTGAGGAGAGAGGTGTAGTCAACTCAACAAAACATAATATTTTATTCACAGTGAACTGAAATGTACTCTTCCACATTTTTTATGCTGTGAAATGCTATATATTCTACCTCCACCCTACTGGACCTAACTTACAACAATTACTGCTCTGTTACAAGTCCACTTATGCCCTGTCTTGTTGCCTGTTGTCTGTCATAGTTTATGTATATCTATAATGTATGTGCACTGAATGTAGCCAAAGTGTGCACAGAATGTAGCCTGTCTCAAATGACTTTATAAATATATTATCTTGCTGCCTCAGCCTAGTTCTATTTGCAAAGCCAACAGTGTAAAGGAAAGACCAGTGTTTGAATGAGTGAAGCTGAGACCGAAACTGACTTGAGTGACCTTGAAGATGACTAATGCACATTAATGAGGGCTTTACAAAGTGTGAGTACCCCTCCTGCTGGTGAACAAGTGAAACTGCACATAATATCTCAATGGGTGTCTAATGATGTCTGCTTTGCCCTCAGTGAAGTCTGCTGCCCAGACTCAGGGGTCGTCTGTCGGTGTCGTCATCTGTCTGAGGCCACAATAGCTGTCACCCGGTCTGAGGGGTCACCTGTCAGAGGGTCTGACAGAGCAGCTCACTGGTACTTGTGTGTGTGTGTGTGTGTGTGTGTGTGTGTGTATACTTTCAGTGTGGACTTCTGAAAGGTGCTTGGCTTTGTTTCAGACCAGGGGAACCTTGCTTGAGCTGTTCTGTTGGTACAACACAAAGGGTTGAATGAGGATACGGCAGGTTGAAAATACTCTAAGAGGGTTGCTGAGAT
Organism: Tenualosa thibaudeaui; assembly: GCA_027481765.1. Taxonomy (NCBI): domain Eukaryota; kingdom Metazoa; phylum Chordata; class Actinopteri; order Clupeiformes; family Clupeidae; genus Tenualosa; species Tenualosa thibaudeaui. The sequence continues at coordinate 23,150,820 of JAIFZK010000005.1, forward strand.
GAATAATAGGGTGATCTGTTTTTAAAGATGATCTGAGCCCCTGTTTTAAAACAAACAAACAAGCATGCAAGCAAAATAAATTAGCTCATAACACAAACTGGAATATTCACTCATGAATGTGTATTTCACTCATCAACAGTGTTTGTTGTCTTATGCGTTTGCTGTTTCTTGACAGCTGCATGGCATTTTTTCATGGCATTCTCTTCCAAAAGGAAAGAATGAGAGGTCAGCTCCTGTAGTCAATTTTCCCCAAACATTCTTTTTTTTGAGCCTCAGTTTTTTTGGTCCAACATCTTCCTTTGATGGATGTTGTAGACCATTTTGACTTCTTAATGGGGTGCCATCAACATGTTTACCACCAGGAAAATGACTCAATCTTAAGTCACTCTGAGGAACAGTTTGCTGAATATGTGGTTCAAGATATTAGATTCGAATCAAGAATTGTAGAATCAAGGAGAGAACATGATCAGATGTTTTAAAATTTAGCCTTTGCTACATGGCGAAGCATTACATCTCATCATTGCATTACACAGACGGGTTTTGTCAGTCATTCAGACCATGGGATGATAAAGTCAATATGCTTCAGGCACATTTGAAATCAGTGGCTCATGACAAGAAAATATTTTCAGAAAGCTTTCAGTGTTATGATAGTATGTACGAACAGAACCTCTTGGACTTAAGCTTTCTGGAGATTTCTGATAAAACCTCAGAATATCATTAGCTCAGAAGAAAATATAGGTCATTAAAGATATGCCAACTCCACTGTCACGGTCTTCCAGATGAAACATTAATCTGATTGGCAACTGTTCTTAAACCAAGGGCTGAGTGATAAAACAGTGATAACACATGTCTCTGCCTGAGGAAATGACACGTGCTGGCATATATACGTACACAAATACAGTACATATACAGGACATGCTGTACGTACACACACACACACAAACAAACTTTGTCTTGTGTACACAAATCTCTCATTGTTAACCAGCATACAAACAGTCTTCTCCAAAATCTTCATTTCTCTCATCCTCTTTGTTTACCTCTGTCACCTCCATCTCTCTTCCCTTTCCTCTCTATCTCTTTCTCCCTCTATTCTCTCTCCATACCCCCCCCCCCCTTCCAATCCCAATTCAATTCAGTTCAACTTAAGTGAGCTTTATTGGAATGACAAATAGTTCACTGCATTTCCAAAGCATAATACGTGTGTGTGGGGTGTGTATGGTGTGGATTCTCCTTCTCGAGGCATGCAAGTAATGCTTGTGTGGTTATTTTCCTTTTGTCCTGTATTTGAAGCATTCTGTAGTTGCTCTTCTCTCCCCCCTGCTGTCTGCAAGGCCCCCTACAGGTCACCAACAGCATTGTGCCACACCATGCCGCTGTTCTTGGACTGTCAGTGACAGCGATGGGAGTCAGTCCAGAGGACCTGAAGTTCCACAGTAGCCTCCTCCACTTCACCCCACCCCACCCCACCAGCACCATCTCCCCCACAGCTCCAGGGCAAATAACTGTAATGGTTCCTTTCGACTGCACGCACTTTCTCTCTCTCTTTCCTTTATCTGTCTATTTGTCTTCTCTCTCTCTGTTTCTCTTTCTCTCTCTCTCTCTCAGTCTGTCTTTCCCTTCTCTCTTGCTCTCCCTCACTCCATCCCCCTGCCCCTCCCCCTACATTTGAAGGGTCACAGTGTAACATAAGCAAGCCTTGCTGGAGAGACAGCAGGTTGAATATGTTCTGATTTGGTTCCACTGCACGCAACAGATGGGCTGAGAAGAGGGCACGAAGGGCAGCCGAGTCAAGTCAGGTCAAGTCTCTCTCTCTCTCTGTCTGTCTCTCATGCACATGAGGAGAACACTCTTTACTGGGAGTCTGGTCAAGTCTCTCTCTCTCATGCACATGAGGAGAGCACTCTTTACTGGGAGCTCCCATTTACCATTTACATGTATGAGAGAATTAAAACAGGAAGACAACTTAAAGGTATAAAGAAAAGATATAAAAGTCAAGGCATATGCATGCAATTCAATGTATGCAATAGCTGGTAGCATCTCCTGTCATACAGACATGATAAACTTTGTACCACTTTGTCTGTGCTCTGTATTACTTTATAATAGGACCGATAGAGGGAAGCACAGGAGCCAAGTAACTGGGAGAAAGGGGAGGTCCATGTAGAGGCAAGGGTTTTGAAAGAAAAAACACACACATGTGTACAGATCACATTGTAGCGCAGTTGTGCTCAGAGACAGCAAGTTTGTTTTGCACATCTATAGCCGTGCAGCAAGTGCAGCATCAGGCCCGGTGGGGGGGGGGGGGGTAGATCTCTGCAGCTTCAGTGTTATCGGTGTCGGCTGGAGCTCAATGGAGGAGTGAGAGCTCCTATCTGTACTGGTGACGCGGGCAAGCCAATTATCAGAGGTTGGCCTTTATCTGAAGGCCCTACAGCTGTTACTTTGTTTCAAATTTTAAAAGGGTATCTCTCTCTCTCTCTTGTTTGCTGACTTGAGGAAAGTTCAACAGTGAAGGCGATGCACAGCTGAAAAGTGTAAGCAGCGTATTTCCTAACAGATGTGTGAGAGTGCAGTTTCTTGCAGGTGCATGCTGAAAAATTCATTCAAAGTCAAAATTCATATTTTAGAACATCAATCACGGGAGCCTTTTGGAAGCACCATAAAAATGTCCAAAGTAAAGGGAAAAATCTCAGACAATGAATCTGCTTCTGAATCTCTGCTGTTGAATTAAATCCAGCACTCATGCATTACATTTCTAAAGCTTGATACCATGCAAACCTGCGTTTCTAATGGCTACCCCCAACACATGTGTTCATTCCACGTGTGTCCTCTACAAATAGGCAGAAATTCCAGAACACATAGCCAAAGCATAATGATTTCTCTGCACAACACCCACCACCACCACCACCACTACTTCACCCTACACTAACAACAACACACCAACACACACACACACACACCAACACTTAATGCCAAATTCTCCCTCTGAAGGCTGTGCACCTGTGGACTTTCTGATAGCTGTTCTCTCCCCTCCACCGCCACACACACACGCATGCACACACACACACACCAACACTTAATGCCAAATTCTTCTTCCTCCTGCCTATCTTTGGCTCTCTTCCTCCCCTTTCTAAGTTGACACTTTGCTGTTTTCTCAGTTTGAAGGCTGTTCACCTGTGGACTTTCTGATAGCTGTTCTCTCCCCTCCACTACCACACAAACACACACACACACACATCTCACACTCCTGTAGAGGGTCCCTGTGTATCTCTGCTCAAGGGCAGGAGAGTGAATCAGAGAGGTTTTAGCCGCTCTTTCTCTCTCTTTCTCTCTCTCTCTTTCTCTGTGCTGAAATGAAGCCCAGAGTGCATTCTCAGTGGTGGAACTAGACTTTTGTACATAGGGTGACCAGGGGTTGGCCAAGGCTATTTCCGGGGGTCCACAGCATACGACAAAAATAGTGTAGCCTGCTACCATCACCATGCGCCTGATTGCACACACTCACAAACACACATGCACACACAAACATGCACACAGACACAATTGCTCAAAATTTTGGCTTAGGTAAGTTACTGGGGGAAAGCAGTCATTATTTCCTCTCTTTGTTTTTCAGCCTACTGTGTAGGAGAAACATGTCTTATTTCAAATGTTTTCAATGTTCAAATGTTGCTTTAAAAGAATTGTTAAATCTTTTGCCTTTGTCTGGCCTGATAAAAACATATTGCAATGCAAACATAAAATTCACAATTCACTTGCTAAATTATACATATCCTCATTCTATAGGCTAGACTACCTTAAAAATATCATCTTCCAAAACAGTGCAACCATGCCTATAAATGTTTAGTTAGATCATAGTCCTGAAGTAAATAGCTGACTTTACACAAGAGCAAACAAGCTTCCTGAACATTTCAAACTGAATTACAGTAGCCTAGAATGTATCATTTTAGACTATAGCTGTGCTCAAAACTGTAGCTTTGGATTCAGTAAGATGTTTTGACATCTCTGATTATGTATTTTTATCTGATATGCAAGATGTGCATGAGTGACGAATAGTACGAAAGCAATTCAACACAGAGAAAATGGGTAATTTTAGTTTAAATTGGCAGACAACATTGCTGCAGCATTGCTTGCATAGAAATTACTTTATTAACTAAACCTTAATCCTGATGCACAGTTGCACGATTGGGAACTGACATCTTTTATCTAATTAAGTAGTGAGCTACTCATTAAAACTTACATCATAATATTTTCACTGTAGAATCTCTCCATTTCCTCTCAGTGATTTGACTGCTGCAAATGTTCACACTTCCTTGCTCTCCACATTAAAAAAGCGCTTCTTACAAAGATGTGCAGTGAGCTGTCAATCATCAGTATTAGCGAATGAATGGGGGGCACCTGGAGTGGCCAATCAAATTCCAGGGTAATCAGTCCAATGCTACCCAGGTTCCTGCTCTGGCTCCGCTCCTGGGCACTCTGCCATGGTGCCAAACAGGACTTACATGAACGGGCCAACCAGGTGCTGACTCCCTGCCCCCACCCTCCACCCTCACTCTGTTTATATGCACACACTCCAGATCCCAGGCCTGGACATTCATTTTTTAAAGGACGTCAGCCATGGAGCAAGGTTATAGAGTACACAACTACACAGCTTCATATGCAAACATGGGGTATTACATAAAACGCAGGTGAACTAACCAGTTAGCAACTTAATTGGTTGACAAGGAGCAATTGCATTTCTGCAACTGTGTTTTGGTAAATTGACTCCCTTATGGATAGACACAACACTGTACCACTACAACATGGCTTTAAAAATAGAACTTGTTTTATTTGTTTTCTAAAACAATTTATCAACTCTTTCAGAAGACAGATGATGAAGCCGGGCAAAGGAGCAACAGAACACTATATTCACAGTACAGGAGAAAATGTACGTAAAAAAAGGCATAAAAGAATTTACAAGTTGAGAGAAGGCGAGACCAGTAGACCTAGGATAATCTAGGTCTAGGATCTATCAAGCATAATAACAGCTTCAGATAAGGCACAGACCAACACAGGTTTGAGTCAGTGGTCAGATACTGGACGCAGATTATGGACTTGAACGGGTTATGCATGGTCATTTTATATGGTTCCTCAGCAAAGGCTGTGTTTGTCAGGCTCTTGAATGGTTTCTGTCCACTCACAATGCTTTGAAGCGGACTTACACTTGCCCCACTGGCTCACCTGTCCGTGTGTGTGATGCTGTTCCCTCAGTCACAGGGAGCTTTATGGGGTATGTGACAGAAGGGCATAGCTCTGAAGCAACAGATCACACAACATCCACAGAGCTAGAGGTGGGGAAAAACAGTTCAGCTGAAAGAAGGCATCACACACACAAACAGACACACACACACTTTCTCTCTCTCTCTCTCTCTCTCTCACACACACACACACACACACAAACACACACACACACACACACAACTCTGTTTCATCATACAGTATGCTCCCACCTCCAATCGCATTGTATCTGTGGCCCACAAATTGCCTGTTTGACAGATTCAAGTTGACAATAGTATCCACTATTTAAAGGCTTGCAAATGAGTCCATTCAGTAGGAGAATGTGTGTTGTGTTGTAAGGTCGGGTCACTGTTGCTGTGTTGTTCTGTTGTTGTTGCAGAGGTGTCTCCATGCTGTAAAGGAGCTTCATCCTGCAGGTGCCCAGGTAAAGGAGGATGCTTTATCGTCAGGTCATGCAAGCCCTTCCGGGTCTTCAGGTACTGAATTCTTTCCTCAAGTCTATCTGCCGTCTGTGGAGCCTGCTGCTCATACCTCCTCAGAAATAGAGCTCTGAACATCTGCTCCTGTGGAGACACACAACACAACATTTCACCACTCAGTATTATAGCAACAGAAAAGCACATGACACCTGTATAGTACAGCTCAGATTAACAATATTATTCCTTTATTGCTTACATAAATGCACGTTTGGATGAGTACAGCTACACTTACGCTGTTGTGTGTGTGTGTGTGTTTAAGTGTTCTCAAATGTGATTGCATGTCTGTGTATGTGTGTGCGTGTGTGTTTGTGTTTGTATTTGAATATGTGTGTGAGTGTGTGCATACCTATATGTGCATGTGTGTGTAAGTGTAAATGTGTGTGTGTGTGTGTTTGAATATGTGTGTGAGTGTGTGCATACGTATATGTGCGTGCGTGTGTGTATGTGCAAGTGTAAGTGTAAATGTGTGTGTGAGTTTGAGTGTGTGCATATATGTGTGTGTGTATATATGTATGTGTGTGCATGTGCACGTCCTGGTTCTCTCACCATGTTCTTCTGAGTGTTGTCAGCAGCATGCCGCCGTGCTCGTTTGGGTGTGGCACAGTAGGACTCCAGATACTGCAGATCGCAGCCTCCCTCCACACAGCACTGTTCGATGATGCCCTTCCCTCGTGGACGAGCTCGTCTGCCCCCAGTCCTAGCTGTCAAACACACATCCAATTCTCAATTTAAAACTTTCATTTTGATGAGAATCCTTCCTGACAAGGAGCATCATAAATCCACGCATATGCCAAAACCAGTTTCAACAGGTTTTGAAGAAAAATAAAGAAAAAAAAAAGTTTTGAAGAAAATAAAGAAAATAATGTCTGCACACTCATCACTTTTCATGTAGCCTTGCCATTAAAAGTTGACTGGGAGCAGCAACTGCAATGTGCAGGCATTTTTTTATAAAGTCTTTCCACAAGACACATTCCTGAACTGTGAGTACACTTACAACTATTCAGGTTTCTGAACTTTGAAGTATGCCATTCTGAATACTTAAGAGTGAAGCCAGAAGAAAAGCATTAAGGGATTTCCTCTGGCCACCAGCTGAAGAATCTACTGTATCACTACATAAATCTCCTTGCTGAACAACAGGATCATCCGCTTGCCTCATGGAGGAGGGCGTCAGGGTGGGGGGTGGGGGGTCCCAATGGGTCCTTTAAGTTCTAAGACCTGAACCCTCGGACACCTAACTGGTTTGAATTGGCTTCATGATTCATGGCTGATTCACACCAGTTAAGTCTTTAATGGTTTAGGGTTAGTTAGTTAAGGGAGCTCACTTTCTGTTTGGAGAGAACTATTGAGTTCAGCACCTTGGATGGCTACTGATGTAATTTTAAATTTGAAGGTATGTATTTGGATACTGTCAGTGTTCTTTGTCACAAGGGCTTCAATAACCCTTCTCACACACACCACAATTGTTTACGAAATTTGTAAGGACACAGGATAACATGCTAAAAAATAACCTTAGCCCAAACAACTCTCAATGACAGTGTAACCTGTATTTATTAATGTATTTTTATAATAGAGCTGCAGTAATGATAAGAGCTATTTTTTGTCATCGAAGTCATGTCAAAATGTCCCTGTGGCTTTTCTGGACACATCTCCCAAGAGGAGGGAGAAATCGGCCTTGGAGATGGAACAGGGGGAAATGTCCAGTGGATATTCAAACTACACTCTGACATCACAGCTGTTGATCAAAACTAGCTAGGCAAGAGACTGCAGGCAGAAAGTAACATTTTCTGTTACATGTTTATTTCTAGAAATTTTCTGCTGACGACATATTACACATGTAATATTTGAAAGCTGACAAGCCTCAGATATGAGCATTGCATAAAAACGGTCACTTGAATTTGCAACTTACAGAACTTAACTCAGACGCTGTCAGTTTCACAGTATTTGCAAGGTTATTCAGCATGAAGCAATGATAATGTCATGATGCAAAGAGCCTTGTGAGAATACGCTAATAAAGATAACTCAACAGTCAGAGCTGATAGTGCACTCCCATCACTCACACCAGGCATGTGTGATTAGGATTTGCATCACACAGATCGATTCAACACCACATCCCAGCCAACCAAAACTTTATGTCATATATTCACTCTTATTTCATCACTGATGTCTTAGTAACTAATGATGGATTTCAGACAGAGATTATAAGAGATCACAGTGTTTGTGTGTATTCTAGTTAAGGCAATTTTAGCGTCTGTCAAGAGTTTGGAGTTACACAGTTTACTTTTAGGGCCCCTGCCCTGCCCCCCTATGACCTTTGCCCCTAGGCCTTGTATGCCCATGCACTAATCTGAACCTGCAAATGTGTGCTGAATGCATCATGTCATGTCTTACCCCGGTAGAAGCCACGGTCTCCGCAGACAAACTCCAGGGCTGCCATCAGTTCAACCCCACAGCGAGGCCTGGATGCTTGTGTGTGTTCGGGCAGAGTGAGCAGGAAGACCACCGGGTTCAGCACATACAGACACTGCCAGCACAGCACCTGGGGGTGGGAGTGGGGGGTGACAAAGACAAAGAGTCACTAAACAAAACTCACTCAAACACCTTTACAGCACAGTGGAGCTCACACAGCTACACCCCTCCACTCATACTTCATAGGACTGACTAGATTAATAATCTATTTCCATTGCTCTCCCCAATGGAAGATCAAGAGCATCAACTCTGCATTTATGGTGATGCAGTGAACAGGCTTAGGACTCAAAATGGACCTCTGACAATTTGCAGGATACAGACTATGTTGGTATTCTCAAGCACATAAATAATATATAATATTTGCTTAATGTTTTCATGTAAGGCATCCATGAGAACTGACTCAGCACTGGAAGTATCAAGCCACAGCCGAGGCAGGACGGAGAGATACAGACTATTAGAGTCAGTGTAACAATCTGCAACAATCTGTAATTTTGATGATTCAGTGAAAAACCTCTCCAAAAATTGAACTGTGTCTTTTGAACAGGACACATAAACACTGAGGTTAGGGGATACAGTATCCTAATATGAAGCAGTCAGTGTCACAGACAGAACTTCCTGAAGACAGTTTTGTCACAAACCTACCCGTGCAAGAACAGCAGCTGTTCCCCAGTCAAAGAATAGTGTGCATTGTGTGCTAGGCTAACCTTGGTTCCATGTTTGGATACAGGCAGTTATGAGGGCAAAGAACATTCCCAGAGGAGAGGAGAGAGAGAGAAGAAGAAGCTGACATTACACAGAGCACAGAGTTTTTCTGTAGACTAGCGAAGGTAAGGTAACTACAGCTGTCAGTCAGGTGATAAACACAAATCTGACCCAGAAATGTTCCTCTGCCCAGCCAGGAAAGGCATTGCACAGCATAGGACAGCTCAGTATAGCACAGGCAGGCATAGTATTGGATAGCACAGCACAGGGAGTGTGGTCATGGCATCTACCTATGGTCAAGGTTAGAGGTCACTAGACATGATGTGTCTGACTAACAGCCACACCTCAATGCACTGCTAGCTCAGACTATCTAGCTCAGTGGTCAAACAGATACAGAGAGACATACAGGGCCCTGTATGCAACCAGTGATGGAGTCAGAAAACTCAGCTTCAGTGTGTAATTTTCAGAAACATCCTCATTATTACAATCAAAGCTATGATACAGTCCACTTACAACTTTAAAACTTTACTTAAGCGCCTTGCTTAGAGGTACTTTTCACTTGGAGTCCTTTGGAGGCTCCTCAACTTCTCAAATACACACAAAACCCTCTAAGTGGAACTCCTTAAAAATATATCAGAATCTGATTTTTCTCTCTAGTCTAGTCAGGCCAAGGAGTGCAGCCTAAGATGTCTGTCCCAAAATCCTGAGGGTCACATTCTGACAAACTCTCTGATGAGAAATGGCTCCCAGCCGGTAGCGTTAAATCAGGCCTGAAGACTGGTTCCAGACAGCATACCTTCAGCAAGCATCCCCTGGCGCTGGTTCCTCTGGGCTGTGACTCCGTGGAGGGCATTCCTTCAGTGTCTGCCTCCTGCCGTCAGGTGCGTGTGAAGTGAAGACTTGCTCGTGCCTCTGTCCAGCTCTCTTATACTGCTCTCTCTCTCTCTCTCTGTCTGTGAGTAGAGAGGCACTGGGCTCACTCCCCCGCCTGCATACACACGCTTGCTTGCTCTCTTGCGTCTGCATGATATCGCCCTCAGATGGGCACTATCAGACAACTCCGAGTAGAAACAGGATTGTCTACTTGGCCAGTACGCATGATAACCATAAATGTCACAAAGAAGCTGTAGGTGTAGGATACAAACATCATGAATTCATTCATTCAAGCCTGGAGCAAAATAGCCCTATGTCTGTAGGTTTCTGCTGGGGGAAGAGAGAGGTCTGAGGTGGCAGGAAGGGAAACGCATGTCATACAGCCACAAATAATCAAAATGTGCTCTAAAAAGTGTCAATAAACCGTCAAGATGATGCATACACTATTTCTATCAGGTTTATGTCAAATGGATTGAGCTTTTACACTGAGAATTCAAAGAATCCTAAGTGATTACACATAAACACAAACATAAACACACAATGATTCTGGAATAAACAAAAACAAATGACAAGATTGAGCTGTGTTCACATACTTGACAGAAAGCACAGTAAACGTTCACACTTATTGGACAGTGCCTGCTACATGTACATAACAAAAGACAAGATATTTCAATTCTTGAACCATCACTGGTGACACTGGGACAACAAGTTCTACAGTGACATCAGAATACAGACACAGCTGGTGATAGGTCTAATCTTCAGGAAGTAAACAGTGCAGTGTAGCAAGATGTTTGCAGGCCAAGTTTTCAGTGTGATTATTTTAAGTGTCATCTGTGTACATTATGAGATTAATTCCACCATTTTGGATATCTAATAAATAAAATGAAGAATTTGAAAACATCCTTCTGTTTTGGTCTTGCAGTCAGAGATGAGTCCTTCTTAGGCAGGGCTTACACACAATGATGAAACATAAAACATAACATAAAGCCAGTCCTAGTAGGACACAGGTGGGACTTTTAATTTCTGAAGCCAGTCTCCCCATCTCTGCATTCAACCAACCAAAGGGCAAAACACAAAGGCAGAGTGGTAGAAAAAAGCTGCTTAACAGGAAAACAACAACCAACTAGAAAAATAGAATGTTTCTCAAGCTCCATCTGCTGTTGCTCTCTTGTTCCTGCTCCTCTTTGCCATTCAACATACTTTATCCAGTGGGGATCCTTCAGGGGATTGAACATCAGTCACACTGTTACAGGCACTATACACCTTATAATCTAATAAAATAGCCTGGCTTTTGCGACCTTAATTACCTCAATTACCTCGATTACCTCAATCTTTGAGCTTGGTCTGGATTCTGAGCCATCATATCCTACTTCTCTGAGGTGGGATCAGTAAATATTGATCAAAATGCCTTTGTTGGGTATTTCTTGAGTTTGACTTCACATGTTAAAGTGATAGTATGAAATCATTCCAATTAGCCCTGGAATGATTGCCCTGTTGTATGAGCTTGCTGAGTGCTGTCGATAGGAATGAGAACGGAAGAATTTGCAACAACATCCACGAGTGGTTGCTAAACTTTTAACTGCTGTGTACACCCTGTACTCCCCCTCTAAGTACACCCCTGCTTCACGGACAGCCTGTTGTAACAGTATTTCCATATACATCCCATAAACAAAGTGGACTCGTACTCGTGTTTAACCATGTAGGCCAAGTGGGTTGTATTAGGCATAGTTTCAGTGTAAGATCTTTGCCCATGCATAGTTTGAATCTGAACTTTATGCTGGTGAGAGCTGGAAACCTATTTGAGTACCCGTGTTAGAATTGATCCAAGTACCCCCTGGGGTTCTCGTACCCTAGTTTGACAATGACTGATATAGACCAAATAGTGAACGCACAGCTTACGTTAACTCAATGGCAACATATATTTCACTTTCTTTTGTTCTCCTTCCTATCGCGAGCGCTCGGCAAGCTTGATGAATGATGTCAATCTATCACTTTAACACCTTAGGTCAAACTCAAGAAACACCCAACCAAGGCATTTTGATAAATATTCATCTATCACTTTAAACCAGCCTCCAGTGGGCCAAGGGTAAAAACATGTTTTTGACTGGTTTCCAAGCTCAGGCAAATGAAACAATGCCTGGTGGCCATACTGAGCTGCAGAGCGAAATGAAATCACTCACAGTTCAAGATGGGTTTTCCCAGGCTACTAGATTCAAAGTGAAATCAAATTGGTTTGGAAGGCGAAAACAAATTCAATACATGAATGTATGCTCCCTCGAAAAACTCATATTAAAGGGGAAATTAGACCATGCATAGTACACAACAATATTTTTTCCTATTTAGTTTTGGTGTCTAAATCTGCCCACAGGTTTTTGATTAAAAACAGTTGATGCCAAGGAGCCAGACAGGCCCGCAGGCATACTTTCATTAAAGCTTGCAGCGCATTACATCTCTCAACATGTTTTTCTGCCAGAGGCATCACCCCTGTGGAAATCAGGAAGGTCATAATGTTATGTCTACAGCCCACCCTTAGGCTGTGGGCCAGGTAGGGTCATAGTGCAGCTCCCTCACACACCTCTCAACGAAACCAACTTTTTTTGCATGCATGCTCTGGCCATGCTGAATGTGAATTTGATTTGGGGGAAATTGGAACAAGTCTCAGTGCATGTCGAATCACATCTACGGGGCATAAGCTTTTAGAAAATGTAACCCGCTTCCCTTAAGGGTATAAGGCAAACATACATGATCTGCCCTGTCATATGGTATTTCAAATTGTTCTCTGGGGTCTCAAAAAATGGTTTGTAACATTAGTTGGGTGGAAAACAGTCCAAGGAGACCTTAACAACACTTTATGCAACTTATTCTAAAAAGCCAGGCAGGTAGTGCATCCCAAAACTGCACTACAAAAGTGTGGGAACAGCCTCTCAGATTCACAAGGACATGAGTACACTCAGTGTATACGAGAGGTGTCAAATGCAATGTCTATCCACATTCAGGTGGGTCCTTTGGAATCAACCTCAAGAAACGTTTTTTCCCACCTCTTCTCATTTCAGACTTCTGACTTCACATACTTCTCCCAACCTCCCAAAGTTTGTTTATTGTATAAATATTATGGTGTTGATATACAAGATCAAATAAAATGTCAACATCCTTTAGTGTGATTCTATAGAACTACCCTTAGTCTTTAATAAGTTTCAATTTTGTTTTCTTTCTTTCATGTCTACACCAGCACATATCTTAACATTAATTTATTGACATTGCTGAAATTGTATATCAATATCCTGTCACTGCTCAGAGGAACTGAAAATATTGCTTGTGCACACACATTCTATTGATAAGCCTACTGTGCATTAAAAAACAACTCTGATCTTAACATTGATCTAAAATCTTAAAAACATTGACATATTGTCAGCCTCAGGGGAAATATGAATTAAAAAGAAAAAAAAATCCTCATGCAGAAAAATCCAGAGATCACATAACGTGTCCATATAAATTTGTTTTTTATTTCTATTAGATGGAGGGTAGCCCAAAGGTCTGAAATCAACAATCCAAAAAACAAACAATCCAAGGAGGACCATTTACTCTGGATGAACTCTATTAGGTTTCAACAGCCAAAAGAAATGCTACATGCTTCAAAAGACAGCTGCCAGTTATCTGAGGACTGTGCCATACATTTAAAAAGGTTTCTGTAATAAATATGAAAATTTATAAATAACATTTTATGAAGAAAAAAGGAATGTCCTCCAACAGAAATGATACAAAAGCTAATCAATAACTAAAACTAAATAATTAGTTTACGACAGAGTAGTTTTTAACGGAGTAGTTACATGCTCATTTTTTTCCTCATTGCCTCAAGCGCAGCTTCTTTCTCCTTCAAAAGTTCTTTTAAACGTTTGATTTTCTCACAGCGCTGAATCTCCTCAGGCTCCATAGCCTCTGTAGAGAAAAGGTCCTTGTTAAGTGCATCAGGCATGCTCCCTGCATCCTCACAGGCACTCTGAGATGACTCTGATTCTACATGTGATGACTCCTCTGTTTCCGTTAAGCCCTCTTCTGGACACAAGTTACTCTTTCCTGATGTGACTGTTTTTGTGCTAATGGGATTATGGCTATTGCATGACCCAGCAATAGATGGCCAAGGCTCCTGTAGTCTGGTTGCTGATGCCTCCAGAGATAGTCTGTCTGTGTCAGTGGACGAGACCATGTCTGTGTCTTTGGTGGTGTCTAAACCCAGGTCTGACAAAATGGTTGACTCTCCAGAGCAACCAGAAGGCACAATCTTTTGAGTTCCTGTGTCGGTGGTCAGAGTATTTATCTTGCTCTGGAAGCTGTCAAACAGACCACAGCTGGGTGAAACATGAGGCCACTCAGCGACTTCAGATTGGTTGGGCTTCTCCTCCATCTCTCTCGAGGACTCAACTTTCCTTCGTTTGACATCTTTTGCCAAATGAACCTGAAAATGTTGAGGACACAGTATGAATAAGTTGCATTTTCCTCTGATGTTTTCTACCATTTTTTATTGACGTTTCAATATAGCATTAGCTGAAGCATAAGTGTGTTTATTGGCACAACTGATTTCGTCGACTACACGTCTATTTAAAGAATAATTTTTATCAGTACAGTTACCTGTGCTTCGATTAATTTTTTTGCTTTAATCTCCATTTGAGATCCTTGGATGAGTCGTCGGATTCCCTCTAAAGTTCGCTTGTTGATAGATCTGGTCTCGGACGGCGTGTCTCGTTTCTCGGAATGACTCCTCTTTAGAGAAATTTTTATATCTTTTGTGATTCCAAAGAGTCGCCTCATTTTGCAGTCATAATGATGTTGGCTCTGTTGGTCCGCTTCCTTTACAAGAACATTAACTGGCACAGTCAAGCTCTGAAAAACGAAATGGCACAAAGCATAAACATTAAGTTTAAACAAACGAATGCAAAAGGCAACATCTCAAGTCAACAGTGCTCACAGACACAGTGGTCAATTTTGGAAATTTTAAATCTATTGGTTACAGGCTTCTCATATTGCTGATATGAGGATAAAATACTTTTATGGCAATACATAAATGGCAATAAACCTGTTCTGGTGAAGTGTCCTGGCTTGTCTCCTGCACAGCATCCTTGACATTGCTGGGTTCTTCTTGAAGTACCTCAGGTCCAGGCCTTGCTTCTGTAGAAACACTGCTCTGTGCCATGTCACTGACTAAGCTTTCAATGGGGACAGTACTGGAGGTTGTATCAAGATGGACTCTGTCTGCCACGTTCTCACCATTACTCTCAGAAAGGTTATCCGACTCATTTGAAATACTGCTCGTCTCTGCTTCAGAGTTTGCAGGTGTTTGTGTTACATCACAAACTGATACCGCCTCATCAGGTTTACACTCCTCAGCACTCAGGTCAACCCTGTCTTCAATCCCAAAAACAGGCTCAGCATTTCTCATGTCAACCCTGTCTTTAATTCCAGAAACAGGCTCGGAATTTCTCAAGTCAACCCTGTCTTTAATCCCAGAAACAGACTCAGCATTTATCTTGTCCCAATTGCTCCCCGTTTGCTTGTCACTGTCAAAGTTTTCATGTTCACTGTGGACTTTTTTGGCTTGTTCATGGTCACCTCTTACGGGCAGGGGCTGATCCGACTGGTCCCCCCCTGTTTCAGTACTTGCTCCCTTTGTATTGTCATATGTCTTGGGTGGAATATAGGACACAAAGATGACATTTGTGTCATCCTCCTCCTCCATAGGAGCTCCTGCTTTGTTCTTCACCACATTCCCAGAAGTCCCCTCTGTCTGGGGATCATCATCACAGAGGTCAATCACCTCATCTGGGTCAACATCGATACAGATGGGCTGAGGGCTATGTTTAGTGGTACTACTTGTATGTGACACTGAGAAAGATCCGGGAGATTGTGTTGATTTTCTGGGACTTGAACCCTCTTTAGCTTGTGTGTGACTTTCGTTGTTAGACACACATAGCCCTGAATCTTTGTTGGTCACAAAATAAACTTTTCCATTGCACATAACCAAAGCATTGTCTTTATTTGGGCTGATCTTTGTCTGATTCTGCTGAGATGAGGCAGGAGAGGTGGAGGAGGAGGAGAGGGGGGAGGAGGTGTTTTGTGATTTAGACGGAGACCTCTTCTCCATCTGTGCCACAGCCTTTAAAATCTCTGATGCCATGCAATTAGGGGTTGCTGGTACAAGACATGGTGCACTGGACTTATCTTTCTGTTGAACCACCCACTTCATGGGTGTCATATGATCACTGTCAAAAGCCTTTGGACTCTGTGTTGGGATTGACCGAGAGCATGTTGAATTGTCCTTGGGAATGTTTGCTGTGATGCATTTTGAGACGGGTGAAGCAGAGTCTTTAAGTTTAGAGGTGTCAATTTTCATTGAATTGACAGGAGAAACATATACAACAGTCGATGGCTTTTCTGTTGAAGCCGTGTCATGTGGCAAGTTCAGTATTCGCTTCTTTATGGACTGAGGGAGTGCAGAAGCTGGTAGGGTCTGAACTTTAGCATCAGGGGGAATTTGGAGGTAATGGCCATTTGGTAGTCGCGGAGAACTCACAGTCACTGGTAACTGTGAAGTATTTGAACATGCTGCCGCCATTCCACTAGCATTCACAGGACATGACACAAGACTCTGAGTTCTTTTAGGCACAACTGGCAAACGTACTTGGCCAACCAACACCTTTGGTGGGTTTGCTTGTTGCAGGTTCTTAGTTAACCTGATATTTGTGTTAGCTGGTCCTTTTAAAATAAATTTTCCATCAGCTGTCGGCTCAACAACAGGTATCCTATTCTGGGACACAGAGGGTGGCGTGATGCGGACAGGATGAGAGACAGTAGTTTGACTTCCTAGTCCATAAATGCTGCTTGCAGCTGAAGTCGGCATATGAATGAACTGTCCATTGACTTTCTGAACTGGAATAAGTTTCATGACATTTTTTCCATCCGGCCCTACAGCTGGCATGACCTGGTAGAAAACACCAGTTCCTCTGAAAAACATTAAAGAACAAAATATATAAGGTTCCAACAAACATCAATAAGTTATAATGATCACGTTTAAGTAACAACTGTCACGTTTAAGTAATAACTATCATCTGGATTTTTTTTATAAAAGTATACTACAAGAGCTTTTTGACCAGGGGCTATACTGAGCCGTTTGGTTTATTTTATTGATGTTAAAGCTGTTCTCCTAACTGTGCCCCACGGGTCTAGGTCTAAGGCTGTTGAGTATAGCTACAGCAGGAAAAGGCTGGGCTGGGATGGCATAAGTAATTTTAGGTACTCATGCATTCACGGCTTTCCTTAAAAGAAATCTGCTTGTATGAAGCAGAACAGACAGCTTGGATCACGGCTGCGGTTAAAAGTCAAGGTCGCATGGGATCTGACAAGTAACTCAGTGCACAATATTCATCAAGTATTACTATACACACATACACAAAGCATTTCCCCTTGTACACATACACAATTGCCTTTCCACTTGTATAATTACATTGCATTTGTAGCACTAAGCCAAAAAACGGTAATGTCAGCAACATAACTGATACAGTGTTGAATTTATTTACCCTATGATACAATTTACAAGTTTTGTCTCCTGCAGTTTTGACTCTAAAGGTAAGAAGCCAGCAAGTCAAACAGTACAACAGTTCCATTGCCAACTAAGAAAGTTTTAAGACATCAAATTGTATTTTCTACCATTTAGTTTTCCAAATAGTTCTGGGCTTAGTTTTGCTTCTCCCGTTCCCAAGCAATGCAACAGTTCATCAACTTGAATGAATGAATCAGTCAACTCAATGGAAAATGAAGAGTGATTAGTAGCTGTAAAGAGTCACCCATGGTATATCACAGGATATCCTCACTCCTAATGATGCGTAGAATGTGTCTTGTCCAATCAGAAACTGCTAAATAGTTTGACTGGACATAACTGTTGTCAACATTGCTGGAAGCCTGTCTGCTCATGTTTCTCTGTGTTGGCCGATGGTTTAATTACCTATTAGCTTAACAGTGACATGTACTGTTTAGGAGAATAATGCCACTACTGATGTGTGTTGAGTTTGGTCAAACGCAGGTATATATGGCTTGAGTGCATCGATGACGTCACCCATGGTGCGCACAGTATCAAACCTATAACTTTCTCCAAATGATCCAATAGCCTTTCTCAATGAAATTTTAGATAGGTAGCAACAGAACTTGTAACCGCTAGACCTTGCTTGCATGTCATAGCCTACATTTTTGTTGGGGGGGATATATTTCTACAAAGCATAACACTGTCATAATCTTGGTTGTCAAGTTTTAAATAGTAAAACTATTAGTGAAAACCAATGGTCTATTCCAATTCAATGATCTATGCTAGGCTGAAGCTAAAAACACTACAGTCAGACTGAGCTGCATGAATGAACAGCTGAATGAACTAAAGAAAGGTAAAACTCAATTTTAGTGGAAAATGAATATATTTCCCCAAAAAGTGTTGCATTCTTTTCAAAATGGGTACATAGTCTTAATCCTATAACACTGCATTAGACCCAGAAAAAAAGAGCATCATATTACAGATAATAACACTAACATTACACACATTAGCATTTTACTCAAAAGAATTCCAGTATATTTTCTATTTAAAAACAACTTTCTTTACAAAATATACTAAACTATACCAAAAAAATCTTTACAAAATATACCAAAATATACTAAACTTGAACTATACACTAATTATTGCCTATTCATGTGGATGTATAGCCTGAAGCCCCCCCCCATGACCCTGTCATGACTTTTAAAACTACATGATCCTGTAGCCAAATGTGAAGCAACACTGAGGAGTAGCATATGGTTAAATAGCACCATGTATACTGTGGGCCATCAGCTCAACAAGCACCAGGGCAAGAGTTCCTATGGGTTATGGGTACTGTAACAGGCCAAGTAGCCAACTGCCAAGAAATAAACAAAAGACACAACATTCCATGAACAGATAAAAAAAGGAATTAAAAAATCTGTAATTGTAGTAACCATTTTGCCCCTATATTTTTATCAGCCAAATTGTTTTGATACAATTGTCAGATTAATGTATATGGCTATAAAGAGCGAACAAGAGATGAAAAAGTATTTCCCATCAGCCATCCAGATACTGTGGAGTTTTGGTTGAAGGGTAGGAAAACACCACAGAATTCAAAAAAACAATTTAGAGCATGGCACTGCACCGTAACACCAATTATGTCAATAAGCATCTGGGCATTGTTTGTAAGGTTTTGTGTGCCTTTAGGTAGTCCACTACGTTTAGAAGGCAACGTTACTGTTGAATCTCTGCCAACAATGCACGCTTGAGCTAGGATAAAAACGTACCACCGCGCTGCTTTAAAACATCCACATCTGCGCGAAGGTTGTGGGAAGAAGTCCTAGCAAGGATGGCGTTGCCCTATTACAAATGCTATACCGTTTATGACACACCCAAGACAATAAAGTCAAGAGACATCACCGACCGATGTCATCGTGTGAGAGCCAATAACAAAACGGACGCGTTAACCCTACACGGACTGGTCGTCTCCCCATTTGGCGAATGACCTGACGATGAGAAAATGTCATTTACCATTACGTTAGATATTGTTTTAACTATTGTTTGAGCTGTTGATGTCAATCTGTTAGGAGAATGCACAGTAAACTGACCAATACGATTCCGTTTCAGAGAGTGCATTAACCAACATTTCACGGTTATTACAATGACACTGGGCAAGTTGTCTAAAGTGGTGGATGACGAAAAGCCTTGACTAACTTGATGTTTACTGAAATTGGCTCTCAACTAACTCTACCGACGAACGCCATCTTTACAATGGTTGAACAGCCTAATGGCATGATGAAGCTTATGGTATATCAGTCGTAAGGTTAATTCTTAAATCAATATATAGACACAATACTTTACTCACCCCTCCATTTTCCAACTAGGTCGTTTAGTCTTTTTTCAAAACACCAGAGTCAACACAAACAGACAAAGTAGGAAGAGTTCGCTTGATCTCACCTGGATGTAGATAGAATATCTACTGAGATCGTTTCCGGGTCAACTAGTTTTCCATTTCCGGCTCTACTCGCCTTCTATGGCGGAGAGCCCAACACAATGAAATGGACAAACATTGTCTTATTTGATGACGTAGTTCTGAAATATAATCTCAGATTAGTCAAAGCCTTTGTGCTGCAGGCACAGTTTAAACATTCTGGTGAGTCAGTTAGTTTTGCGGCTGATAATGAATTTGAATTTGCCCATTGTCTGTCTGGACTAATCCTTGGTATGTGTTTGTCACCCACACGCTTGATTCTTATGTGTCCTAGCACAACCACAGCTGCTAGATCCCTGTGTTGAGTCATATAAGGTTGTAGGCTGAGGTTATTTAAAGGCAAATTTCCTTTTTGTCTCACACAAAAAAATGTGAGTGTGGGTCAAATGTGAGTGCAAATGTGTCATGGGTCAAATGTGAGTCTGGCCTGTTAGCATTACTGTAGACTTTTATTCAGAACCGCGTAATGAACTAGCCTACACCTTTGTTCACAAGACATTTGGTGACAGCTAGACCAAGACAGATTTGCTGAGATGGGACAACTGGTGGGCAGTTCTCCACGCTTTTGCCATATGGTAAATAACACTGGAGAAATAACAAGTGAAGTTCCAGCAGACTGCTGGCGGTTGTGCCGGTGGACCACCAGGATTTCGCTGTCCGGGCCAATACGCCAGTGGACCGTCAGCTTGGCTGTTGGAGGACTGCCAGTCTCTTGCTATCAGTGGAGGGTTTGGGTATTTCGAGGTTTAAATTTAGCCTCGGAACCAGACCCACATCAGTCAATATTGGGGAAAGGGACTAGCAACAGATGATTGTGGCCAGGCTATAGTGTCATCGTAGTACAGTGTTCAATGCTCAGTGTTGTATTTTACTACAGTACTACATCTGGGTATTTTCAGGCTTCGGATTCCCCAACTAGATTTTCTAGCAGCCAATCAGCAAGCAGAAACTGAAGGAAGAATCAATGTTTAAAGTTCAAACAAATGTGATTTGAAATGAGATTCTAATGTGAAGTAAATGTATGTCTATCAAGAATGTCCAGACTCTTTGCACAAAGTAAAGCAAAGCAAAAGAGTTTGGTCCACCATGTCTTCATTAGCTGTGCATCATATGGCCCACCCCATGCCAGTGGTTGTAATGGTTTCTGGGTTTTGAAATGGGCTCCAATGATGGAGTACAAAATTCAAACTTGCTGGCTGTATTTTCCCAGTCTAGTTCAAAATTGAGACAAAAAATGACACAAATCAAAACAGTATTGAGCTAACTGGGTTCATCAGTCCACAAGTGTAGGCTACAAAATGGATGGGATGACCCCATGTCTGTTTATCTCAGTAAACTGGATGTACAGTCAGTGCTATCTATGTCCCCAGGTCTCTACCATTGCTATTGCTTGTACATTTTTGCAGTGGGATCTGTATTCTGTTTATTGGACAGTAGGCACTGAATCAACTGGAAGGGGAATATTGTTGTACCAGTCCAGACACGATAAGGAGATGGAGGTGTTGACTTTGATTTGACCCAGAAGGAGTTGATGTTAGATTTCTACCTTCAGTCCTGGGAGATGGTCATTGAGGATGTCCACAAATTAGCCAAGACAATTGGAAATGGTTAAGGGTGTCACCTAAATCCTCATCCTCACTGTTTTGAGAATGTTCACGTAACCTGCATTAAATTGTGCAGTTAAGGCCTGCATTTGCTCAGATTTAAATGCATCATTGGGAGATGAGCATGGTAGCACATGAGCTAAAACCCTAGGGTGCCATCACTGGCTAGTGCATCTTCTTAGGTAAGTTTACTTAGTGTGCCCACATCGGGGTGACGGTGGGGCGTCTGATAGTATTGAGATTTTCTGTGGCACAAATTTGCTGTAGCGCAGCCTATATTTTCAGACCTCTGCTGTCTTCTTTGTGGCTGATTTAACATGTTGAATTTACAACAGTCATCAGCAGTGGCAGGTGTACAGCATCATTAGCCCAGCAAGTTCAAACATCAATTTAGTGGGTGTATGTGGGCCCTATATGAAAATTTAGCAGTAAGCAGTAGATAACTCAGAATCAAGGGTATTGCAGTCATCTTGCTCTTAGAGATGAGATAATTAGCAGAGGCATTAATGTTACGCTGCTAATGTTAATGTTTTTCACTATGAAATAGTTAAGAGACTTAAACTACTTAAATAGTAAAGGCATTCACTTTTCACTATTTGGCCTTGAAAATGACAGCAGTTGAGTCTCCAGCAGCCCTGAAAAACACAACAGCCAGTGGCAGTCTCAGCTCTCGTTCTGTCTCTCTTAATGTGATCTCAACACAGTTTTTTGCTCTGTAGGGTGCTTTGGCACATTCCATGCCCCTGCTACCATCCTAGGTTTTGGCTTATCCTTCACTATTCTTGATGCCCATTGTCTTCTAGGATCCCTTGTCTTCCTGTCACACCATCACACCAGAAAGCAAGGTCTTTCCTTCTATTTATGCTATACTACCTATGGAGTCTTACCTTTTTACCTTTTTTAACATAATGTTTTTGCCAAATGATTGCAGTTGTATGGCCAACTGACAGTGGTCCATGTACTTCTGCCTCTCTTAACCATTCCAATGTCCCCACAGCCACATTGTCATAAGATGAGGTACTTACATAAAGGATTATGTAGTATATAGTACAGTGGTCAGTATCTGAAGTACCAACCGGGCTCACTTCAATTCAAAGCTATTTGCTGAAATGTCAAAAGATTTCACAATGCATATCAGTTTAATATATTTCAGTTTAATACTGGTTGATAGCAAATCACAGGCTGTGGTTTGTGTAACATCTGGACAGGACAGCTAACACATCTGATCCAGGAGATGATTGGTTCTCACCTTGATCAAAATGATTTGGCATAAGGTGGACACTGTCATTTCTTAAAGCTTGCAACTGGGCAGTTGGGATTCCCTGGTCCAGAAAATTGAGTCTGGGATTAAGTCATTTGGATGTGATCATGGGGCATATTTGATCTGATACAGAAAACAGATATGCCCCTGGACAGATCTATAAACAATCATAAAATATGAGAAAATCATAAAATATGTGATGTATGCACAGTTAATGCTTGACAGACAGGACTAGGAGGTATCCTTGGATGTTTCAGGTTCTACAGGAGACAGGGATTACTTTGTTTCTACAGACCCCTTATAAAAGAAAGCCCTCATGCCTTATGGGGTCCCACAAGTATCTGTTCTAGGGCCCTTTTTATTTATCTCATACATGCTTTTACTTTGCAGTGGATATCTGGACAACACAGACATTTATGATGAAACTGAGATGTTTTGTTAAAACAGTTGTCTGTTCGCATTCTGTCACTATTTATAGGTCATGTTCAGATGCTTTAAAGGAACATGTGGAGAAGTGTCTTGGAAAAACCCAAAGTAGCAGAGAAGTTTGTCTTGTTCAACCAAGTCTTTATTGCGTTCACCGAGAGAATGGTTACAACAGTGATGATCCTCAACCATTCTAACCACTCTGATCTTACTAACCATTCTCACCCTGCTAACCATTCTAACCTTATACCTTCTCTATCTATCTTCAATACTCCTGCTAGTAGATGATGTAGCTGGCACAGAGCCAATCCTACGCGAGACCTCAGTCTCTGTCCTTTTATGATGATGCTCTAAACATGGTTTCAACATAGTTTTCAGAGAAGAGTCTTCTGGCATGCACATAACTCTTTTGCTGGTACTTACTCTTTCTTTTTATAGCACAACAGTTTACTGCATGCTCTATTCTATTTCTGTACACACACATATATATATACATATATTACATGCTTTTACAGAATTTCCGACAAACACACCACCTTTTGGGGTAATATATTGGTTTTCAACCTCCCTTAGAGTTAAACAATTGAGTTTTTCCTTTTTCACTCACTTTTGAGTAAGATGCTAACGAGTCAGCTTCTAAAGGTCTAATTCAATTCAGTCATCTATGCTAGGCTGGAGCTAAAAGGGCTACTGTCTGACTGAGAAAATGGCTGGATGAACTGGAGAAAGGTAAAACTCAGTTGTTCAACTAATGAATTTGGGCAATTCCATGGAAAATCTACCTTTTGTCATGTCCAATAAAATGCCATGTTATTTGTATGATGTGAATGATTATGTTAAATGTTTTGTGCTATTTGTTCAAGTAACGTGAAAGAGGGCTACCATTAGCTTTCCACCTTGAGCTAGGTGGAAAGCTAATCCTAGTCAGCCACCCATCCTATCCATCCCTCTTGCAAATGTCTGCTCCTTAGACAACAAACTAGACTACATGCAACTTCAACGAAACTCCCATAGCGAGTTCAGAGACTGCTGTGTCTTTGTTTTTGTGGAAGCATGGCTGAACAACTGTGTACCAGACTCCGCCATTCAGTTGCTAGGTCTTCTAGCCTTCTGGGATGCTACACTGTCATGTAAGACTCGTGGAGGTGCATATATATTAACTCACACTGGTGCAAAAATGCGGCTGTGTCAGGGCTGTGGTTATACTCAGTATTTACATCCCACCAAGCGATAATGCTACCAGTATGTTAGCTGAACTATATGGAGCTATCAGTGAGCTCCAAAGCGCACATCCGGGTGGTCTATTTATTGTTGCAGATGACCAAAGGTCTACCAAAGTTTCATCAGTACGTGGATTTTGCAACAAGAGGGGAGAATGTGCTGGGCAGTGTCCATTCAAACATCACCAGTGCCTATCAAGACACACCCCTCCCCCACTCAGACAACAGCTCAGTTGTACTAATTCCTGCACATCAGCCTCTATTCAAACGCACAGAACCAATGCATAAACTGACAAAGGCCTGAGGTGGCCATGTCAGCTCTTCAGGACTGTTTTGAATGCACAGACTGGGATGTGTTCAAGCAGGCAGCCACCTACAACAACAGCATGTAACCTCCTCCAAGACCATCACTACATGTCCCAACCATAAACCATGGATGACTGCAGAGGTGAGAGTGCTACTAAGGGCCAGGGACACTGCCTATGGGAATGGGGAAGCTTCACTCTACTGTGATTGTGATAGCTCCTTCCCTGAAGAACTGAATCAGTTCTACTCAAGATTCGAAGAACAGAATGCCACAGTAGTGAGGAAAGCCACCCCTCCCCCCAGCGACCAGGTGCTATGTCTGTCCACCTCTGAGGAAAACTCAGAGGCAACCTGTGGAAAGCTGCTGAGTCAGACCAAATACCATTTGATTGTGTGCTGAGAGAATGTTGTCCCTACCTGCTTCAAGATCACGACCTTCATCCCCGTACCAAAAAAATCCATAGTGACCGGTCTCAATGACTAATGCCCAGTTGCACTTACATCCATCATCATCACCATCACCAAGTTCTTTGAAAGGCTAGTCATGACACACATCAAGTCCCAGCTACCTGTCACACTGGACTGCATGCAGTTTGTGTATCATCCTAACTGCTCCAGGGATGATGCCATCACCACTGCCTTTCACCTGGATATCACATATCTGAATACAAAGGGTCTGAACACCACCCTCTGCAACTAGATCCTGGGCTTCCAGGAAGACCACAGGCAGTCGGGATAGGAAACAGGACCTCCAGCACCACCATGTTGAATACAGAAGCCCCTCAATGCTGCGTGATCAACCCCTTGCTGTTAACAGTGACCTCACCTCCATGACTGCGTGGCTACACATAGCTCAAACCACATCATCAAAATTGCTGATGACATATGGTGGGTTTGACAGAGGGACTATTAGAGTGCCATCACAGCGTGGTTTAGTAAGTGCACTGCAGTACAAAAGGCACTGCAGCGGATTGTGAGGAAAGCTAGGGGGAAAGCCACTAAAAAAATCCCCAGTACACCTCTGCTGCCATCAGGTAGAAGGTGCCACAGTACAACTGCCTGCACCTCCAGAATGGGGACGAGCTTCTCCCCTCAAGGACTCAGACTGTTAAACAAAACATGATACAAATTATTCACACTGAACTGGAATGCACTGCACTTTTCTTTTCTCTGCTGCTAAATGCTATATATTTAACCTCCACCTCTCTGTGAATGTTTACTAATGTTAACTTATTACAGTCAGTACTCTGTTACAAGTTTACTTATGCCCAGTGTTGCTTGTTGTCTGTTCTGTCCCGTGTCTGTCTTAAATGCTACTATATTAAGTAGATTATATTAAGTAGTAACTGCACCTCAGGTGTATCTATAATGTATGTGTACTAAATATAGCCTAAGTGTGCACTAAATGTAGCATGTAGCCTGTCCTAAATGTCATTTGTATATACTTTAAATGTAACACCACTTAATCCATGATTGAAAAATGACATATAAAACCCACTTGACTTGACAATTGCAGATGTGTAAATTTCATGGAATCATTTGTATCACCATGCCATTTTATTGACAAAAGATGACTACAATTGTTTATATTGTTTATTAGAAAGCTATAATATTTTTTTATGAAACTGCTGAATTTAGCTAGTCTTTCACATGTCAGATCCTGCTTTGAATTTGTTACCTTTTTTGACATTTAGACATTTTTTGTTTTGGCAGTTAGTGTCCTCCATGTAAATATCCTGAAATGAGAATGGATGTCTGTTCCTCTGGTAAAGTTGGCAGTTTGTATGATAACAACAGCCCAGTCTGGTCATATGTTGTGTGACATGAGACATGAAGGGTTTCTACCATTCCTCTTTAGCCCACTAGGGGAGACCTCATGCATAGAAATGTTAACATGACAACAAAATGTCTGCTGTTAAGAATCAACGATAACTGCACAGAAATAGATAGAAAATACATTCATTTACACAAGATTTTATCATATTGTAGATTCGACTAAGAAGTTAAGCATTTAACTGAATAAACACAGTGATGAACTGCCCATGTGCAGATAAGCATCCCTCTGCTCTGACGCAGGGAAGGAGAAAGAGGTGGAGGGAGAGGGAAAGAGAGGGAGGGGGGAGGGGCCGCAGTGTCTCCTTTGTGTGTGTGTGAGTGTGCAAGAGTGTGCATGCGTCTGTGTGTGTATGTGTCTGTGTCTGCGTGTGCATGGCCGCATGCGCATGTGTATGGCCATATATTTGTGTGTAAGCAATCCAGGGAGGAGCCAAAACCCAGCATTAGAGAAAAGAGGATGGCGGAGCTGAAATCTCGCAGCCGGGAGAGTGTGAACAAGGTGACGGAGGAAAAGATGGAGGGTAGGTGCAGTCTGAATCCCTCTTTCACTAACAGGTGCACCTCAGCTGCCTAATGCTTGTCTCCTTGTATCCATGCTTGTGCCAGTGGCTGCTCTGGAGGCAAAGAGAGAAGGAGAGGTCTTGAGCACATGTTCATTTGGCGCACACAGAAAGGAATTAAGCTGTGTGAGGCTTTATTCAAGTGGCTTTGCTTGAAGTTGTAACAGCGTTGCCTGAGCCATGAGCACATGCTGAGAGGTTTGCCGGGCATTGAAAATGCATCAAAGCCACAAATGTTGCCAAAATAATCTAGTCAATTTTAGAATTTATGTTGAATATGTTAAAACTGTTAGAAGATGTTGAAATGTATAAGATACATATCCCTACATCATTAGCACGTGCTTCGTGAGCTGATGAGATAGTGGATCAGCACTTGTGTAGTCATAGGGTGGTATATGTATAAATCACTGAGTACTCAATATTTCTAAATTAATTTATGTGCTGAGAGTAGGGCCAGAACGTAGGTGGTGTTTCTTCAGAGCAGTCCTGCTCACTTCTGCTTCAGTCAGACCATAATTATGAATAACAATACAGTTGTCCATTATTCATAATTATGAATAATAATTAGTTATCCATTTGTTTTAATTCCTAAAGGAACCATCCTGGACAGTACCTTTAGTTTTAAAGTACACAACGCTTACATGTTTAAAAAGGCAAGCCGAAGAAGTAAATTCAATAGTTTTAAAGTAAGCAAAGGAATTCTGAGGATGATCTATATTAGTCTGTTGGAGAGTTGGAGAGAGCAAATTTGATGATGTGGTTTGAGGGAGTCTTGTACAATATCCCATGCTGGTATGGGAATCCTGAAGTTGGGGCAAAACCAAGCTCACAAAAGACATTAACACAGCCAGTAAGCTCATACAAGCAGCTTGTGGAATTGTACACAACTCAAACCACGAGTAAACCATCTTATAGTTCTTAGTTGATAGCTCTTAGTCTATAGTTGATAAGATAGTTCAGGACCCCTCACATCCACTTCATCATGAATTTTAATTTGAATTCCCCTCCATACGATACAGGGTACCCTTAACAACAAGAAACATTTATAAGAACTCCTTCATATCATCTTCCATTATTTTACTAAATAAATAATGTATTGTTAGGTGCCTAAATTTGAAATTTAAGTACAGCTTCTTTCCTTGCACAACGGCATTGCTGGGACTTATGTATTTATTTCTGTAATATGTCTATTTATATTGTTACTCATAATGGGCCACTTGATCTTGGATGTCTGTAGGATGAGAAGCTCTTGTGTGTCTGCTGTACTGGCTGTGATGTCTTTTGTGGATGTTCTATGTGTATTTTTTAATGTATTGTGACCTCACTTTTTTGGGCACCAAAGGCCCAGCAGATAGTGCAGAGGGCAACACCGCGGAGGAGCAGCCCATGGCACAGTCTCCCAAAGAGGACGCCCCCAAAGCCAAGATTGAGCTGAAACGGAGCATCACACTCTTCAACGGTGTGGGCATGATCATTGGCACTATTATCGGCTCGGGCATCTTCGTGTCGCCCACGGGTGTGGTGAAGGAGGTGGGCTCTGTGGGCCTGTCCTTGATCGTCTGGACCGTGTGTGGCATTGTCTCCACCATGGGAGCGCTGTGTTACGCTGAGCTGGGAACCACTATCACCAAGTCGGGCGGAGACTACACCTACATCCTGGAGGTGTATGGCGAGCTGGCGGCATTCCTCAAACTGTGGATAGAGATGCTGATCATTCGTCCATCCTCGCAATATGTGGTCTCCCTGGTGTTTGCCACGTATCTGCTCAAGCCAATTTTCCCATTCTGCCCCGTCCCAGAGGTGGCAGCCAAGCTCATTGCCTGCCTCTGTCTAAGTGAGTATCCTCAGGGACATCTTGGTGAACATCCTTTGGTGCATCTTTGGTTTTTGGTGCAAATGTCCTCAGAGATATGTGCTCATAAGTGAATGTATCTTTGGAGCGTGATGAGACTTGTGTATTACTAGGGAAGATTCTGGGAATTATTTTCTGAGTGGATAAGTGTTGGCAGTCTCATGGCAGTATCAAAGGCCTTATGCTGTCAAATTTGCATTGTTAGCTAAGGCTTCAAAGTCCAGTGCTTCCCACTTATTGCCTAGACTATGGCAGCCCACCATAAGCTAATTTGCACCACCATAGTCTTAATATTTCAGCCATATCTGACACATACATACTGTTTCAGTCTCTTTTGTTTGCATTTTATTTTAATTCTTTCATTAGTGCCAATTCAGGTCTATTTTGCTATTAATTGGCCATACAATTGTAATCAAAGCAGGACTGCACCACACACATTCTAGAGACACCCCCCACCTCCCCATAGCCTCTAAAAATCCTGTGGGAAACACTGAAGTCAGTAACATGTTGATGTTTATTTGCCATCAGCAACCAGACCAGATTTGCTTGACCAAAAAAAGTCATCATAACCACAAGAGCTCCCAGAGCCTCTCTTTCTTAGTCTTTTTGCAGGTATCAGTCTGAAAGTCTCCTAAAGCCACACAGACTGAAAAGGAGTGAGAACTTGATGAAATGATGAATAATGAATCAAAGCAGAACTTTTAAATAATAAAACATAAATTTCTGAAACCTAAATGTTCTATTATGTGCATTTTATTTTACCAAATCAACTGCCACCCACATCAGGAATGCCACAGTACACCTGTAAAGTATAGGATAAGTTATGGACTGCTGAAGGAGTGAACTGTTAGCATGCTGACATTTAAAATCATTCAACCCATTTTATTTGAAAATGTCAACTTGACCAGTACCACCCACTGTAAATGCTGCACACTGTAGATATGTATTATGTGACTCAACCTTAGATGAAATCATATGTCTCTGAGCCTCTGAAGTCTGAACTGATAATAGAATTCTTTTAAACACATTTGAATTCTTTTCTGATGACTGATCTATTATTCTCTGCAGCTTCGTTGACCTTTGTGAACTGCATCAGTGTGAGAGCTGCAACCAAAGTCCAGGATATGTTCACGGCATCTAAGCTCCTTGCGCTCGGAATCATCATTTCCTTTGGCTTCGTTCAGATTGCAACAGGTATTTCTCCATAAGTTCACATTTTGAGCAAATCTACTTTATATGACCTAGATGTTTTAGAATTGTAATTAGTTTCTTCCATGGCAAGCAGACAGTTGGTGTTGTTGGCGAGAGATGAGACTTTTTTTCGTTTTGTGAAAATATAACAAAAATTCCTGTGCTCTAAACTCTGATGAGCCTGATAGTTGTCATAGAAACGCTGAGCTACGGAAATGAGTTTCCCACGAGCAACACAACAGTGTGATGAATTCTCAAAGAGAAAAGATAGCGTCATGTGACGTGAAAGCCATTCCTAAATATAAACTTGATTAAATACAAAGCCCCATGGTCTGTTCACCAACTATTTGTTTTTGTATTTGTGCAAGATGATGAATGAGTGTTTTTTTTTACCATACAGGCGATGTCTCGTACCTAACTCCAGAACTGGCATTTGAGGGCAGTAAAATGGGAGTGGACAACATAGTGCTGGCCCTCTACAGCGGATTGTTTGCCTACGGTGGATGGTAATGTTGGGCAGAGGGGAACAGGGACTGGGATGCTTTTGGTGTCTGTTTGTAGAATTAATGACCTTACTAATTAACTAATAGCTAATTATTAACTAATAGCTCATATAATTATTCCTCATGACTTCATGTATACTACATTGGGCAGCCATTTACCCATTTAGAATAATGCTCATATGATATGAAATGCCTGTGGCTTATAATTTTTCATATCTGATGTTTTTATGCAGGAATTATCTGAACTATGTCACAGAGGAAATGATCAATCCAGAGAGGTACATATCTTGAGATATACACAGAACACAGACACTGGCCATTTTCAAAATGGCATGCAGTTATTCTCCATACTGCACACAGCCTGGGTTATACTGTTGCTATATATTGAGAATATATTTCTACTACAAAACAGAACATTCCTTTCAGTAAACAACTTCAAGTGAGTGCATAATTTAGTGAAACAAAACACCTTCTCTTGATACAAAATGACAAAACACTCACTGAGAATCGCAAGCATCTCTTGCTTCCTCTTCCTTCTCATGTCAATACTGTGTTAAGACTCCGGTGTCTTCCACAGGAACCTACCTCTGTCAATCATCATCAGTATGCCCATAGTGACTGTGGTCTATGTGCTGACCAATATGGCATACCTCACCACAATACCTCCAAGGGTCATGGTGGAGTCTGAAGCTGTCGCTGTGGTAAGTGTGACTCATTGGCAGATTTTGGTTGAAACTGGCACACATTCATACAAATTAAAAACTTAAAACTTAAATAAGTTCACATACATTCTGCATGTGTATTCAAATATGCTGGGGGGGGGGGGCGGCTCATGAATTTATGGTCTGTGTCTGAAGATAGTAACCAAGGCCTGTATAGTTGCATCACTTTTTGTCTTTTTTATGTTTTACAGTCTTTTGGGGAGTACCATCTGGGTGTGATGTCCTGGCTCATCCCAGTCTTTGTAGGGCTGTCATGTTTTGGTGCAGTCAATGGTAGTTTGTTCACCTCAGCCAGGTAAGCACACTCTCTCCCCAGCATACACTCTGAGTAGGTAACAGACCTACGGTTAAATAAGTGGTTGTCCCACACTTTAGGATGGTTTAGATAGCTCTCACTGAGAGCTGTACAAATGTAGCTATAGTTAGCAAAAACAACTGTTGTGCGTTTTAGCATTGCCAGCATAAAACTAAGTTGAGGTGGGTGCAAATGACCTAGAAACAATGGAGATGGCAGTATTTGCCTCCCTGTGTTTCAGTGAGGAGAGCCCCGCTCACCCACCAGAGAGTGAGTTTTTGTAGGCAGTTATTAATAATCAGGGATATAATTAGATAATGCTGCTGTGTTATCAGGCTGTTTTATGCGGGTGCTCGTGAGGGACAGCTTCCTGCCGCGCTGGGATTGGTCCACACCGACCTCTTCACCCCTGTACCCTCCCTCATCTTCACAGTAAGTCCCCTGCAATGAAATGACCATGTCACTGATTTCTGACTGAAATCTCACTGACAAAAGGAGTCTATTTGCTGTGCTCACATGGCTTTGCTGTTACACATAAAGATGCACACTCTACACTCCTGGGCAAAAATGGAGGCAAACAGTTCATCACATTTCATGATCACTTTTCTTGTTAGACAAGTAAAATCAGTAACATTACAGTAACATTATTTTTAGGCATTGTACGACTGCAGAAGGAGATTAATTTTCCTTTGTTTTTCTTTAGAAAACTCAGCTGTTTGGTCAAGCTTGCAGATTACACCTGTGATGAAGTCAACTCTGTCTCATTTTTTATCCCTGCTTTGCTCCCTCCCTCTTTGTCTCTTTTATTTGCTTTCTCTCTCTCTTCTGTCTGTTTGTCTCTTTTCACCTGCCACTAGTGCTGCCTGTCCATGTTCTATGCGCTGTCCAAGGACATCTTCTCCGTCATTAACCTCTTCAGTTTCTTCACATGGCTCTGTGTCGGCATGGCTATTGCTGGGATGCTGTGGCTGCGTTGGACCAAGCCTGACCTCCGCAGACCCATCAAGGTCAAACCACGCTTCTCAAACCACAGCCTTACAACCCCTACTGGGCGACCAATTCCACCTACACATCCCTATCAGTACCAGGGCGCCTAATTGTGCTTGGAGGTGCAAGTGGCTAATCAGGCATGCTAACCATGCCTCAGCTTTGGCCTCCACATTACTGAGCAGATGATGTATGGCCAAGCAGTAGTTACTGAGGCCTACTGCAGAGTCAGCCTAATCCCCTTCTGCTCCATAGCTTTCTGGTGGTGGAGAGTGGGGATTGGGGGAGTTTGGTGGAGTTGGGGGGTAGCTGTTGCATTATCCCCCCATTCTCAAGGCAGCCATATGACTCACCTCAGCCCCCCAATAAACAAACTCCCACAGCTGAGCTCTTGAAACTGGTCCTGTTACTCTGGAGGATGTCAAACATAATAATAGATTTATGTGAGTCTACAAAAGTGTGCCTACTAGTGATTTGCCCCTAACAGGGAGTGTACACCAGGTGCATTACTTGATGTAAAAGTAGTAAATTTTCAAATGTGTGCAGTTCTATCGTGTCTGGTGTAGCCAGTACCACTGATTACAGTGGAAGCTAATTATTGCAGCATATGCAGGCAGTATCCGCAGTGTGAATGGAAAGCTTCACTAGCACACCTGGTGTAGTGTAGCGTCCTCCTAACTGTGCTAAGATGTGTTTCTGATGATTGTTTGTGTGATTGTTTGTTGGCTCAGATCCCACTGGTGATCCCAGTAGCCTTTGTGCTGGGCTGCGCCTTCATGGTAGTGGTGTCTTTCTGGGCCGCCCCCTTCGAGTGCTTGATCGGCTCGACCATCATCCTCACGGGCATCCCCTTCTACCTGCTGGGCTACAAGTGGCAGAAACCTCGCATGGTGCAGAAGGTCCTTGGTGAGAGTTTTGACACTGGTAGAACACATGCCTGACTTTGTGTGTGTGTATGAGTGTAGAGAATATGAAGACATATGACCATATTTTACGTTGTTAAGTGCATGTTTATCATACACATCCCAATAACCCCCTAATCCTAGCCCCTGAATCCTATAGAGGCTTATTTGGCATGAGTCAACCAATCGTGAAGCCAATTCATGCCAAGGGCTCAGGGATTAGTACTCAAGGAGGACATTAAAATTCAGCTATTGTTTTTTTTCTAAACCCTCAGAATGATAAAGACCACAGAATTTGTGTCTCCGCCCTCTCTGACACTAGAGAATAAGGCAACACATTCATCTCGATCCTGATTAAATCTTTTGGGGAAGGGGGAGGTAAATGCACTGCTGGTAGTACCTCAAGCTATTTGAAAATGATTGAGGAATAAAGATTGGAATATGAATGGTTTTGAGTGCAGGGGGATGACACTAGTGATTGATTGTCAAACAACAGAGATGATTCATTTGAACTGCTGAATTTCCCCACAGAAATCTTCACGCTGTTCTGCCAGAAAATTTTCCTGTCAGTTCCAGAGGAGCGGGATACGAAAGAGTGATCCAATCAGAGCTCAGGGCGTGGATGGTCGACAAGACTCTGTGTTCTTGCTGCCGTTGTCGTGTTTCATATTTGTGTTGAAGTCAAAGAGAAGTGGCATTGTATTCGTCTCTGTGGTTTCAGGTAAATCTGTTTATTTCTTTTGTCCTCCTCCTACTTTTCTTCTTCTTGCGTAACAAAGACATCTAGTATTCAGTCACACCTCAACCAGAACAGCACACACACGAGACACACAATGCTGCCACTGCCGCTGCTAGATGTCGCTACAGTTTGTGTAATGCAGAACAGATCTCAGCGTGACTGATGCTCAGCACTTTCTCTGTAGACTTTACTGTATATTACGCCTCGGAGCATAAATGTTTCTTGGGCGCCAGTGTTAATCCTTGGCCACTAGGCCGATTATTGAGCACTGTCTGGAGATAAAGAGGGGTAATGCACAGGGTATTGTTTGTTTTATTCAGTCAAATTAACAAATCTCCCTTAACCTCTATGGTCTTTTTTCCCACTCATCCTAAATGGTGGGAAATTACCTAAATGTAGGTGGAAATGGCCTGATAAATTTCCCACAAGGAAAATGCTAGGCTGGTCAAGATGCTTCATTTTCTTCAATCTCATAGTTCATTTTCTGTTGATACTGTGGCTGACCTCTTACTAACTCTAGCTATAAACCATTTCTCATTAACACTGTAACATCTTTAGATTACAATTTCCAAGGCTTTATTTTTTTCCATCAGAGATGTCTACATTAGCTTATTAGTTTTGAGAGAAAAGACACCAATTACTTGAAGATCTTGAGGTCTCCTTACTAAGATTACATGGACTTTTTTTATCATTATTGTTATTATTATTATGATTATGATTATTATGATTTCTAAAACACCAGCCTAAATGTGACCTGACAACTGCGATACACACAAACTGTACAATAAGCAAAGGAGTTTAAATATTCAGGAGAGGAAGGCAGGACCTGCCATCTGATTTTTTCTAACAGTGACAGATTTATCCTCTATACTACACTCTACAGCTATGATATACCTGCACCTTCCTATAGGGGCCACTGTCCCCTATGTTTAAACCTATAGGGCAAAAGTAATTGGGAATGCTATGAGTAGGCCTCTTTTACAAGATAGTCAGAGTAGTCATAAGCACAGTAACAGAGGAAAGAGTAAAGGCACAATAATAGATATGGACTGAAGGGAACAACCTCTGTGACTGTGTCTCAGTCAGAAGTTCAGCAAGTTCATCTTTTGTCTGAAATGATGGTTTGTGTTGTTGTTGATCCTTATATTATTGTCAGGCTAGGTTCTCTTCATATGAACGAAACGAGTATAGCTTTTCTGCAATTGATTATTTTTTTGTAACTTTGCTGAAATATGAAGACAATCTCCCAACAGTAATATAAACAGGAGCATATGGCAGTGAATCACTTTGTAATCTTAAGTTGCTCTGTCCAACAGACCCATTGTGAATTTTTTGTGTGTCCATTTTCTACATTCAGATTATTTGCTTTTATATTTTTATGAGTGATTTTGAGATATTAGTTGCATGTTTACATTATGTGACGTTTTTAGTCATAAGCTGGACCCAGCGGCAGAGCCTAGGGTTAAGTTAGTATTATCAGACTGTGCCAACAGAAGCAGAAAGAGGTTGAGGATGGCAACGCACAATATTGTACGGGAGAAGGACTTGAGTCCAACCTGTGATTGTAATGTCTGTATTACTTGCTGAATGTTGCTGTATTATAACACAAGTTTAAAATCTCTCCTTCTTTCAACTTCTCTCAATCTGAATGTCAGTCTTGATGGCAGAAACTCGATTAAAAAATCCTGAGAAGCAAATAGTTGTTCAGTCCCTTTTATTGTTTTAGCACATTCTGATCCATTAAGAACACATCACATGTAAGCAATGGTAATTTACAGTTGGGATAATAAACAGACTGACTATCTTATGTCTACATCCAATGCTGTAGTAATATCTGTGAAATAACACTAAGGACTAAAATAACAACACCTGACACAACAAACATCTGAAACACCTCTTCAGCACAAACACATTTTGACAGCTGTGCTCTTTAATATTTTATCATAATTTGAAGAATTCATTTTACATTTGGGAAACTGCCCAAATCTTGCACATTTTACAATTCACAATCAGTGACAAGGACATAATGATTTTAGACTTTCTATGATCACTGGAGCAATGAAAGTGCTCACGTGCAGGTATGAGCATGTGTTAACTGGAGGAACAAAAAAAGCTATTAAATATTTACTCACAACAGGCCTTTGAGGCCCTAACAGCCTCTCAAGTTTGGGAATGTATGCAAACAGATGAAAAATGTATTAATTTACTAAAATGATGTGTTCTTAATAGAGCTGTTTTGGTTTTCCAGCAAAGGTGGAGAGGTGATAAAGACTGTTTCACCAAAACACATTGTGGTAACAATAACAAGTAATTTTGTGGTCCCTTCATTTCCAATGGCTTGTGCTGCCCTATGCAGACACAGTAATGTACTGATCCATTGCGCCAAAGTAGGACCTCTCCCACTCACTCATGAGGTCAAAGTGCAGCGGGCGGTCGCAGAAGTTGCAGGATGCCATCGCTGGGCCATTCAGGGGCAAACCAACCTCCTGCCACACCTCAAGGAGTTTCTCTGCGAACACACATGCATGTCAGGGCACAATTTAGGTTACACACATACACACACAAGGTTACACACACACGCGCACACACACTTTTCACACATACATGCACACACACACGTAAACACACTTTTCACACACACACACACCTTTCACACACATTTCTGCCATCAGGATGCCCCCGGAGGCTTACCCGTGAAGAATTCCATCATGGCTGGTTCGTGGAAGGGAGATGGAGCCAGCCGCAGCAGCTCCTGCCCACGGGCCACAGTTGGGTAGTTGATGGCCTGGACGTAGATGTCGTGGCGCTCCAACAGGATGTCACACACCTTAGAGTTCAGCTCAGCGTTGCCGACCTGAGGCAGGAACACAACACTTAAGACTAATGGTCTCGGGTAGGGTGGGGGCAGCAGAAAGGCAAAATAAATTTGGGCTCCATTGTTGAAGACATTTTTGCAGACATTTTGCTG
Organism: Tenualosa thibaudeaui; assembly: GCA_027481765.1. Lineage (NCBI taxonomy): Eukaryota > Metazoa > Chordata > Actinopteri > Clupeiformes > Clupeidae > Tenualosa > Tenualosa thibaudeaui. The sequence continues at coordinate 23,188,023 of JAIFZK010000005.1, forward strand.
GACAATTGGTCTCAACAGCTTTTATGTCTGCAGACAGAATGGCATTCAAAGTGTTGTTGAACTTCCACTGCATGTTACATGACAAACATAGGCAAACAATTTACCACAGACAACATTGTCAAGAATCCCTTTTTCCAGTTTTTTAGAATACCTCAAAATTACACTTGATTGTTGTGAACAGAAGCAGTCACAGGAAGTGAGATATAAAGGATATTACAATGCACAGTGGTGACAGATTCTTATACCATTTTAGTTCTGATTCGCTGTTCACCCTGTTCCTCCTGTTTCATTTATTACAAATTTATGACAAATTCATGCAAATTCCTGATCAGCCCTTTAAAGAGGATATCAGAATTACTGTATGTGCAGACATGGCCTATGGAAGGGGAATATTTTCACTCTGTAAGGTAGACCATCACAATACTAACATTAGGATTTTGTTATGATACTATAAGTATCTAGACAACAAGACTGACACTATACCACGCAACACCTTTAACATTTGGAATAGAAGCAATAAAATAGGTCTCAATGGCAAAAAATGGCGCTTGAAAAGTGGTGAGTTTCTGATAACTACCAGTTGTTTTAAAATGATAGGGATATTTTAAAACCTCATAAAAACAACATTCTAGTATTGATACTTAAAACATAGGTTATAATTTTGAATAAGATTAGGGTATTGTGATTACTACTTTTACAATACACAATACTTTTTTGTGTATTGTGGAAAACCAGGGCCCAGCACAAGAAAATCTGATACAACATAGACAGAATATCAAACCGGCAGCTAACATAAAATGAATGGGGCATTGGAAAATGAAACTAAAAGTGAGTCTCTGTGCCCCATTCAGTTAGTGTTAGCTGCCTGTTCACTATTCAGTCAATGTTGTACCAAATTTTTATATTCCTTTTTCCAACTGACAGCACTCTGCCATCTTGAACAACAGGGCAATGGATTAATTCATACCAGATTTCTCCTTTAACTGTTTGAAAAACTGGAGGTCCCAGTTACAGTGGGTTGCTACAGTGGAGCTTCTTACCCGAATGGGGATGATGTGGCTGGGGCAGTTGATGACTGGCAGGCCCGCATCCATCAGCAGCTGGCGCATGAGTTTGACATTGCGCTGGTGAGCACGGCGCAGCAGCTGTCCCTCTGGGCTCCCCAGCACCCGCACTGACTCCAGCGCCCCCGCCAGCACCATTGGTGGCAGCGAGGTAGTGAAGATGAAGCCGGCGGCAAAGGAGCGAACCGTGTCCACCAGGGCGGCGGAGCTGGCAATGTAGCCCCCGACACAACCAAACGCCTTCCCTGCAGACAAACATGGGCAAAAAGTCTGTTATATATAAAGGTAAATTATATAAATTGATTAAAGGTAAAATAAAAAAAAAACTTTTTTTGTCTAAAACATCGCAAAATGATCCTAGAAATAGCACCAATATTGTATCACCACATGAGGCCACTGTGTTAAATATGGTGCAATTCAGTGGTAAAGTCTTGCGTGGCAGCATTCAATCCAACTTACTGAATGCTATATAGCTTCTTTAATGCCAAGCTAGACAGTATTAATTGTTAGTGGTGTCATTGTGACTAATATGTAGAGTAAAACAGAATAGTGATAGAGTGTCTTATATCATAAATCTCAGAGGAAATAGGTGGAGTGGAGTTACAGCTATTCATATGAGTGTAGGGGGGGCCACTGTTGGCCTACAAACACAGTTGAGTTGTCATTCAGAACTAGTGCGGTTCTGATGTAAGAGAGAGGAGAGATAGATTGCATCAGCAGCTGGGGTGGAACTACAATGTGTGACGTTTGTAGTGGAAGTGGTCGTGGGAGTCAAGAAGGAGATAAAGCCACTCTAACCTAGCAGGAGTCTGGGGCCTGTGATAAGCCATGCTTTTTCTTGTCAAATCATCACAATTATTACTGAGCCTGTATCAAGAAGCCTAGTTTACAGCTATACCATGAACCATTGGGAGGTTAGTCTTAGACCCTTTGAACGATGTCAACAAAAACTATGCCTGAAAATTTTATTTAATTCCTTTTTTCCAGACACACTGTAGGAACAGCTATGATGCCAGTAAACAAACTGACTTGAAACTGTCAATAGGCCCCATCAGGCCATGATCAGAAGAGCCTGTTCTTGTGCATGAAGCACACAAAACTGTTTTAGAGGTCTTTGCTTATTGAATTAGCATTAGCATTAGCACAACCCTGTTTGATTTCAAAGTGTTTAAAGGTGCAAGGTGTGATTTATTTTTGTTATGTTTGTACTAACCCAGTGTCCCAGAGACGATGTCTATCTTGTGCATGACACCGTCTCTCTCTCCGACACCAGCCCCATGTGCTCCATACAGTCCCACTGCATGGACCTCATCCACAAACGTCAGACCGCCATATTTATGAGCCACATCACACAATTCCTCCAGGGGGCAGATAGCACCTACACAAACACAGCACACAAACACAACATTAGACCATCTACCAATGCAACATTAAATGTTTTAAAACATGAAAACTGCTAATTGTGTGTGACATGGCCTAAATTTGCTATTCAGCAGACTTCAGCATATTCCAACTTTACTGTAAACCCAGAAATTATCCCTGACCAAAGACTAAATCTGTCTGCTAGTTATCATTAGTGCACACAATATGGGCCTACAAGGTATGTGTTGTGAAAGTTAGCACGTAATGTTGACATTGTCTTATATGTTATATATGTATGTCATGATAAGATTGCTCATATTAAGATGACTCTTGCATGGACCCACCATCCATAGAATGCACAGTCTCAAAGGCCACAATCTTGGGGGTCTTGGGATCTGCTTTGCTCAGCAGCTCCTCCAGGTGTTTGGGGTCATTATGGCGGAAGATGAAGCGCTTGGCTCTGCTGTTCCTGATACCCTGAATCATGGAGGCATGGTTCCCCATGTCTGAGTAGATCTCACAACCTGTGGGATAAAGTTATTAATACTCTGCACAACAGAAAACTCAAATTACAACTTAAATTTAATTTAGCAAGCAAAGTTAGAGGAGCTAACCCAGGATTTTTTTTTTACTTTTTTCTACTACAATTGGTCTCTAATTGAAAGTCAGTGAGACTTGGCAAATGTCTTTTGTTCAGATATTAACTCAGGAAAGCCTTTAATCCATCTTTCATACCAGGAAGCATTTTGGCAAGAGTGAAGAGAGTAGAGTCATTGGCTACGAAACAGGAGGAAAACACGAGAGCGCCATCTTTCTGGTGGAGGCGAGCCAACTCCTGCTCCAACATAACATGGTAGTTACTGGTGCCAGAGATGTTCCTGGTTCCTCCAGCACCGGCACCATGCTTCTTCAGACCATCCCTGAAAACAATAAATGTTACGCTGTGTTTTTACATCACTCAGTAAAAAAACAATCACATTACATTATTATGGTGCTATTTTATGGTGCTTATTTTTTAATGTTACAATATCCAAAATTACTGTAAATAAGCAACATAATGTGATGAAACATCTGTATTGATCTAATGTCAGAAACACATTGTGCAGATGTCTTCTGTTAGCTTCAGAAGTGATTTTGTGTGTGATACTTTGGAGAAATTTCAACCGTAGCCCTGTTGTACAAGCTTGCCAAGTGGTGTTGGTAGAAAAGGAAATGAGAGAACTTGAAATGATATAGACCAAATAGCGAACCAGCAGATACCGCTGACTGAATGGCACCATGGGTAACGAAATTGAATGTAGCTTATGATGTCACTATTTGATCTATGTTGTGCCACATTCTCTTTCCTATCTTCATTCTCATTCTTAACGTTCTCCTTCCTATCAACAGCAATCAACAAGCTTATATAGCAGGGCTATGATTGGAATCACCCTGAACTGTCACTCTTATTTTGTTGTAGTTTTAGAAAGTTCTCTTGGAGACACTTACTGTATTGCCTGGATGACTCTGGGGTGGCGGCTCATGCCCAGGTAGTCATTGCTACACCAAACAGATACCTGGCTGCTTTTCCGCCCGGTAACAGAGTAGTCATCAGCAAAGGGGAAGATGTCAGCGTGTCGGTTGACGGTCTTAAATATGCGGTAGGTGTGATCCATCTTCTTCTCAAGGATTCGCTCCTCAAAGAAGGTGTCATAGTCAAAGCTGGAGCTCCCTGTCAAACAGACTAAACAAAACAAATTTTCATGGTAGGTTTTGATTTTTACCATTCATGTTTACAATAGTGAATATTAACCTTTACTTGAAGCCTTATAGTCACCCTGCACTATAAAGTATTGTCATACACCAGGCTGGGCTTATGCTTATATTATAACATCAGAAAACTTTGTGACTGCTGTCTTACATGTTTTGAATGGTTATATCTACTTTTGTCCATCATTACAAGATGTTATGAACACTTCATAACACTTTATAAATGTCTTTATAATGATTTATAGATACAGAATGTAATTAAAGTGTTACCATTAAACTCATGCTTGATTATTTTTTTCTACCTGTCCTCCAAAACATTTAATAAAAATAAAATAAAATCTATTATGCTTATTTGATTTTTGTCCTCTTTATGTTTCTACAGTACAATAATAGCAGGCAATACAGAGTGAGGCCATACCAAGAAAACCTACCACTGAACTCATTTCGGATTCTTATAAATTGGAGGGCTGGCGAGTATCAGCCTCTCATTAGGAAGGCTATCTGCGTTGCTGCACACGTCAACTCACCCATGTTATCTTTGAGGAGATGGGAGGGAACCTGGCTCTGGATCCCCAGAGGGGAGGTGTCTCCCATACCAGCCTGAAGAGTTCTCACCAGCTCTGTGTAACACATACACACAAGCATGCAGACACAGAGGTCAGTTTTATCATATTGTTATGAGTTTGGGACCAACAAAAAATTACACAGGACAGTGTTTCAGATTTCAAGGAGGACCCAAACACCTCCCTCATCCTCCAATATCTTTTCACAGTGACATTCATAAACTCAGCTAGGAGACAAACGCCTGGCAGTGACATTTACATTTCTTTACATAAAGTAAGTTATGGAGCATTATGGCCTACTTTTTTCCTAAAGTACAATAAAAAACATTTTTACAAAAACAATGCATTCCTGTATAATATACTGTATCTGCAAATAATTCCTCCACAACTGACGCTTTGATACTCAGAGGATTTTGAAACTTTGATTTCTTAGGTTTTCTATGTTGTGTCTATGTCTGTACACATGTAGCCTACTTACATACCCTGTTACCTGTGGTGTGTGAGTACGAGTGTGAGTGTTATACCTGTGTTTTTGGACACATTGCCAAACACATCCTCCTGCACCTCCTCACTGGCCTTGACCACGCTCAGCTGGGACGACACAAAGGGGCAGCCTTTGGACACAGACACCGCCACCTTGGTAGCTGCCTGGGACATGTGGCGCTTCTGGGCCACCATACTTGGAGCATGAGCTAATCAACACAACAACACATATACACAAATCATACCCTACGGCATACATGTAGATATACGCATATGACAACTATGTACACTCCATACAAACAGAAGTTCTGTAGTAAAACTTGTGTGTTGGCAACCTAACAGACACCTTCCAACCTTCCAACTTTCCTGTGCCCAGTGCACTGCTAGAGTGTGTCTTTAACCATGTACAAGTAGCATTGTTGGAGATGCATTTCTCTCATTTTTTGATGTGTCCCTTCCTACTCAGTGCACATAACTGCATAAAGCATATCCGGGGTGGCAGGTGGGAATAACACCGGTGTCATACAGCCATATACCCCCCAAAATGATTTTAGACTGTATGAGACTGTATGAAGCAGCAAAATGATTTGAGAGTGTATAAGACTGTATGAAGCAGCGAAAAAATATTTAAGACTATATGAGACTGTATGAAGCAGCAAAATGATTTGAGACTGTGTGAAACAACCATGCATACCATTTTCTAAATATGTGTTCCACTGTAATCTATTAGCCTAACGGCACAGCATTCAAGTTGCTATAGACTCACTGGTAATCTAATAATTAATATAAATTGACATTTACCTTTCTCAGGTGAGGCAATTGAGGGCAGCACAGATGTGGTGCTGATATGACGGGTGATAATGGGGCATTGGTCAGCCAGGGAGAAGAGGGCTGTGCCCGCACTACGCATGAAGGGCCGTGAGGCCTTTTTCAGGAAGGGACAGTGATGCAGAAAAGCAGACATGACTCCTATGTCCGTCTGTAAAGAAAAAAAAATACATACATTACATAGATACATTGATTGTATCATAGTTCATTAGTTAGTTAGATTAGTTGATAGTTAGTTAATTTAGTTGGTCCCTGGAAGATCCTGGGGGCTGTCACTATTGGGCCTGAGCTAGGCACCTAACATGTCAATAATACTGTCATTTAAATCAATCTTTAGAGTACTTGTTAAACTACTAAATCACCTAGAATCCCTAAATCTCAGCCACTGGTGTAGTGAACTAGATAGACAACCACTTGGCTGAATACAAATTTCCAGCAAAACTTCACTCATGCAGCCTTAACTATCCCCATTTGAGTTCCCTTATGATTCCATGAGGTTAGTAAATATTTTGTTTTTCTTCTGACAGTAATCAATTTGGCTACGAAATCAATTCAAGGAAGATCAAATATGAGCTCGTTGAGAATGCAGGTCCAGCTGTCAAAGGAATTTAAGGGACTAGATGCTAAAAACTGATAAAATGACTCAGAACATTAAACTGGTGGGCTACAAAATGTGTATTACTTTAGTATCTTTGGTTTTCGGAGTTATAGAGGACAAAAATTTGGAATGATCTCTGTTACGACATGGGCGCGCCACTGTGGTGGGCGCGCCTGATAGGCTTATCTAGCACAAGCAGCTGGCGCTGTCCATGCTCTGGAGTTCTGAAGTTCTGGATACACGTCACACCATAGGAGGTCCGACCTTAACCACGATTTCATAATCAAAGGAGAAAAAAACGCAAGTTCCAGAGAGTTCGAGAATTAACATGGTTACCTTGAAAATATTTTTAAATCACAAGGCAAAACTATTCCTGTGTCGTTTCAGCTAACGTGCACACTTGAATAATTCGTAAGGTACTTACAGTCTAAGTTTTAATTTCGATAATTTTTCGTTATAGTCTCACTATTACCAGTTTCTACAAAAAAACGTGTTTTTACAGCGTCAAATCAGCTGTCACTAAGGCTACCATTGACTCCAATTGTCCTTATGCATTAACAGTGAACTTCTCAATGTTTTGCGGTCGAACGATATCTCCACCTGTGGTTTGTTATTGTGGTTAGGGGTCATCTTTAGGACGAACAGTTGGTATCAAAACATATGCCTAAAACTATTAGATTGTATCCTAATTTTCCTGAGCTCTCATCAGCACAGTCAAATTTATTTAGTCTATGAGAACTACACATTTCATTTAAGGACAGTAATTATCTCCCGCTGTCATGGTTCAAGGTAGCCTATAAAACAGATTGAAAGCACTAACTTTAAGAGACAGCAACATACAAAAAAAACTCGAATAAAAGAATTAGAATAAAAAAGTATGCTAAATGAATTTAATAATCAATATAAATACAGCAGATCTCACCTGTTGACCTACACTGAGGACGAACTTCGAACAGAAATCGGGTAGTAACGCTACAAAGAGAGAAGCCACTGAGATATGACGTTTTACCGTGAACTCATTGGCCAAGTTAGCATCTGCCTCCTTCACTCCCTCTGCCTAATCTATGTCATTAAGCGCTGTGTGCTTGTGTGTGTGTGTGTGTGTGTGTGTCTGAAGTGTGACATATTTGTGTGCCCTGGTACTTTACTGTATAGTCTGTGCTACATATTGTAAACAAACAATAAACGTACTAAACGTATTTGAAAATCAAGTATCTATAATTTCAGATGATTTGGGTTTAATCTAACAGTTTAAAGCGTTCCTATTAAAACAACAACAGCAACAGCAGCAGTAGCAGCAACACCACCAAATAAGAGTCTGTTTCACAAAATCTAAAAGGGTGCTGTATCTGGTCATGCCAAATGGGCTGTATATGTATATCCCACATGGCCCAGAGGAATGTATCCATACTCCTCTATAGTTTTTTTTACCACATGCCATAGACACACATTTATCTCATATTTAAGTCACTGTGACTCCCCTCATCACCCTTTCATTTATGCTATAGGCTGTAGACAACATGATGACAGTCTGTCTCAGTCTGGTCCAGGGTCAGTCCAGGGTCTGTGATTAGGCTACAGCAGTGTTTATAACAATGACCTTTATTGTCCACCTCACTATTGTATTCAGCCATATTGTCAGTTAATGGATGTCGTAACATTTCTGGTCAAAATACAATAAATTACAAGAGTAACCTGAAAGCTTCCTGAAAGTATTTAATTTAATTTCATACTAACTACATGAAACATTGGAAGCCCGAAGAAATATGAAACTGAGGATTGTTATTTGTGTCTTTTCTCCAGTCCTTAAATTAACATCTGAAATGTTTATTCAATTGTGAATAACTGTAGGTTATATTTGTATCTAATATAGGCATGATCATTTTTTTATTTTCAGACCACTTCCAAAAAAAAAAAAAAAACATGGTGCTTGTCACAGGAAAAGCAGGCAACTCTCCAAATAAATCAGATTTCAGAACAGTCTGTCTCTTCATAAAACAGATTCTCTTTTGTTTAGCAGATTGATCTTCTGATATTGACCTTTTTTCCAATGCACATAACAGCCCATAGGTCTGTTTGGAAGAGAAGGCATCAGCAGAACCCTTAATCATGTTTCACCCATCCTAGTGCCAACTAGCTCAAGCTGCTTTGTGGGCCAAACAGAGCTGAGAAGCAGTGTGCTGACACGAAGTTTGGCCCTAAAACTAGCTTTACAGCAGATTTACTGCAGTGTGAGTATGAGTACGGGAACTGACAAATTAGCATCTGTGCCACAATAAGATGTAACTTATTGCTGAAATTGCTAAATAAACGGCAAAGAAAAAATACTATCAATTTGGTATCCACTGGTTTGTATGCATCAATAATGTTGTAATACTGAAAGTGTGATAAAATTATTTTGCGGATCTAGTGGTCTAAATCCGGTTGAACAGGAGAGTCACAAGTACAGCAGTAATCCTGATCTACATACCAGAAATTCCACATTTATCCACTGTGTGTGACTTATTGTTTTTTGACACAGTAATACTGAAATTCACCCAAATCTAAATTAAGCTGACACACAAAACAGTTTACTGCCTCTGCTTAACACTCCCCCTGCACCCAAAACTCCTCTCTGCATCTCCCTCTCTCTCAGACCTTTTCTTTCTCTCTCATACAAATTCTCTATATTTCTCTATTCAATATTTCCATGTACATAATCCAAATCAAGCCCTGTGTGAATATTTGATTTTAATTATCATATATGTTCAATGCTTCGAATTACCTTATTGAAAATATGAAATATTGGCTATATAATACATATAATGATCAGCAGCAGTCTTTGCAAATGTCTGTGAATAAGTTTGTAGCATTTTGAAGGTGTAGATTACCTATTGACTGTAGCAGCATTTGTGGTTGTTAGAGATTAATTGTACGACTGTGCTTATTAAGGTGGCTGGAATTGTATTGTAAGAATTATAAAAGATATGGGTGTTCAGATTTCAGATCAAATCAAGTTATTTATAAATGTGAGGTTCTTTTCATGGAGTTTGTATTGCATGCAGTAGTTTCTTCATGCAATATCCAGAACCTTGAATCATGTCCCTGATCTAGAGTTACATACTCTGAGTGTCTAAAGAGTGCAATATGGTGTTTTTGTTGTGATTGGTCTTGTATAAAACAGCTGTCCAATTTTGCAACAAATATCAAGGGTTATCATGATTTGAAAATGGGGGTTTGTGCTTCCAGTCTTGGGAGAAGGCTGGCAAGTTTCAAGAAATGTTTTTTTTGCAACTGTGAAACACTGTAAGTGGTTCATTGTACAGTAGGACCACATGACAGTCCTTATGCAAAACTGTAAGTCAATTCCATCCGTTCCCCACACAGGATTTACACACACACACACACACACACACACACACACACACACACCATATCACAGCACACAACACACTACACAGTGCAACAAACATTATGCACACCAGAAGCATAGAGGTAGATATAAAAAGACTCTCTAACTGGCAAATTTAATGGGAAGAGTTACATATTATAATATTGTGGAAGAATGTCAAAAGCACTTTTGACTTTACCATAATACTTTTATCTACACACACACACACACACACACACACACACACACACACACACACACACAGTGTTCGCTCAACTCCATGCATTGCAAATCTCTCCCTTTCTTTGCTGAGAGTGGAAAGTGAATGAACTTTGTGGCCTCAGTGGTCACCAACTCCCTCTGACCCTGCAAAGCAAAACCCAGTCTGGTCCCAAGCCACACATGTTCAGTTAGATCTCCAGTAATCCCTTTAGCTGATCCGAGGTCAGCCTCATATCAGTGCCCTGTGTCTGGGACGCACACGCCAGTGCACCTCTGAACAACACAACAGCCCAGAAAAGTTCAGATGGCACAAACAACTCTATTGTTTCATCAGGCCAAAAATGTATCAGACTGCCACTTAATCAAACAGATCTGATTAATCATAATTAATCATTTAGGGCTCAGATAGAACCCCCCTCTAGCATTCCATTCTCAACCTCAGCGTGGTTGTAACATGCCAGTCTGTGTTTGGGGTGGGGTGGGGTGGGGTAGTCCTGACACAGGTCCCTCTCATATGCTTTTACATATTCATACATGTAGCTAATCACACGTAAGCTGATTATACATGTTGACCCACTTGGGAAGTGAAAGCTTCTAAAATGTCAAAATGATAGTCACATGTGCCAGCACTGTAGTGGCAGGGTCAGAGGAAGCATCCTGGTATTAATGTCATCAACAATCACTGTGCTTGCTGGCCAGCTCTCCTCCTAAAGGGCAAAGGATCAGAAGTGTAGGGGCATAACAAATATACAGTTCTATTATACAGTGTAAAAGACAAGCTACATATATGCTAAAAGAGCATTTGTGTGTATATGTGTGTGTGTGTGTGTGTGCACATGAGAAAGAGAGAGAGTTCTATTATACAGTGTAAAAGACATCTCAATTATATTTCATGCTTCAAGCTATGTATAAGCTCAGAAATTATTTGTGTGTGTGTGTGTGTGTGTGTGTGCGCGCGCAGGGGAGAGTAAGAAGGGAAGAGAGAGACAGACAGAGAGAGAGAGAAGAAAAGAGAGAGACAGAGAGAGTGTCGAAGTTGCTACCGCACACAGGGAGGAGCCTGCTTGTTTCGCCAGTGATGTCAGGCCTGAGTGAGTCTGATGCTGTATATAAGCTGAATGTCTGTAACTCCACATTCTGTTATAATTGGGGAATTTAATGATTGTGGGGCCACACAGCACTTCCATAATGAAGACTCTCGCGGCCCCGTTTGTCCTAGCAGTGTTGGCAACAGCATTTGCAAGTGAGTACTCTACTGTGTGTGTGTGTGTGTGTGTATGTGTGTTGCATTTCTGTATACATTCACAGGACACAGGTATCTGAAATGTGCTATAGATAGCTCTTAAGTATACTCTCTGTGTTAAAGAAAGGCATTAGTATAGTGTATGCTCTGGTTACATCTGTAAAGAAAACTGTGATGTAGAGACTAAAAGATTTAATGTTCCATAGCAATGAATGAACGAATGAATGAATGGATGGATGAGATGAATTAATTAATCAATCAATTGTTTTCCTATCTTTTTAATGTTTCAATTGCAAAACTATTGCAACCAGTAATTATTTGTTCACTTCAGATTCTCTCCATAAGTAGCATGTTGCATTGAATTCTCTCTATGGAGTTGTTTAATGAGGAATTACATTTGCAGAATCAATAAATTATATGGAAGCAATTAGGGTACTTATCTTAAGTTTAAATGTGAAGTGTATTCAGTGTGCATATAGTCAAGTTAATGTGAAGTGTATTTAGTGTGCATATAGTCAAATTAATGTGAAGTGTATTTAGTGTGCATATAGTCAAATTAATGTGAAGTGTATTTAGTGTGCATATAGTCAAAATGCAGGGTAAAAACACACTGAAACTGCGCTCACTGACACACACACTACACAGTGTGTACACCTTGTTCACACTGGTTATTTAGAATAGGTTATTTAAAGGTCTGTTAAAAGAACAGTAGTGCTGCCAATTGATTAAAAAAAAAATCTGATTAATCACAATAGAAAGTTTAGGTTAATCAGAGTTAATCACAATTAATAACACATTTCCAACACAAGTTCCAGAATTCTCATTTATTTAATTTTTTGTCACAAATGTCCCTGGTTAGCACAGGCTTCAGCAAACTCGACACACACACACGCATGCACGCATCCCAGGCGCTGAAGTTCTGCACACTCCCTCTTGCTTCAAATCTACCGTGGTTTGGCCTTCTCTTGTACTGTCATGTCAGCTCTTTGAAAATGCCATTGAAGCATCTACAACCGTCATTATGCTGCTTGTATTCTGTTGCTTGTAATCATCCCCAGACTGAACTCTCTGGCTGATTTATGGTTCTGCGTTGACTCAATGCAAAGGGCACTAGTTGCCTTGTCGCCGCTGTTTTCCTGTTATGGTTCTATGTTGAGTGTGTCCGCATTCACGTAGCGCAATTCAATTGAATTGCTTTGAGTGGAACTATCTACCCTTCAACCACGGGTTTAGTGAATTCCTTTGTCATGCTTTAATTTTTTTTAACTTTACTGTTAAAAGAGACACTGCATATTTCAACAACCTTATTTTTGTTACAAAAAATATCAGAACTACTTAAGGTTTCTGTACAGTTTCTTCTAATGACTGCCAAAGTACAGCCTGCTGACGAAGCGCTGAATTTAAAACAATTTTGAAAGATCAGCACAGTAGACCTACAATCAGGAAATCCTACCACTGAATACAAAACGATGTCTTAAATTATTTCCTATACAGTCGACAGTCTATACAGCATGCCTAGGGTTAGTGGGCTGCTGTAGAATACTAGTCAGACCATAGCTTCAAAATTTATAGTCTGACCATGACCGATAGACCAAGCTCAATCCTAGGGGCAGAATCAGAGGTTGTCTTTCAAACTGAATAGCCCTATGACCAATCAGAGCAACATTGGCAAAACAGCAAATACATCTGTGTTTAAAATGAATTACTTGAGTACCTTGTTCTGCTCAACTTTCAAAGAAAAAGAAAGTCTAACTCTTCCAAAGTCAATGTCAAAGCCGATTCAAACGACAACTATTTCTTGGCCACCTAGTTGTTTGCACCGTCACAGCCCACCCAACGACTCTCTACAAAGATAGAGCGTTGTGATTGGTCTTACCAAGCCTGTGTAAGACCAATGGTAGACCTACTAAGGCTCCATGGCTAGACGTGTTCGATGAGCAAAACTATTTGCTACTGCAAGGGTGCATCTATATTTCTAACAAAACAAAACAAAGCGAGTGACCGACCAATCACAGTCCTTGCGGTGTGTGTAAATGAGGAGGAGTGTCTGCATGATTCATTTGCATTAAAATAAAATAACTCAATAAAATTGTTACATTAATCACATGCGTTAACATGTTAACATTGAAAGCACTAGTTAAAAGTTCACTCCAATCCACACATAGCGGGCTGTAGCGTTTGGCTGAGAGCGGAAATAAGCTGCATTTATCCTTCACGCTTCACTAAGCTCAGAGCAAAGGAGGGGTGAAAAGTTATGGGGGTACTTACACCCAACCTGGTTTTAACAGTGCAGCCAGCCCACTCTGCAGCTCTCTACAGGCAACACCCGGCCATTCAGGAACAGTTGGGATACTTACATGACCAGCTGATCCCCACATGCATGGGATTGGGGGGGATTTTAGGAAGTCTGCTGCTGGGTGTGAAGTGTGCCAAATATGCCATCACACACACACACACACACACACACACCTCCACCAACCTCGTGCCAGTGCCAATGGTGCAGCGGCTATCCCAGCCAACAGGCAGCCTTTGTCTCTTACCTAACAGGGCACACAAATCACACTAATGGAGCTAGACTCACCTCAAACAATTGTTTCTCTCCTACACTAAGCCCTCTTTACCACTCAACCTGGGGTGCTTTTCCCGAAACTACATTTGCTAACTAAGTTATCAGCTTCACTGTTGCAATGTAATTACCCATTGCAAACCAACTAAGGTGGTTAGCAACTACGGTGTTGGTAAATGCACCCCAGATCTCATACCAAAAAAGGAAAATCAACTGAAAGTGACATTAAAGGTTTTTGCCTCCTGATACAGATAGATACATTTAATTGAATGTGATGTCATGTGATATCTATGCATTTATCAACAGGAGAAGTTCAAAAGAGCGAAACTCAGTCCAGATTTGTCCGTTATCACTCTTGGAACACAAAGATGTACCCTGTGTGGAAACATGGAGATGCACGCTACAAAAACAGCTGGATAGGTGAGTCAGGCATTCATGATGACTAGCAGGACAGCTGCAGTGTGTTTATACTCTATACTTTTCACTGTAACTCTCTAGCTGAAACCTTAAACACTTAACAGACATGAACTGACATAATGATTATGGTTGATTTGTGTCAGTTAAATATTCACCTGCTCAGGGCTTAGGGTTATGGGGAGCATTGGGATTCACCCTTGCTCTTTCTGAGACCACTGTCTATACTGTGAACTCCTCAGGTGGGGAGGTGAAGTTTGATGTCAGCAACGACGCCCCCACGCTGACTGGAGCCAAGATTACCTTCACCATCGATATCCGTTTCCCTGGGAACCAGAAGCTTCTGCCAAATGGAGAGGTGGTGTGGGCAGAGAACTCCACTGTGGATGGTAAGCCACACACATGGCAAGACAATGATAAACACTATAAGCAAATATTCTGGCTGGGATAAGACACCACAGATGGCACCACACTACCAACCACCAAGCATAGTTTTATTTGCACTACCAAAGACAGAGTATGCATTCAGAAACACTTTTTGGACAAGAAGTACAGCAATCAGTTTTGTTGTTGTTGTCTGTTTTCTTTTTTTTTGTGTGTGTGGTTATTTGATTGTTTGTTTGTTTATGCTCTGCAGGTAAACAATACTATGAGGGACAGCCTGTGTATCCTGAGCACAGGTCATCACAGACCTGGAATGGTGTGTTCCCCGACGGCGTTCCCCTGGGCAAAGACGGAGATAAGAAGCCTCCCTACGTGTTTGTGTGGAAGACCTGGGGTACGAGCCAATCTACGCTGATTTTACTGTTCTCATCCAAAATATGAACCACATGCATGTCCTAATGTCTGCCTCTACTGATAAAACTGGAGCAAACATATTTTATACAGACACGTGATTATGTATAACCTCCCAATAATCCCATCATTGGAGGTCAATCTCTGATGACCCCTAAGCTTTTGCCTCAGATCTATTGATCTATTGCCTCATTTTTCCACTACTGCTTACATATAGTTTTTGAAAAACTCTAGACTCTGAAGTTGCTGCTGGTTTTGTATATAGCATTTATTTTTACACTAGCACAACATATCTGTTTGCACAATTTCATTTTTGCACATCATGCATCACAACACATTATACGAAAATAGGATTTTGTTTGCTGCTTGTGACATTCTTGTATTTTGGTCTTGTGATCTTCTTGTGATTGTATCTTGTGTAGTGTTAGGAAAAGGTCACGTTTTTTCTTTAATGTTAGGAAATGTCTTACCTGTTGTGCAACTCTTCTTCATCGCGGGATAGTGAGAATTGTACTTTCAATTCCTCCGTATGTCTAGTTTATGTGGAGGAATTATGCTGACAATAAAGCTGACTTGACTTGAGGATGTATGTATCCTCTGCAGGTCAGTACTGGCAGGTGAGTGACGGGCCCTCCTCCTCTCTGACCATAACTACGGACAACATTCCACTGGGATCGTACACCATGGATGTCGTCATCTACCACTACCGCAAGAGGGACAAGTTCATCCCAATTGGTTATGCCTCCACACAGTTCTGCATCACAGGTAAATCACGACGAGGACTTACATTATACGTGCATACATTAGAGTTAATCTGGTATTATAGACAGAAATTTTACTACACTAAGACAGGAATGTAACAACAGTCACTTCACTCTCTAAACAGTCACTTCACTCACTAAATAGGTGACCCACTTTCTACTTATATCTTCTAAAAATACCTTTTAGTGTGACTTTAACCCTGTTTGTGGCTATTTTGCCAACAGATCAGATTCCCTTTGAGGTGGTGCTGTCTCAGGTGAATGATATAGAAGAAGACGACCAGCGCTTTGTGCAGAACCGAGCTGTGGCCTTCGGCATTACCCTGCACGACCCCAGCCAGTACCTCGGCACCTCCGACGTTACCTTCAACTGGGACTTTGGCGACGGCAGTGGCACAGTGATCTCTAGGGAGACCTCAGTCACGCACACCTACACGCAATCTGGAAGCTTCCGTCCCAAGGTGGTGGTACAAGCTGCCATTCCGGACCCCTCGTGTGCCACCCCTGCCAACACCCCCACTGTGCAGAGCCCAACTACCAAGCCTCCTGCTCCGCCCGCAAAGGAGTTCACCACAGGTCAGTTGTCCAGGCCCATAATTAAGGACAGGTATAGCTATTCAGGAACCAGAGATAGACAATAATATAGGTTAAATGTAAATAAATAGAGATAATTTAGAAATAAAAAGCAGTGCAAATAATTTGGAAATAACATAAATAAATCCAATACCTTTTTGGTAAACATTCTTTTGGTTACTTTCAGCCCTAAACAAAGACCTCAGGCACCTCAGTGTAGACGAATAGTTAAGAGTTCAGTCACATGAGAAATGTAGTAGACTGCAGGTACTGGAAGAATTTTGAAAGAATTTGTCTCAAAGTGTTTCGGTTTTTTATTCATTTGTCTTGGAGTGAATTATTCAAGGACAAACTGTCTGTTTGTAAAGCTACAGTGTCATATACATATATAGGCGTTAACATGTATTATTGAGTCAAGCTACTAGTATTGATTCTCAACCACCATGATCTCTCTCCCTTACCTTGCAACCCAGAAGACACACCAGCACAACCAGAAGAGGGCATCACAGTCCCAACCTTTACTCAGCTGTCCTCCGACCCCGGTGTGACGATTCCCCCCTCCGATGCCTCCGGCACTGGGGATGAAAGCGAGGATGACCCTCCTACCTTCCCAGTGGCCACAGAGCTGGAGCTGAGCACCAGACCCGCGGGCGCTATCGGGGAAATGAACAACCGCGCCTCCTCCATCAACCCTGCGGTGGACAGCGTCACCACCGTCATCCCAGCGGCCATGGTCAGGTTGGGCACACAGGGGCGTGCGTCTGCCCCCAAAGAGGAGGAGCAGATGGGAGGAAACTCTATCTTGGACTCGGCCACTAGTGAGTCCACAGCAACTTCAGTTGTTTATATTCTTTGTTTATCTGCAAGGTTAACACATATTGAAAACTTCATATTTCATACATACTTAATACTAAACTGTACAATAAAAAATACTCTAATACAGATTATTGCTAAACTGTACACCCAATTATACCATTAGATAGATATAAATAGATAGATCTGTCATGGACTCAGTAACTAGTGAGTTCATGAATTGTTTATATTCTATATAGTCTATGTATATCTGTAAGAGATACCCTTCTTAAAATCGTATAATAAACTGTCATTAGATAGACAGGTACACACATACATACATACATACATACATACACACATATACATACATGCATACTGTATTGATCCCAAAGGAAAACTGATTGCATTGGTTGTATATGAACAAAATCATGAATATGATTTTGCATCCACAAAGTCACAGACCTCATGAGCCATCAGCCTGGTCACTGCTTACCCTCTGTGTCACCAGCTGCTCCCACTGATGGAACACCCCGGGAAGATGAGGAGGTCCAGCCACAGCAGGTTGCCGTGGTGATCAGCAAGAGGTATGCCCATGACGACAGCTGTGTGATTTACCGCTATGGATCCTTCTCAACCGGGATTGAAATTGTTGGTGAGTTCGCATTAACTGTGTTGGGAAATGGGTTATAGGCTGAGGCCTCCAGAGTCAAGTGTTTTTAAACCTGCCCTGATGTTTGTCTGCAGAGGGAATCGAGAGTGTGGAGATTTTGCAGGTGTCTAACGCTGTACTGATGAGCGAGATGGAGCCTAATGCTGTGGACTTCACTGTCACCTGTCGGGGCAGGTGAGAGGGCACACTCTTACACAGCACCATACACACACTCATACAAACACACACACAGACCGCCCCCCCCCCCCCCACACACACACACACCCCACACACACACAAACACCCCCACACACACACACACGCAAAAACACATGCACACATACACACACACACACACTCTGCGTGTGGTGTGTTCCTTGCACCTTATCTTATCTTCAGTCTCTCTCAGCAGTCTCCCCACTGAGGTGTGCACTGTGGTGTCTGATGCCAACTGCATCATGCCATTCAAGACCATCTGCAACCCAGTGCCAACAACTCCAGACTGTCAGCTGGTGCTGCGGCAGTTTTTTAATGACTCTGGAATCTTCTGTGTCAATGTCTCCATGACAAACGATGTCAGCCTTGCTGTCACCAGCACCAGGGTCAGCGTCAACATGGGTATGTGTGTGTGGAATTCACCAGTTACTGCTCAGCTGGCAGATTCTTGGAATTTATTTTTTCTTAAGATTACATTGTGTATTACTGTGCATTACCTGTATGAAACACAAGGGGGTGCTCCACTTCAGCAGAGCAGTGCAGAACCACTATTACACTGCACTACACCAAGGGCATTTACTGCCAATGATCAACTAATAGTGCCATGATCACTCAATTCTGCTTTACCAAACCACTGATAAGCAATCTTTTAAGTCAACAGAATAGCCTTTAGGTGTTTTTAGATTACTGATATAATGTCAGGACTACACATGATGATTTCTTTAGTTTTCTCACCAGCTGAGGTTATACATCTTATCATAATGGCCTACTATACCTATAATTAGTTATAGTTAGTGAATACTGTCTTCATCTCTCATTTACAGGCTCCAAGTTGACATCCACGGGAATGGTTGCCATGGTCATGGGTGTTCTTATAGTGGCATCAGCCATTGGAACAGTGGCACTTACCTATCAGTGAGTTAGACAGGATCATCATGTTCATACAATCCTGTCATTTTGACACAACGTTTTCAAATCAATATTTCATAAAGAATCTGCCAGAGGCTAATTTTGACAACTCTTTCCATCCGCCCCAGAAGCAAATTCTGAGAACACTTTCATCATCTCCTGCTTGCAGTCCATTATCAGTCTTGAATTTACAATAAATTTGTCACTAATGTGCAAAGTGCTATTGGATGGACATTTGTATCTTTTAGTCTGACTAGTAACTCTGAGACTGGTCTGATCTGACCTGTTTTTTACTGTGACATACAAGAGTTAACGGCAGTAATTGGAATGTACCATATTGATTCCCATGCTGGGGGTCTGCTCAACTCACACATGGCATGTCTCTGTTCTCCCAGGCGTCTGAAGGGCTACAGGCCTCTGACAGAGCTGCCAGTATCAGAGCAGCAGGCCAGCACTGGGTTGAGCTCCTTCCCTGCACTCGTCTGGAGTCTCCTGAGTGGACGTGGGCCTGGAGACAACCACACCCTTCTCCGTAGAGTGGTATGATCTCATCACCCCTCTCCTCCTGTGCAGAGTGGAATGGTCCGTGGCCCTTCGGTACCATCCATGAGATCTCTTACCAGGGTCTAGGCATGTTGTAGCCCAGAAAGAAAAAAAGGCTAAATAGAATAATTTTTTAAAATTGTTTCTATGGATTTTTACAGATTTTTTTACTTTGCTTTTTACAGAGGTTCTTGGCATTTGCTGAATTTGGCTTTTTATAATGAATTGGCTTTTTATAATGAATTTTATAGTCACAATCAATTTTTCTACCAACCATTTCGCTTTTTATGAATAGTTTTTTTTAGTCTTTTTATACTTTTCGGTGTGACAGTATTCTCACACCCACACAGGACACATTCAGTGTGAGTATTCTCACACAGGACACATTCAGTGTGAGTATTCTCACACAGGACACATTCGGTGTGAGTATTCTCACACAGGACACATTGTCGATGCTTACCCAACATTGTTTTGTCCCCAAGGCCTTAATCTCTGACATCTGGGTATCTGTCTGTCGATGTATTCATAAAAAAGTTTATATGTAATAAAACATTGAATACCACAATTTGTTGTCATCCATTACAAGTATAATTTTGTATCAAACAAATTTTCAGTAGTACTACCAACACCTGATATAACTGATAGTTGAAAAATGTAAGTAGCTTTGGTTAAAAGTGTCTGCTTAATGCATAAACTATGGCAGCCTTGCCAGCCATACATGTACCTTATAGAGACAGATTAATCCATCTTGGACCCATGTTGAGAGTTCATTCCTATGTTGGAGAGATGTAATCAAAAACAAAATTACTCAAAAAACTGTCTAAAACTGTCTATAGGGATCAACCTGCTGTTCATACCACACATAATCTGCTTGCTCCAAATCCAAAGAACATCACAATCAAATCATGTAAGGAGCAGAATGAGTGATCCACTTTTGAGTATGATGGCACATTTTGCCACAAACTAAAGTCCTGTCCATTAAGTATATGAGAGCTTAGCCAATGCTCAGACAGAACTAGAGCACAGATAACAGGGCAGAATCGGGCATCAACTCAGCCTTGAATGTGGATGAGACACCATTAAGGACATGTCTGACGAGAGAGGATGTTAGACTGAGGGCACAGTGTGATGAGAGCGCTGCAGAGATATCTATGTTTATGAGCAGTCGAGCGGCTGAAGGGATGCCAGATCCTGTAGACCCTCAGCTGAGAGGACAGCAGAGATGGTTGATAAACCAAGACGATTCATAAGGGTTCTAAACGGTATTTGTGGACAGTCAGTTAATGCATGGCTGATCATTGTCATGTTTATATCTATGAATCACTGTAAAGCAAATATTCTAGACTGGCGTGCTCTAGAATCTTTCTGTGAAGCTCCATCACAGTAGAGCCCTAGTTACATACATAGCAACACTGAAAGACTAAACATGCTAATTCATCTATCAGCTATGGTAATTAAGGGATGATTAAGTGGTGGTTATTAAAGAAGTGTTAATAAGGCCACGAAATGAAGTTCTATAGTGTTTGGATGTAGATGTAAACATACACAAACTAATGAAAATGGTTGTATATGTCTATGGTTGATGAAGGCAGAGACGTATTTGTTTAACAAGCCCTCTCACACAAAGAGACCTGTTACAGTGAGGGGGCCAGATCACAGCACGACAGCAGGCAGCCATTGTTCAACATGTTGACAAAGAAAACCACTTTGTTCTCAATCCTCCTACAGAAAATTCCCCTAAAGTCATCTTCACCAGGACTAGGTGTCAAAGAAGAAGCTCGCTCACTTAAACTTTGATGTGTCATGTCTATATCTGCCTATGGGCTCCTCTGATCATGTTACAGCCCTTAGATGTAGTGCAGCTGCCACATGCCCCAGAAACTAGAGGTGCGAGAGGGAGGGAGAGGAAGGGAGAAGTAGACAAAAAATGAGAGGGAGGGAGGGAAAGGAGGAGAGAGAGAGAGAGAGAGGGAGGGAGGGAGAGGAAGGGAGAAATAGACAAAAAAGAGAGGGACGGAGGGAAAGGAGGAGACAGAGAGAGAGAGGGAGGGATCGGGAGATGGAGATGAAGAGCGTGAGGGAGGGGAGGATGAAGAAAGAGAAGGGAGGGGAGGCCCGCTGCACAGCTGCCACCGGCTGCCGCTCATGCCCAGGCTGAGCCCTTGGAGAATGAGAGGCACCTCACACTTCCAGCCCCCTGCTGTTGCTGTGTTTGGGGTAGGCCTGCTAGACTCTTCCCTGAGCAAGGGTCTAACACAACATGCAGATAGATTCTGTTCCTCATGGTCTCAAAACAGCAGACACCCCATGGTAAAATCTGATGTCTTTCTCTATCTTAAGCTGTGAATAGGGGAATGATGGGGTCCTCTATCTTCAGCCAACCAATGAGAATAGCAAGGACTTCTAAGCAAGCAGAGTAAGAGCAGGTTCTTAGATAGCTATATCACCTTATTTGAACAACCATCCTTATTTGTAACTTAAAGAAACACAATCCCTTCCCACCCTTATCCGCACTCTCATGATGGGGTCTATACAATGTGCTTAGGTATGTACTGAAGAATCTGGGAAAGAGAAAACAAACATATGCTGAAGATTACAGAAAATAAATGTGTCATATACGTGTATACTGAAGGCCTACTGTAGATTCAAAGATTCACTGGGAATGTCAGTGTTTGACTAACCAGTGAGGGGTTAGGGAGTACTGTTAGTATTGACAGTACCATTATTCAGTCTACCCATCTCTCTGTGTGTGGTGTTACACTGGTTACACTGGTCCAGTGTACTTCAAAATGTTACACAAGGCAGAGGGTCACCATAACTAACAAACACTCAGACATGACCATTTGGATCCCATTCAGAATGTGGATGCTGTAGTGTGGTTTAAGGGAAAGCATTTCAACCCATAGCCACATGTTGGAAGTCACTGAGTGCTGTTTGTAGGAAATAAATAAAATCAAATTTAGTACAATGGCAGCTAATGCTAACTGTGTTAATACGCTGTGACAGTGGTGTCTGCAGTCTTCTGACTGGTGTCGTTCCTTTTGTTTTATACACTTCTAACCCTAAACCTGATCCCATTTGTGTCAGACGTTTTTGTTGAGGATGCCAGCATGTGGCTTTGGAAAGCCATGCTGGAGGAAACACAGGAGGAAAGGGCTAAACTTGATGTGGCCTGATGATGTTCAAAACAGCATTCTTTGATTGAAAACAGCAGCCTCTTGACAGAAAATACCTCGGGCAGTAGTCATCAAACAGATATGAGTACCCCTGGAGGGAGGATTCTAGGGGGTACACAAAATAAATCTGTGAATAGGTTCTCAACTCTCACAGCTTACAGACTATAGGCTATGTGGGAAAAGATCTTGTACTCATACCGTCCCCAATACAATCCAGTTGCCACCACATTATTCGATGCTATACACATACAATATGTATACAGTTTGATTATGCTGAAATTATGCAGAAATATTCACTGCTAGAGCCAAAGTCAAAGGCTAATAAATCTCTTTTCTCCGTGTGGGAAGGGGGAAGCTTGAAGCCTTCTTTAAATTGCTCAACAGGAGAGCTACTTCCTCATACGGAAGCTTTAATACCCTCTCTCCAATGTTTCACTCATTTGACTCCCAATGAAAAAAAAGAATATGTGAAAATATCTCACTCGTTTATTCGTGTCATTGTTTTAAAATCAGTGTTTACAAAGACTATTGAAGGGACAAAGGGAGAAAAGCAGAGCGGAAAAGGAAACAGATATTAAGATACAGAACAACACTGCTAACAGGAGTTTGGGTATCAATTTCACTCACAATAAGAGGAAACCCTCCCCACCCAGTCCCATGGGCAGTGGGCATAGTGACCACAATATTGTTTAGAAACAACATTGCACTGACAAGCTAGGCTAAGCTAAGCTTTAATTCAGATTTTTTTCTTCTATGGCTAATGCTCTTCCAAAGCAGAGTGTCAGTGGTATAGCCACAGCAACAATCCAGATCCTTCAGCTATCTATGTCCCTCTCTCCTTTGCCTGTCCACTGAATTTATCGCACATACATACACTCTTTCTCCCCCACTCTCTCTCTGCCCTAGATTTGAGTACTGTGATGTCATCTGGCCTGAGCTGGCGCTGGTCATGTGACCAGAATGCCCTGTGTTTTGCCCTGTCAGTGGTACAGAGAGGCTCACAGGCACTGCCACTGTTATCTCATGTTAAAATGCAGCACCCATGACTATCATTCCCTGTGTTTCTGTGTCTCTCTGTCTCTTCTTCACACACACATACACACACACACACACACACATAGGCTACACACACACACACACACATTCACAGAGTCATTTGCTGGCAGGGAGGGGACGATGAAGCACAAAGACATGTCTGAGTTCCCTCACAGTCGCCCACACAACCATCTCTGGCATCCAGGGACAAGCTGTCATCCTACACTGTCTGGCTCTCCTATAATCAAGCCTACAGCTGGAGGTTTTGTCTTTGCCACAGGCCTGTTACTATTTCCATAACATCTCAGAACTGCTGTGTTTGAAATCTATTTTAACCACCACCAAGTGACTGACTGGAGTTTGAAAACGTCTTCTTCTCACATGAAAATCAGACGCTATGCTCTGCACCACAACAGCTACACCCATAGCCAACATTACACACAAACAACGCTTCAAAACTTTGGCCTTAGCTTTCATGCTACTAAATCCACTATCAACTATCTGCTCAGGATCTCAAGGGTCACTGCTCTCTCAGCAGGATTTACGACCACCGCAGCTTTACTCTGTGCGTAAACGTCCTAACAAACACAAGCATATTACAATGGTAAAAGGTGCAAAGGAACATTGTCTCTGTTGTCATGGTGAAAGATTCAAAACAAAACCTAAATCCTTGCAAACATTCCCCTGCACTCTTTTGGGGTTGGAAGTTCTGTTCACAGTGTTTAAAGGCCAGAACCCCTGGAAAAGACCCCTACAGAGCATTCCAGCCTTGCAGCTGGACCCGGGACTGGAGGTTACACAGGGATAAAGAACATATCCCTAAGGAAAGCTCCATCTCTCAGTGGCTGTTTCACTAATGTGAAAAGAACAGGTCAGGTTTTGGTCTAGTTGCTTCAGTGTTTGGGACAGTGGGAATTTAGGCCTGACATGAGATTTTATGGACTTTCCAGAGATGATTTGTAGAAGGAGTTTGTATGTATGGTTTATTCCTAATATCATCCTTGTCTTGGAAAAGTATGAATTCATTGTGCTCACATTGCTTCTCTTAATGCCCTTTTACTGAAGGTTCAGTCTGTTTGGTTCAGGATTTTGCTTCTCTCTGACAAAGCCTCCCACTGCATTATCAGTGGGAGTGTCTGTATGCATATTTTATGGTCAGTATTGATTTATTCTGGCCCTAACACAATTAGAAGTGCATTACAGAAGGTCTGGCACAGCAGAATGGGCGTGCCAAATTGAAAATCCTGTCCAGCAATATTGTCTTTCCTGTCTTTTAGTTTCCTACATTTACCACATTTCTTGTTTCGCTGAAGGAAAAAGAAAAATGCAGAATATACACAGCATGATACACAGCCACACCGTTGTCCCTGCATTTCAGTATTTCAACAACACTGCACATGAAGCTTGAAGTGGAATGAGCTGAAGAACATCAACACTGCAGTCCTGACTGTCCAAGAGGAATGGGGCAAGGAGAATGAATCCCTGCAAAAGAATGTTTGATGTATAGAGGATATGTACAATACAGTTGGAATGTTTGAAGCAGCGTTATGGAAACCATAACAAAGCCTTCAGAGTACAGCTACCCAAACATAGTCTGTAACCATGGCTAACTTTGTCATGTGATCCGCCTTCTGCTGTTGTGAACCCTTTGGGGTCTAAGGCAGTGTCAGCTTGCAGGCCTAACCGAAAACACCAGTACTTAGGATCGCATTGCCTGTTCTTCATTGCTAATTGCTAACAAGCGTCATCCTTCATCTGTCATTTAAAATGCAACTGTTGCCTTTCATTGTTTTGACACTTACAAGAACACTATGGCTATGTTTCATCACATTATCATTGATGTTCTCCTGTTTCCTTTGAATAGTATAGGATATATAACAGCACCATCTAATAAATTAACCATGTGGCGCCACAGCTGTGCACCTCTCCCATAGGTTAACGGCGCATATAGGGATTTGTGTAGCAGGTCAGATGAGACCAAGAAGAGAGGATTCATCATCCTCCCGGCCATCCAACCCCCACTATCTGCCCCACCCAACTGCATCTACCCCCAGCCCCCATCCCACCCTCCTATA
This sequence comes from Tenualosa thibaudeaui, assembly GCA_027481765.1. Lineage (NCBI taxonomy): Eukaryota > Metazoa > Chordata > Actinopteri > Clupeiformes > Clupeidae > Tenualosa > Tenualosa thibaudeaui. Next base: position 23,214,012 of record JAIFZK010000005.1, read on the forward strand.
GCCCCCATGCTGTCACTCAGGCTTGGTCACATGGCCCTCAGATAAATGTAGCTGAGACTGGCTTGTGTTAAACCTCCAGCAGACCGGTGGGTGTCCAAGCAACCCTGCTATTCATCGCCTAGCAACAGAAGCGGCCTGAGAGGAGGGTGAGGGGGTTGGGTGTCCGTAAACCGCTGCCCTACTTAGCATCCATCACTGAGTCACCCGACCCCTTTGCTGTCTCCCATATCTCCCATATGCTGATTCACCATGTTCAGCCACAAATTTTATTCAAACCACAGAAAACTGAACAGATGGACGTATAAGACTCTCTTATGTAAAGATGCGTGTTAGACATATACTGTCATTTGGGCTTATATGTTTCCTGATACTGCTGCAAATCTGCCAACAGCTAAACCATGGATGAGGTCACATCAAATCTGATATAATCTAAATAACAAAAATCAACCACAGTGTGTGCTGTTGTCCATGACCTAAGCCTTATTTTTTTATTTCATGCATCTAAACTAGATATTCTTAGCTAGGCCTGTATAATTCTGATGAGCACTTGTAAGTGGTTCAGTAAATGAAAGTATCAGATGTGCTGATAGATGACTTCCTTCTCTCTGCTGTGGCCAAGGAAACTGCAGCTGCAGCAATAGAGGCTGTGAGGTTTTGAGGATGCAGACAGACTATGTAGCACTGGTCTCTTCCATTGTCATTGTTCTAGCTTATATTTGCAGTTTCAATAAACCTAAATGTACATCATACACACAGTTTAAATAGTATCAGACAAAGGCATAAAGGTAAAATTATTCTGAAAGAAATTCACATTTAAGCAACCATTAGTACGACATTACCGACAGGACATCTGGGCGAGGCTCTCTATGCGGTCCTTAACAAAGGAAACCCGACAGCATCCAATAGGATTTTTTTTTTATTTTATTGACGGGAAGATCTTCCACCATCTGACCAATGACAGTGTTAGAAACTCAGTCTCCAGGGCGACCCCTGTATATATACACCGGCTTCGTGTACCAAATATCTATTCTTCTTACATCGACCCCTCATTGTCGAACTGTAAGAAACCAGACAAGAGATTTACCCCACCCTTATTTAAAAACTCAAGACCAGAGGTAAAAATGGTGAGTACCTTGTATACTGGCAATTTTATGATTTTATGGGTGACATGGCATTTCAAGTCTACCATGTTTCATTGACAGTGCAAGTGATGACCGGTAAATGAGACAAAAAGCAAATATGAGTCTAATATGCGAAGAGACAGAAAATGATAATGCATTTCTTTGGTCACTTGCTAAATAAGTACAATGCAGCATCAGCTCTTTCAAGATGCAAAGACCTTTTGAAATGTATGCTTGGAATTTGTTGTTGCCAGAAATGTCAAAGTACGAAGTATTGCAGTGAATACGTGGCTTGTGCGGCTTGTCGGAGACAAAGAGTCTGCACAAATGTGATGTGAATAAATTATCTGACTGTCGCCGATCCGTATTCGGTCCGCATGTCAAAGCCTGTAGGAGATTACTGCGTCAGTTCTAAGGATGGTTATCCCTTTATTCCTTTTACTCCGCTGCGTTTCACGTATCATTTTTGCGCATGACTTTATATTGTGAGATATATTTATTTATTCTCGAATTAAATGTATTTTTTAGAGAAACTCTAGCGCTAGGTTTCTCATTTCAGTGTGTGAATGAACGTATCACTTACTGCTTGCATCATAAAATATTAATATGGGTAGGCGACAACCCACATCAAGCAGATAATGTGCAGAGAGAGCTAGAGAGCAAGTGCATCAATAGACGTTTCCAGAAAGACACTATGTGGCATGAAACCAGCCCACGCAGTCATCGAAAGTACGTTTTCAAGATCCTATTACTTAAGAAAAAAGACGGACAGATCTTTACTTTTTTCATTTCAAATGTTTTCTTGTAACTGTGAATTAAATTACGTATTTGTCCCTTTCCTTACAGCGTGAGTGCATCTCCATCCACGTGGGTCAGGCTGGCGTCCAGATTGGCAATGCCTGCTGGGAGCTCTACTGCCTTGAACACGGCATCCAGCCGGACGGGCAGATGCCCAGTGACAAGACCATCGGAGGAGGAGACGACTCTTTCAACACCTTCTTCAGCGAGACTGGCGCTGGCAAGCATGTGCCCAGGGCTGTGTTTGTGGACCTGGAACCCACTGTGATTGGTAAGAAGACTTCAGAAAATACTGTTACAGAATACTGTACAATGGAATTCATAATATTCCTGCAGGAACAATGTAAATTTATTTATTATTGACTATTGGGTTATTCTGACATATTAATTGTTTCTGTCTTACTCAGATGAGGTGCGCACTGGGACCTACCGTCAGCTCTTCCACCCTGAACAGCTTATCACTGGTAAAGAGGATGCTGCCAATAACTACGCCCGTGGACACTACACCATCGGCAAGGAGATCATTGACCTTGTGCTGGACAGGATTCGCAAACTGGTGGGTATTCAGAGTGAGATGTTTGTCACTATGGTCTTTATGCAAATCATATCAGAACTTGGTCATGTTGCTTGTTGTGATCAATGATATCTTTGAGCCTTGAGTTTTTAAGAAATATGTAACACATTGTGATTAATTCAACGTTAAACAACTAAAATTCCATTTGTCAAGTACCCTGTCTAATATAATTGTCTCCCTCTATCCATAGGCTGACCAGTGCACAGGTCTTCAGGGCTTCCTAGTGTTCCACAGCTTTGGTGGAGGCACTGGCTCTGGTTTCACCTCCCTGCTGATGGAGCGTCTGTCTGTCGACTACGGCAAGAAGTCCAAGCTGGAGTTCTCCATCTACCCCGCCCCCCAAGTGTCCACTGCAGTGGTGGAGCCCTACAACTCCATCCTGACCACCCACACCACTCTTGAGCACTCTGACTGTGCCTTCATGGTAGACAATGAGGCCATCTACGACATCTGCCGTAGAAACCTTGATATTGAGCGTCCTACATACACAAACCTCAACAGGCTCATTGGTCAGATTGTGTCCTCCATCACAGCCTCCCTCCGATTTGATGGTGCCCTCAATGTTGACCTGACCGAGTTCCAGACCAACTTGGTGCCCTATCCTCGTATCCACTTCCCCCTGGCCACATACGCCCCAGTGATCTCTGCTGAGAAGGCATACCATGAGCAGCTCTCAGTTTCTGAGATCACCAATGCTTGCTTTGAGCCAGCCAACCAGATGGTGAAATGTGACCCTCGTCATGGCAAGTACATGGCCTGTTGTCTGCTGTACCGTGGTGACGTTGTGCCCAAAGATGTCAATGCTGCCATTGCCACCATCAAGACCAAGCGCACCATCCAGTTTGTGGATTGGTGTCCCACTGGTTTCAAGGTTGGCATCAACTACCAGCCCCCTACAGTTGTCCCAGGTGGAGACCTGGCCAAGGTGCAGAGGGCTGTGTGCATGTTAAGCAACACCACAGCTATTGCTGAGGCTTGGGCCAGGCTGGATCACAAATTTGATCTGATGTACGCCAAGCGTGCCTTTGTGCACTGGTACGTGGGTGAGGGCATGGAGGAGGGAGAGTTCTCCGAGGCCCGAGAAGACATGGCCGCCCTGGAGAAGGATTATGAGGAGGTGGGAGTTGACTCCATTGAAGGAGAGGGCGAGGAGGAGGGAGAGGAGTACTAAACTGCAAAAAACAGCAACACAGAAAACCAGGAACACAGTCAATGAGAAGCCAGATGCAACACACATTTACCATGCCTTGGAGAGCCCATGCACCAAACATTGTTATCTTTTTGCAGGTCATAATCTGATAACAAAAAATAAATAAAATTCCTGGTCTGAAAAAAAAATCTGTTTGTATGATGGTGTCTTTTCTTAAATAATGTGTTAACACACAGCAACATGTGGTCCAGACATTCTGAGAAGATCTAAGTAGATTTCTCACATGATTTGAACCAACACATGACTTTACCACAGCAGGACAGTAACATGCCACTCTGAAGTGCAACATGGGCTACTCACCACTCTCAGTAAACATACTGAACTGTTCAGTGTATACACACTGTCTGTTTTTTTACTGAGGGATAAGTTTCACTTCATCAGATATAAATTCACCACCATCAATTCCACTACCCTGTCCAAAACTGATATGAAAAAAAAAATGTGAAATATTTGCATACATAAAAGGCAATGAAAAATCAATCTGAGATTACATTTTAGATATGGGCCTTTTTTTACTTTGAATCTCAGAAATGAGTTTTAATGCATTTAACAGTTATCAGTTTCATTTGATTTCATTAGATTATTATCAAATGTACATGTACTCTAGGTTTCCACTTCTCATTGGATTCCTGGAATTTCAATATAACCTGTTCCAGGCATGCAAAGTCAGGGAGTTTTATACTTTTGTGGACAAAGTCAAGGAATATTAGGGAATTTTGTATGTAGTTTTCCCCGTGCTTCCTTCTTGGTCTATATTGGGTATTAATTTCTCTCATGCCTTGCTTGAGTTGTTGTGGTTAACCATTTTAACACATTGTTACACCAAAAAAATATTAACCTGATATTGAAATTCCTGGGGATTGCAGACTAATTGGTTTAAAACACCTTGCTTTTGGCTCTGCTTTCCGCTGTCAGAGAAAGTTTTGGAAAAGTCAGGGAATTTTAGAATTTGACTTGCAGTAGACCTGTATATACATCAAATACATCTCATATCACCAAGATAGTTTTCCAGGGTACACAAGTAATAAAATTACATATACGTTATAAAAGCAGGCTTAAAAAAACAATTGGACACATTCATGCCTCCATTTCACCTCTATTGAAAATACCGGTCAGCCAGGTTTCAGTAGAATATTTTGTTAATATCTGCTTTGTCCGAGTCATGATGCCAATTACACCTTTTGATTTCTCAGGAAATTGTTTAGAATATTCAGTTGACTTTACCATTGTGAGATAGGTTTTGTAAGTAGGAAGCCAATTCTTCCTTATAGTTATCCCAAAACTTGTTGAGACTGGACTTGGAACAGTTGATGGACATTGTGGTCTCAACATCATATTTCAGTGATTGCACATATTAAGCACTAATTCAGACAGTAGGCTTAAAAGGCCCACTGATTGCCCTGCTATGCTATGTGTGACCTGTGTGTGGACATATGAATCAAGCTTCAGGAGGATTCAGGGCCCACCAGGTAGACCCATGCTGTGGGTGTGCTGTTTGTTCAGGTTTATGTTTGGTCTTCAGGTTTCAGCTATGTAAAGCTGTGGGGGGCTTCCACCAATATGCAACAGATCACATTCAGCCTAGACCCACTCTGCTGGCATTACTGTCTCCTGATGCTCAACAGCTGCTGTTGCCTTGTGTGTGTGCTGAATCACACTGACACTTATACCCTATACACCACACACAAATGCACATTGCACTGGTATGACCACAGGATAGAATAGGCTGATCAGACTTCTCCATTTTCCTGGGACAGTCCCTGGTTTTGGTGGTGTGTCCCTGGTAAAATGTGAAAACCTGCGTTGTCCCTGGTTTTCGTAGTTGAAATATTGGATATTTTAATGGTGTTGAGTGCAGAGTTGGGAATGTCATCCGTTTTCATCTCAGACATCTGGCCACCTTATTATGACTATTGTAGCTCTCCGTCAGTATAATGGTCAAGACTAGGCTTCGGCAGATAGTTTGTGGCGAGCGTGTTTATCATTTGTCTCGCATACATGATGGCTATAAATAACTTGATAGCCTGTGTGATCTGCCTGATTTGTGCTATGCTGGAATCGAAAGTCCTCTTGATCCAGCTATTTGCCTACACGGTGTTCTTTACGTTCTCTCCTCCCCGTCAAGACCCACTAAATTAAAGTCACACGATAGCAAGAAGTAGATTTCTAGGCTAGGTAAGGAGGTATTTCACATTGGGAAACATTTACACTCGGATATGTCCTTCCTCACGCTGTTTAACAGTACGTATACCTCAGCGGCATACTGAAACGTTATCATTCAAAATTTTAAAAGAACCAATAAGTTGCGCGTCGCCGCTGTCCTCAGCCAACCAGACAAATGCAGCGTGCCAGAGCGTACTGATCCCTCCTCTGCGTGACGCATAGTCTGAGGCCTATAAAACCGCCCCACCCCAAATAGTCATTCAAACTTCTCACAAAAGACTCTTAGAAGGTCGTACTGTGAGACTTATTTATTAGCAATCTCAGCCCTCCAATCACCAAGGTTAAAAAAACTAAAGAACTTCAATATGGTAAGTGGCTAACAAACTTTACGGCTGTCATTAATGTATAAAGGGGTTGTAGATGGGTAATAGTGTAGTTTAGATGGGCAATGGGTAGTTTAAAACCTTAGAAAATCATTGGGTTACATTTGGTCGAAAATTGCTTTATCCAGAAAAGTGCAGACCTGAAAACATTGAAATTTAAAATTTTGAAATTTAATTATTTTACTTTAATAACTATTGAAATGAAACTCTTTAGACTGCTAAATGTTCACTCTCGTATTTTTTTAACAATTTTTTTAGTATTTCCGATCAATCACAGTAAAGTGATATAAGATGAAAATCGTCTGAAAAAAAAAAAAAACATGACCTTTACATCTCTTGAGTTTGACCATCTGGCTGTCGACTAATTTCCGGCTGAAGGCAACTCGTTAAACTGATCATGAGACCTATGTAGGTCATTCCTAAAACGCAGCTCTTAAGAAGTTAAATAAACAGCACAAAAATATTTAATTTATAGTCATAGGTTATGGATTGTGACCAACTTCCACGTGTAAGCTGCATTCCAGCATGATGACGGACAGTAGCAGACCGCAAGTTAACTTCAGTTCAGATCTATAAGCCATTGAACTTGAAGTTGGGTGTCGTTTCAGATCCTCAGGAAGACGCATGGACTTTAATGACAAATAACGGGCCTACCATCAAACTACTTATTGACTACTTTTGAGAAGTCTGATATCAGCAGATTAGAAAACTTAAATGTAGTCTTTGTTCTATTTAGTTCTTGTGTCCTTTTTATACCATATGGTCATGTTGGAAGGGTTACCAGAGCTTCTGTGTCCTCCCTCTCTCTTATGTTGAGTAAGAAGGTCTCCTTTTAAATTTTCCTTGGGCCCAAGCTATGCTTGCATCCTGTAGGGCTTAGGGAGAGGGGCTGTGAATTTGCTTGATTGCTGTGGCTCACTGCAGTTTTCCCCAAGTACATTTTTGGAACTATTTTTCTTCAGCGCGAGTGCATCTCGGTTCACGTGGGTCAGGCTGGCGTCCAGATTGGCAATGCCTGCTGGGAGCTCTACTGCCTTGAGCACGGCATCCAGCCGGACGGGCAGATGCCCAGTGACAAGACCATTGGAGGAGGAGACGACTCTTTCAACACCTTCTTCAGCGAGACTGGCGCTGGCAAGCATGTGCCCAGGGCTGTGTTTGTAGACCTGGAACCCACTGTGATTGGTAAGCCCGAAGCTATTTAGGCCAGAATTTTTGGCATATTTTGGATGTTGCGGATGTGCATAGTTTCAGTGCTTTTGTAACCTAGCATGCCTTTTTCAGATGAGGTGCGCACTGGAACCTACCGACAGCTCTTCCATCCAGAACAGCTCATTACTGGCAAAGAAGATGCTGCCAACAACTATGCCCGTGGCCATTACACTATTGGCAAGGAGCTGATTGACTTGGTGCTGGACCGTATCCGCAAACTGGTAAGGGCCATCTTTTCTAAACCCAGGGACAATTTTAACTATGTTTGTTTTTATAACCTTCCCAATGTAAACTCACTTTTTTGTTTGTTTTTTAGGCTGACCAGTGCACAGGTCTTCAGGGCTTCCTAGTGTTCCACAGCTTTGGTGGAGGCACTGGCTCTGGTTTCACCTCCCTGCTGATGGAGCGTCTGTCTGTCGACTACGGCAAGAAGTCCAAGCTGGAGTTCTCCATCTACCCCGCCCCCCAAGTGTCCACTGCAGTGGTGGAGCCCTACAACTCCATCCTGACCACCCACACCACTCTTGAGCACTCTGACTGTGCCTTCATGGTAGACAATGAGGCCATCTATGACATCTGCCGTAGAAACCTTGATATTGAGCGTCCTACATACACAAACCTCAACAGGCTCATCAGCCAGATTGTGTCCTCCATCACAGCTTCCCTCCGATTTGATGGTGCCCTCAATGTTGACCTGACCGAGTTCCAGACCAACTTGGTGCCCTATCCTCGTATCCACTTCCCCCTGGCCACATACGCCCCAGTGATCTCTGCTGAGAAGGCATACCATGAGCAGCTCTCAGTTTCCGAGATCACCAATGCTTGCTTTGAGCCAGCCAACCAGATGGTGAAATGTGACCCTCGTCATGGCAAGTACATGGCCTGTTGTCTGCTGTACCGTGGTGACGTTGTGCCCAAAGATGTCAATGCTGCCATTGCCACCATCAAGACCAAGCGCACCATCCAGTTTGTGGATTGGTGTCCCACTGGTTTCAAGGTTGGCATCAACTACCAGCCCCCTACAGTTGTCCCAGGTGGAGACCTGGCCAAGGTGCAGAGGGCTGTGTGCATGTTAAGCAACACCACAGCTATTGCTGAGGCTTGGGCCAGGCTGGATCACAAATTTGATCTGATGTACGCCAAGCGTGCCTTTGTGCACTGGTACGTGGGTGAGGGCATGGAGGAGGGAGAGTTCTCTGAGGCCCGAGAAGACATGGCCGCCCTGGAGAAGGATTATGAGGAGGTAGGAGCTGAAAGCTTGGAGGAAGATGAGGAGGGTGAGGAGTACTGAGCTGCTTAACTTTGTCTGTCTTTCTTTCCCCTTTCCTACTCTTTTGTATGTGTTCCACTGTCTTGTCAAACTTTAACCTGAACTTTTCTAATGAATTCAATAAAGATGAAGTCTAAACATCTCTTGTTCTGAAGTTTATGCATGAGATCCTTAAACAGTTGTCACATGTCTGGACGTACATGTTACACAAATTATTTAACTGATTGGGTCTATAGACATCAGAAAGGATGGGGGGCATACAGTCAACACCTATAGCATGAACATGTCTCCCCTCCCCTACACATGTCTGGGGGGGGTAACGTGATCGACATTGCAGAAACCTCAAGCTGTTCTCCGATACTTCCTTTACTGTCAGTTGTATGAATTTGTAGAAGCCCAAACTACTTTGTTGATTGCTGGAAGGGGTTGCAGCCCTTGCTGTAAGATGTTGCTCCTAAGTGTAGTCTAGCCTAGACTTGCTTTGTAAAGCATGTGACCAACCATGTGGTTCCTATAAAGGATAAGGGTGCTGTTTTGAAGTCCTTTTAATTTATGAGTCACACCAAATAAATTAATCTTTGGGCTTCACTGAACACAGCAGTGTTGTAACTGAGCCTCTTCAATGGTATCTGACAGTTGCCCTCTGCTGGTAGTATTGTGTACTGCAGTGTTACACATACCATGGGTGGCCCTCATCCAACAACTGCAACAGCAGTAATACTATTCATTAGTTAATGTACAAATACACTCGGGTTCAGCTGGGAAGCCAAAGTCCTGTATTGCTTCTGATAAACCCTGGCTTTTTATGCAATAAATAAAATAATGAATTTATGAATATTTTCACAGGGAACACCAATACAACTAATTGCAGCGATCAGAACAGAAAGATTGTTGTCCTGGACTAAAATATTCATTGCTAACATAAATATAGAATGGTATATTGCTGTGGGCAATTGATTTGTTAAAATGTTTGCATTTTTTAAAGGGAAATTTAATGGATGTATTGACAGCTCTCGCAGAGAAGGTAGATCAGTCTGTCCATTGCACATGTCCAGGTTGGAGAGGTTTCACTGCAGTAGAAATCTAACTTTATATTCCTCATCCTTAAATCTCACCTATCAAGGTAACCAAGGGTGACAGTGTTCAAAGACATTGCTTTATTAAATAAATAAAGGCATGACTTGCTCAAATAAGATATTGAAACTATTACTGACATCAAAGCAAAATATTCTTTAATAAGGATAATGACTCACTTTATTGTCTTTCACAACTCACCACAGGGAAGAGAAATTGGCTTTGTTGTGGAAAAAGTCCATGGTGAATATGGATGAAATGGATTCCTGGAAGCACAAATGTTTGCAGTGTTCAGAGAACCCACATGTACTGCAACCCTCCTGGTGTTCTGAGAATGATGGACATTTGCACTTGTGTTGTCATGCACAGTAAACATTGAGTGACATGGTGGAATTCTAAATCAAATGCCAAGACTAAAGGACATCAAATTGCCAAATGCTCTAATGATCAAAGCTGTGCAAACAACTGCACTGTTCCAGAATTGCCCCCCTTGATATGATGTGAGTGACCACAAACAGCTCTGGACTTAGCCTAGCTGGTCTGTGGCACAGACTGAACTGTTAACAATTAGCTGAGTTTGCAGACAGGAGGCAGTGTTGAGCCACTTTAAGGCCTCACTCCCTCACTCTGGGCTCCCACAGTGCTGCTGTTCAGTAATCTCAGGGAGCTGCAGGGCAGAACATGAAGTCATTAGTCATCAGCATGTGTCAGCAGTGTCAAAAATTGACACAAGAATTTTTTTTTCTTATGCATCTTTTTTTTTTTTAAACTTGAATTACTTTCCTAAATTCCTAGCTCTTCTCTGTGACATGATGGGCTACTGTAGGCTATATAATGAAGCATGTCAGTGAGGACCATTTATAAAAGCTTGCAGCTAGCGCTATAGACATCTCAAATGGGCATACCTAAACAACCATTTACCAACTTACAACCACTTACATTTACGCATTTAGCAGAGACTTTTATCCAAAGCAACTTACAAAAACAAGCTACAGCACAATGAAAAACTGACTAAGAGTGCAGTGTAGAGAGAGTGGGAAGTACATTGTAAGTGCTTTCCTGGTATTCAAAAATATTTAACCAGGAAAGTCATTTCAGCAGTGTGGAACTACAGATGGGAATCTAGATTGACCTGTGCAAGGTGCTGGGGGGGTGGGGGGGGGGGGGGTTAAGAGGGTATCAAGGTAGATGGGAGCAGATCCATCAATCATCCTGTTGGCCAAAATTAGTGCTTTGAATTTGATGCGAGCGGCTAAGGGTAGCCAGTGCAGTTCAGTGAACAGAGGTGTGACGTGCTCTTTTTGGCTGACTGAAAACCAGATGTGCAGCTGTATTCTGGATCATCGGTAGTGGTCTCATAGTACAGGCTGAAAGACCTGATAGGAGGGCATTGCAATAGTCAAGCTGAGAGATAACCAAGGTCTGTACCAGGAGCTGGGTTTATGTTGGGTTAGGTATGGCCTGATCTTATGGCCTGAAACAGAACAACCAAGCTACAGAGGCAGTGTGATCAGCAAAGGTCAGCTGGTCATCGCCTAGGTTTCCTGCAACCTTGGTGGGAGCAACAGATAGGGAGTCTATCTTGGTATACATGGCAAAGAGAAGTTGATTTGTTAATTGATTTCACTAGATATCCAGACAACTTAGAGCTTAGGCATTTTTGACATAATCAATATTGTGGTTGCTCCATATTCTGTTGCTATGTCTAATTTTGTACGCCTTAACCTAAAATCAAATCTGGGGATATACCTAAACCTAGATCAATTCAGGGGACACGCCTTAACCTAGATCAATTAAGGGAATATGCAAAGTAACTATGTGATTTTTATTGGAATAATGCTCTGCTCTCACCAGTACAAAGTACAGATAGAAACTATAATTGAAATGATAAATGAATGAAACCATTTCCAGTACAATAGAACATTGAGATTATATTGGAATGTAATTGTTGGTAATATCATACCAAATTTGCTTATGTATCAGAAATACTAATCATTATAATAAGCTGTCTTTGGTCCTGAGAAACTCAGTAGGATGTAGAGTGTCATAGATGACACACAACAGTTAAACATGCCCACTAGCTTGATGGACCAGCCTTTTTCACTTCACTTTACTTTTTGCAAAGAGTCTGGACACTCTCAACTGGCTCACGTGGGTGGGCACTTTGAATTTTAAACCTATTGGTTCTGCCTTTAATTTCTGTTTGTGGACTGGTTGCTAGAAAATCTAGTTGGGAAAACCAAAGCTGCACGAAAAGAAATCTGATGTCTAGTACTGTAGCAAAATAACAATATCGAGTGCAGGTACTGGCAGTGCTAGCCTGGTTAGGGAACCACAGCTTCTTCATCAAACCACATCTTCATCAAACACAAGCTGAGTATGACCTCACAGTCAAAAGAGCTCAGTCCTGTTTCAGGTCCGTCTAGGAGCCCATGGAGTCATGTGAGCATGCCGCGAATGTGGTGAGTGGCCCTCGGTCGGGTTCGGCACGCCCATCGGGGCATCTGTTCATACGTGCTGATTTGTTGTGTAAGTGAAATATGTTCCTGGGTGAAAACTCGGCGTTGCTCCTGGGAGAGTCTAAAATAAGGACAGTATTCCTGCCACTGCTGTCAGGGTCTCGCCTGACAGGTGGGCTGTAAAAATACTGCCTTTGTTCCGTGCAACGCCATGAAGGCAAAACAGACAGTTGCTAATTACCTTTAATACTTAACATGTGTCATTACCAGTTATAAAGAGCTGAACATAAGCAAGCCTACTATGATGGAGTATCGGTAGTTAAAGTGCAAAATGTCAGTTATGAACTGAAGGTATGAACTGAAATTTTTTTTTATTTCAATTTGACCGATGCAAAGCAGAATCTGCAATAAATTTCAGTGAGAGCCTCAATCATATTCACCTCAAGATGGGGCCTTTTTTAACAATGTGACCACAACCAGTAAGTAACTGAACAAACAAAATCTCTAAACTGGGATGCTGTCAGCATGTTACAACAACATACAAGTAAACATCCATAAATGCACATGTTAACAGGGCAATTAACAAAAATGTGAAGAAAATGAGTGAACATTCACACCTGTAAAATAACATTTGGCTTACACACAGAGAGAGCCTTTAAAAACTTACTTAAGGCAAAATGTGTGGGACTCATGTTGAGCTCTGAATAAGTGTGTGTGTATGCATATGTGGTTCTACTTTCTACAGTGCAATAAGACCTGAGATTCTATCGGAGTACAGTTCTTCTAAATAAAATCTGGTGGGCATTCTGCATAGAGCGCCATAGAGCTTTATAGACTGACTGAAGGTTATAGAGCTCTGTAGGCTGTCTAATACAGTCATATATTTGACACTATTTCAATGTAGTGAAAAGGCAGGAAAACATTCCCTCTGGATATGCATACATTTGAAATGTGGGCAGTACACGATTGGATCACACAAGGTATCACAGGTCTCTCTCTCTCTCACACACACACACACATCTGTCAAATGACCAAATGCACAAAACTGATAACATACTGCAATAACAGCCTCCCACAAAGGAATTCTTGTTGCATACTCTTTTTTCCATATTTTTTTCATGATTAATTAATTAACCACGCCCAACAATGACAAATTTTAAAAACTATCTACATAATGGTGAGATCAAAATCAGTTTCTTCAGCCAGTCACAAGAATTGCTACAGTGTAGTGTTGTTCGAATACACCAGCAGACGCACTAGCACACATTCCACAGCACCTACTTAAACAACCTTTTCACATGGTCTCCAATGACACAGTGATCTCAAAAGCAGTGCTAGTGCCCATCCACATCATGTCTTCTCCTTTTACTTTAGCATGCACCCCTCTTGCATAACCACGGTTCACAGTCAGACAAGTGCAAGCAAGTCACTTTACAAATCAATAATATCATAAATACTACAGCATTCCCGACAATAACCCAACTGAATTTGTGGTAACAAATGAATTCTGCCACTGTGAAAGAACAAATACTTTACTCTTCCTGCCTCTAGAACACGTAAAAACATCAAATCAAATCTGTGTGTGTCTATCAGTGAAATGAGCAAACTCTTTAAGACATTTTGCTTAGTACATATACACAGTTACAGATACCTAATGATTAGATATTACTTTGAAAATAGAAACAATCCAGTGACACAAATAATAAATTATTACATCGTGAGCAGTTTTCTTTGATGTATATTGCATCTTTGTTTAGGACTTATAACTTTGTTCAATTTTTATGATTCTTTTTTCATGAGACTACTTTTAATTTGAACACAATGAAATCAGAGAACTAATAAAATATATTCAACCTTTAGGTTGGTGCTCTGTTGTCAGCGTTGTTGATTGATTCTCACAGCGTTCTCACATCGTTGATCGATTCTCACAGCGTTCTCACATCGTTGATCGATTCTCACAGCGTTCTCACATCGTTGATTGATTCTCACAGCGTTCTCACCAAAACTCCCTTTCAGACAGCATCTCATCTGGATTGACAAAACGACTTCCACAATTTCCTGCTGCTTACTGTATCCTTTAAAAAATAAGGCCACATCTTCTCTCTATATGAGAGCATTGGGGGAAATGCACTTTTTCTGTGCATGTGTGTGTGATGTGGAGGGGGGTGGTAAACTGCTGGCCGAGCAGCTGAGGTCCTGCGTGTGTGTGTGTGTGTGTGCACGTGTGTCAGTCTGTCTGTCTATCTGTGAGCGGCAGCAGATGAGAATGGCAGCATCCTCTTTCAGGTAGGGCAGCTCAGAGAGGCCTGTGTCTGTAGGGATCCTGCAGCAGCTGAGCGGCAGCAGAGCCTCCCTGACCAGCGGCAGCAGCCACTCTGAGCGTCAGGGAAGAGTCTGTCTGTCTGTCTGTCTGTCTGTGTTCACCATGGTCCAGCTTAGAGGTGGAGACCAAGCTCCTCCTGTTCCTCCTGCACCTCATGGGTGGAGAATCTTGAGGAGGGGGGGTGGGGACAGTCAAATAAGATAAGATTGGATTAAGAGTCTATCACAGTGTCTCAGTGTCACATCAGCATCATCAAATGTAAGCACACACACACACACACATAAATGAAAATGAACAGAATGATAAAATAAAAATGATAGAAATGTCCACTAAAGCTCAATCTGACCGTAGGACATGTATAGCTCTCAACAAAGAGTGGAGAGTTCTTGATGCGGGGATTTGGAATGATGTCACTAGAGCTGACCACATTTCACTAACCACCTTGAGTCTCACCTGGGTTTGCAAGGCTTCAGGAAAGGATGTGGACAAACAGGATGGCCAGCCCGATGTTCAGTAGGATAACCATACATATCATGATTGTGTTTGGGCCCTAGGGAAAGGGAAAGTGAAGGAAAAAAAAACACATTTGCACAAACTCCTTTTACACTATCTAGCCTCTATCCTGTGATGTACAGGCGTTCACAGGAAAGATGTTAGATCCCTTATAGGGGATTTCCCACAGTAAACCACCAAGACAATACCTAATACAACAGTAGAATTATAAATGGTCATAACGTATATTTAAATTTTAGCCTAGTATTTTTTGTTAAGATTGTGGTCTTTTTGTGATTTGTACGTTGCTTTGGGAAAGAAATCTGTCTGCTAAATAACATAGCTATAAATGTAACATAAATATTGTAACATACATTTACACACATGCATTTTGAAATGTCAGTGGCACAGTAAATTCAGTCTTGTGATGTACAGTATACAGTGTGTGTGGCATTATCATAGTCGTCTTAGAGACGCCTGGTGTCTTAGAACTCCAGCATTCCACAGGAGGCTCCATGTTCCACAGCTGTGGGTGGAAAGGCCCTGGACCTCTCAGGGCGGCTCAGATTCAGCCATCGCTGCTCTGTGTGTGTGTGTGTGTGTGTGTGAGAGAGAGAGAGAGAGAGAGAGAGATCTAAAGCAGCCCAGGGGCAGCTAAGCTCTAGACCTGTCTGAACCGCACACACACACACACACACACACACACACACACACAAAGACCGAGACACATCACCTGATAGAGTTTCAGGGTATATGGGTGAAGGGGTGGGGTGGGGGTGGGGGGTAAGGAATGCCCGAGTGATTGAGTGAGTGTGTGTGATGGCATGTATGAACATAGGCAAGGAAGCTGCTTAAAGACATTCACACCTGACACACACACACACATACACACCTGACCTGATACAACTGAACAGACACATGATTAGATGGTACAGCTCTGCACACACACTTTGCAAATTGTAAGCTGGTAAGTTAGCTTTCACCTAAGTAGATAGCTATATGTGTGTGTTATGTGCAGTGTGTTTGTGGTTGTTATGAGTGTATTATAAATACGGGTTATGTTCAGCTTGTGCAGAAGTGATGAAACAGATCTGTCTACAGAGAGATAGGTATGTAACAGGACAAATAACTGAGCAGAAACGTAATGTGGACTCCAACTTCCAGACCAGACAGAAGGCAGTGTAGGGACTGGGACTGTAGGCACCTGATATTGTTAAAGTACATAAAAAAGTCTGATCCAATGATATAAAATATGCCTTCACCCTGTTGACTTGCACCTTCGACCCTAATTTGCTGAGACTACTAAACTTCATTCTATTATATCTTTCATTCTATTGTGTATAATTTAAGGGCAGAATCATTTCTGTGATCTCTGACAATGTGTGAGTTTGAGTTGTGTGTTCCATCATACCTCATCCTGCTCCAAGAGTTCTGCTGCCTCACTGGGGGTCTTGATCACAACCTTTGATCGGACCTCCACCTTGGGTTCAGGCTTGGCAGGAGCTTTGACCGCAGCTCGGGCCACAACTTTATTCTCCACCTTTGGCTCTGCTCTGGGCGCTGGGCTGGGGTCGCGTCTCGGAGAAGGTTTGGGTGAGGGTTTGGGAGAAGGCCTGGGCTCGGTCGATCTGGACCTGGTGTCGGCGACAGACGGCGGTCGTGGCCTGAGGTCTGACGAGGACGGGCGGGGTTCTGGCGTTGCTGCTCTGAGGGAGACCTTCGAAGCGGGCCGAGAGGGGGGTCCTGAAGCTGGAGCTGGGGCCTCCTCTTCCTCTTCAGCAGGGGCGGAGGTGGGGGGAACCGGTGAGCGTGATGGAGTCCGGGCTGCAGCAGCGGCAGGGGTGGGTGAGGGAGTTGGGGCAGTGGCTGGAGCAGGGGACGGTGTAGGGGCCGGAGAGGGTGTAGGTGCTGGGGCAGCAGCAGCAGGGGCAGGGGCAGGTTCAGCAGCTTTGGCCTCAGTGGCAGCCATCTTCTGCAGTGGCTGGATCTCCATGTCAGAGCCCTGCTCAGCCTTGTTGCTCTGGCGGCTGGGGGCACGTGAGGAGCCACTTCTGCTGGTGGGACGTTCTTCAGCCGGGGCAGCTGCAGAGGCAGGGGTGGGGGCAGAAGCGGAACCAGAGGAGGGGGTGGTTGGCCTACTGTTGGGTCGGCTGCCCTGCCTACTGCTGCCCCGACTCCCGGATCCAGCTTTGGCCTTCTCTCCGTTCCAAGCCCCCGGCCCCAGCAGGTTGGGGTCCTCGCGGGCGGCAGCCAGCTCGGCGGGGCAGGGCGACGGGGTGCGGGTGCGGGCTGGAGCAGAGCCGGGTCGTAGGCTTTCCATTGGACTCTCAGGCGGTGTGGGCGGAGACTCCTCGGACAGGAGTGGCTCATGCAGCATTGGGTCAGCGTGCTCGTTACTCTCTGCGATCTCCTGCAGCGCACGCTTCTTTAGGTATTCAGGACCTATGGGGGAAATACATAGCATTCTGAGTGTACCAGTTCTTTAGGTATTCAGGACCTATGGGGGGAAAGATGAACTTTAAACATCAACTGCTATTGTAGGCCCCAGATGGAATACATTTATGTACTGTTTGTTTGTAAATAACTACATAACTACATTCTTCATAGGCCAGTTCAACATAAGAAGTGATAATTATAAGGCCTGTGTGCTAAGCTCAGTGATCTGACGCTAACGCTAATAATGTTATTATTGACGCTGATCCCCCTGCTCTATCAGAAATTACTGGATGCTGAGGGGTCCAGTTTGAAGATGTTTTTAACTGATTAGAAGTACTGGTGAGTCATTACTTTTGAGACTTGCAGACAGTGTTGGATTTGTGGAGACTAATTATAATTGAGTTGGGGCACTGACTATCTTTGCACCACATATACTCTCTTGTAAGTGTATCCTTGTAGGGTTATGTGGATGTAATTGGCCTGTCAAATCAACAAACAGCAAGTGAAAAGTATAAATACATTTATGGGATGGGATTTAGGGGCCATACATTTCTAATAACACAGAAAACCATAATGTGACCATAATGAAACCATAATGAAAACCAAAAAACGATAAAAGTCACCTTCACTCATGCAACAGTCTATGTATTCTTCTTTCCAATCAACTATTTTATTCCCTTCGATGAATTTCTATTTTTATATTATGACTGTGTGTGAATGTTTGCTGTTTTGAGCAGTTTCTATGGTATTTAACAACACTAACACTATGTGTTATTATGTGTATCCATTGTACATCTTGCTGTCTGAGTAGTCAATGTGTGAGTTTGTATGTGTGAAATATAATACACCTCTTCTTTAGTTTTGTAAGCTTCACACCCTGAAGTGATTATTTTCTAGTTGTTTCTATTTGGATCCTCTGCTATGTGGCTCTTAGTGGAGCTCTGGTTACATGTTGCCTCCGATGACAGCTCCAGGAACAGTCACACCAACTTCATGTATGATCTACCCTGTGGTGTTTTCTAGAACCACAAAGCACAAGCTGAACCCAGAACTGGCATGGCAGAGATCTGATCCCTTGCCCCAGTGAGACGGTCCCTTTTTTAGCCCCTGAGAAGGTGAGTACCCTTGGGGTGAGCTCCACCTTAGCTCCCCTGCCCTGAGTCAGCAGCGGATATATACAGCAGGATCGAGGTAGGCCAGGCCAGGCAGTCAACACATAACCAGCCTCTGCCATTCAGGCTCATCTTCCCTTCACCTTCATCAGACCCCCCACAAACCAGGCTAAAGGATGACATCCAGTTTGTTCCAATTCACTTTATGTCTGTCCACAGTCATGACTGTTGAAAGTTTTCAATCTCTGAGTGATGATTTCCTGGTAGTCTGTTACTGGGGGGTCGTATGTGTGTGTGTCTCATATATAAGTATGTGTTTACTGTACACACTGTATGTGTTTATGAATTCTGAGGCTTAACCCACCTGGCTGGTAGAAAGATGGGGACAGTTCCCTGGCAACCACCCTGGCGATGCTGGATTCCTGGTTGGCTGCCTGGGCTGCCTGGTCAGCTGCATCACCCTTGGACTTGGCATGGTTGGTCCTGCATTCATAAACAAAATGCAAACAAAATTTGGTTTCCTGACTTTTGCCAGATTTTCATTATAGTTGTTGATTAGTCCAGTCCTTTTCCATGCCAAGGCCTGCCAAGGACCTTCCATGACAAAGCCCCCATTTTGGTACAAGTGACTTAAGTGGACTAGTTACCGTAATTCCTATGTGCAGCAGAAACCTGAGGGTCCATCTGACTCAAAGGCAGAATCAGTCAGAAATGACAAAGAAAACAAACAAAAGAGTTCACAAGCGTTCTAAAAAGTTAACTTAATTGCTGTCACCCCATGCCCATTGCCGTGAGCACAATGCTGTTTTCTGCTGTACTCTTCTGCACTGCTGTGTCCAAGTTCTGGCACAGTTCTTGTGTCACACCAACAGGTGTCTGCAGTCTGCAGTCTCAACTGGTACGGAACATTACTGACAGATAGTACGCAATGGCACAGTTACATAACAACTAGCAGCCCAATCATAGAGTGACATCACAGGAAAACAGTGACATCACTGGTATAAAGTAAATAATATCTTTTGGGTATGGTAAAATTGTACAGCTGGCACACAATATGGGACATACAACACATAAACAAAACTAGACAAACCCAAATGAGTTGAGCAGGAAAAATAAGCTAAAAGAACAACTTTCTGGAGGTTACGGCTCAGTTTGGAAGACAACACGAATCAAAGACTAACAAGAACTGTGTTTCATACAAACATCTCCCTGACTAACACTTCTTTATTGGAAGACTTTTATGAATGGTACATTAGGCTGTACCACCCACTGCCCCTCTAACTAATGATATTCCTTGAGGTCCTTAGATGCTCTTGGACACATTTGCTTCTTTGGCAGAGCTCCACCCAGAACTCTAAGACGTTCCTGCGTGGCCATCCAGCTCGCTGCTGCTGCTGCTGCTCTCCCTGTGGAAAGATACCTCAGCAGTTGTCTGCTCTATAAAAAGCCTGACGAGCGTCCACAGCGCTCTTCAGGGCCCGGCACTGTAAGCAACACCGGCAGGAGACCCGCAGCAGCTAAAGGCCACCCTGACACAGGAGAGAACGTACCTCACTCTAGTCCACACATACATTTGCCTGGATTACAAATTATGTGGGAAAATCCATGGACCCTACATAATTCTATTAATACAGATAAGATTCCTATATGTTTTCAACAGGACTTTTCTCTGTGTGAGTAGACCTAAACAACACAATTACAGTTTTACAGTGATACAAAACAGGACAGAAATTCTCCTGGTTGACCTGTCTCTCTCAACAGTCAGAGGCCAGAGACAGCAGGTTGTTCTGCTACATCCACAATGGAGCCAGACCGTGATTTCCATACCACGACTAACAATTACATTACCACAGACATAAACAGTGTAACACACTCTTTCACTCCAATGAAGACAGACACATATTTCCTTAATGGTACGTCTAATCTAAAAGAACAGACTACCACTGAGACATTAACATCCCATTTGACTGTTTCACCCCAGTATGGCAGCATCAACTTACTGTGCAATGTGTAGTGCATGCTGCACAAGGCTCCAGGAATAAAAAGTAGCACCAGCTAAATGCTGGTCAATTTTGAAGGTGAATTTTGTATTTTGAATATCTAGGCCTGTTTTATGCTGTTCTGTGCTTATTAGGGCAGGTATTACATATTCTTGTCAGGCTGTGCCCTGAGCCTGCCTAGTTCCTGATTGACTGAGATGAATCTGAACATCTGCGGGCAGTGGGCAGCACAGTATTCCTCACTGATGAAATACCCTTAACACCTGACACAGCAGTAGATATTCTGTGATTAAGATTACTCTCTGAATGTGTGGGCCGGCTATATTCCTGATTGAGATTACGCTACGAATGCCTGGCATGCTGTAACACTAGCCGCCCGGCTGGAAATAGCTACCTCCACTTGAAGAGTCCAGCAGGGCAAGGGAGAGGGGAGAGGAGGAGAGGCGAGAGGAGAAGATGAGTGTATGTGTGTGTGTGTGTGTATGTGGGGGGGGCACCCCTAAGTGGAGCAATTAGGGTGTCTCCAGGCTCTCAGTGCTATACATCCTAGACGAGCACCTGTCCACACTGAGTCAACGCACACCCCTCTGGACCTCACCCTCTGGCCCTCCCGGGGTCCCTCCGCACATGAACTGATCCTGGGGTCTGTGGTGTTGGGGATGAGGAAGTGTAGTGGAGGCTGAGGTAGAGGTATGGTTGTGGTGGGGGTGGGGTTTAGTCCAGCTGATGACTGAGGGGTGTGCTGTGAACCTCATCAAGTTCATGTTTACACTTGTTATCTTTAGCTTAACTATTTTTACATTTTCTGTTCATAAATATATCAGGGTTGTTCTGACATGACAGACCACATGAGCATTTCTAAAATCTTACATAAAAATCCTTTTTACACATTTACAGATACACTTGACCACATGTGACTCCTATAGACCATTCCAAGACAGTTTGATTTTTAGTGTCACTCGACCATACGTGACTCCTATAGGCCGTTTCAAGACAGTTTGATTTTTAGTGTCACTTGACTATTTGTGACTCCTATAGGCCGTTTCAAGACAGTTTGATTTTTAGTGTCACTCGACCATACGTGACTCCTATAGACAATTCCAAGACAGCTTGATTATAGCGCCATAGCTGTTCTCACAGGGTTTCCAGTGTAACATTCCAAATGGAACCTTCCCGTTAGTTCATAATATGATATAACCATATAATATAACCAATAATAGTTTAGATGGTGTTAGGAGGTGAAATAAAATGTTTAGACATCCATTGTTTTTGTCTTTACTGTTGAAACGGTCTATACAACCTTTTGCCATTTGTATACAGCTGACAATGGCATGCTTCAAAATTGACTTATTGCAGTGTTTCTTGTTGGTCCATGGTACTTTATCTTTATACTACCATACTCGATTGCTCTGGCCTTGAGTTCAATCAGAGGTGAGATTGAGACAGACCAACAGCAGCGATCACTGAGTCACAGAGTGTGAGCCTTCACTGAAAGATTCAAGGGTATCGATCTGGCTAACAAAGCTTGACACGGCTGCCTTGAGTGGGTGGGTGAGTGAGTAGGTGGGTTGCCATTGAGGTGTCCAGAAGAAGCAGGAGGAGGGGCCTTTTGTGACAGATGGCATTTCCTGCTGACAATCTGCAGCCCATCGGGAGCACACACGCACACACACTCACACACACACACACTCACTCACTCACACACACACACACTCACTCACACACACACACTCACACAAACGAATCAAGTCAACCATTTCACTCAACACCCCTGTGAGTCCACACTCTCTGATCTGCTCACTTCAAACACACTCCACACTGAACTGTCTCTTTGCACGGCGTTATTGGTGTTCATGGTGGCCTTTTAACTCAGATGACCAAGACCTGCAGTGTGCAAGTGAAAACACACAGAGAACCCCCTATATTCATTTTTCAGTAAACACTAGAGTCTCTTACTTGACTAAGGCACTCAGGAAATAAGTGATCCACAGGCAGATAAGGCTGCTACATGGTGGGTTTCAGGCTGAAATAGCTGTATATGGTATGGTCTCTCTGTTCTTTGCCTTGTTCAAGGTTGAGGGGGGAGTGGTCTCTCTCTCTCTCTCTCAGTATCTGGACTCGTCCTGCTCTGTCCTGCTTCATGTCACAGCACAGTCCCCATCTCTTGATAAGAGATCATCAGTACTTGTGTCTGTGGGCTTTTACTGTAAGCCTGGTTCAACAAAAAAAGCTGTTATGCAATGCAGTTTTTTAATCATTCCCCCCAAACATAATTTAATTGGATTAAATGCAAATGCAATTAGTAACGTGTGGGGTTTTGTTTGTGCAGAATGGAAATGGTGGACTGTGCATGACAAAAGTGAGACTGTGAAATTGAAGGATGTCCCCACGGTTCTCGTCGGACATGCCAGTTCCTGATGAAATGGTGTGTCGCAGGCCTTGACGAACAGCAGATCACTCATCACTTCAGCAGGAATACATTCATCAACTTTAGTTCAGTCTCTTGTGGCTGGCCTTTATGCTGAAAAAAAAATTCTCCCAATTTGTCTGGACTAAACACCTGTTTTAGCCCACATGTTAAATAGCTAAATTGTGCAAGGCTGTAGAAGCACACACAGGTTTAAATAAAGACTTTATGGGCAATGTAGAAACTCCAAACCAGGCCCTATTAATAGCAGACTGGGGCTGTTTGTTTTTAGCGGCAGACTGACCCTGTTTATCAGCACTAGGGCTACGGCTGCGGCTAAGCTAGCCCTGAGTCTCAGTCTATGCTTTGCCTTATTCTCTTTGCACCACTACAAAGCCTTGACATCTCCAAACCACCACACAGGCCCACATTCCCCAAAGACTGGCAGTCCACCCAGCCCCAACACCATGCAGTTCTTTTAGCTGAAAATAGCAGCTTCAAACCCAGTCTAAAGCTACACTGACTTACAGTGCAGTGAATAAACTATCTGGCATTACCAATGCATGCCTGAAACTCATGATAATGCACTCTGCAATGCTGCTGATCTGGTAGGATCACGAGCTGTTTAATCATGTTTTGACTAATTGGGTCCCGGTGTTGAACACTGATGTCTTGGGGGCTTAAATATCAATTCTTCCTTAATGTTGCTCTAACTGAGCCCTGTGTAAAGCACATATTCAATGAAAGCCGCTAAATTAAGGCAGACTATTCCAGTTTTTTACAACCACCTTTTTATTTAACTGTCCTACTATCTTTATGAAACCCGTGGGTGGTGCTCGGGTCTCCAGACCCCCAACTCCACACTCTGACCGTCTGGACGAACAAGCGGGCGAGAGAGTGGGGAGCTATCAGCTGTTGCATTCCCAGCTGATTGTCCTGCAGCCCTTATTTAGTCAGGCCTGCCTGCCTCCCTCACACCAGACCGTGTGCGTCATTCTCACCCATCTCGTACACAGGGGTCCTCCACTACCAGCAAGCCCCCCTCAGACCCACCATGCTGGCAGGCCAGGCAGGCCCACCCCAAAATACCCGTCTACTGGCCGGCGGGGTCGGAATGACCCGCGGCTGGCCTTCTCTTTCCCATCTGACGTGGCTGTGGGATATTTATGCATGACTCTGACACCAGTGACCAAAGGCTGGGCTCATGGTTGGAGAAACTAACAGGGACATAGGTCCCCAATGGGGATGATTTTAAACTCACTTGTTTCTAAAACAACTTGCAGCATTTTCCTTCTGTGACAATGTCTTGTCAGCTGATATATCATGTGCGTCAACTCAGCTTTTAAGACATGTCACAATCCATCTCCACAGCGGCCAACAGTTTGGACTGCTCGTGCATATTACTTTCAGATCTTGATAGACCAGACATTACATCACTGTTTGCATGAAGTAGTGCTCAGTATTCATCCTGATGGAGCTGATCTTTGTAAACACACATAAATCCTGCTCCTCCCACTCTCCTTGGAGTTCAACAAAAACAAAAACACAGACACGCACACACACACACAGACACACATGCGCACACACACACTCACGCACATACACACACAAGGTGTGTCAGTGTCATGCCTGCTCATGGAGTCAATGCTCAGACCTGTCTGCAGGTTCTGGAGAGGCCAGAGGAGGTGTGTGTGTGTGTGTGTGTGTGTGTGTGTGTGTGTGTGTGCGCGTGCCCATATGGAAAAGTCCTTTCAAAAACATACAGTATGATTCTTAACTGTCCTAATAGAATAATGTATAGAAGAAATAAAATAAAATGTGTGTGTGTGTGTGTCTGTGTGTGTGTTTGTGTGCATGTATGTGTGTGTGTGTTTGTGTGTATGCATGTGTGGTGGGGGTTAAGGTGGAGAGATGATGAGGTGAGTTGGGGGACTAAAGCCCCAGAGGTAAAATATTTAGATTTTTGTAGGCTCTGGCCCTGGATCTGTGCTCCATCAGTGAGACACTGCAGCTGTAAACACAGAGTGGCTCTCTTGCACGAGTGTGTGTGTGTTCACTGTGCGTAAACTCCCTGCCATGTAAGGAGATGAGTGAGTGCGCAGCAAGCATTGTGTATATGTATGTGTGTGTGTGTGTGTATGTGTGCTTTTGTGTGTGTTTATGTAAGGGTGTGAGTGTCTTATTCTGATCAGGGGTTTTGCACCTCCCTAGAGTGGCAAGAAGAAAAACTGTTCCTGTTTCTACTCTTGTCTCTACTCCTCCAACTCTTCCCATTCTTTTTACTAAATTCACATTGAATTCAAAGCTCTTGCAACTACAGGAGGATATTATGTTCAACAGTCAGTGAATTGTCTGTTTGAAATATCAGTCTTCACCACATGCAAAAGACAAATGCTTGCATCATCTATCTTATATAGATTACTGTAATGGTTACACTACAGCAGTGTTGTTCTACATTCATTTAAAATCTACCATTATAAAGTGACCCAAGCTGCTAAACTCAGCACCTAAATTGAATTACAGACACAAAACAGATTTAGCCTCAGGTGTGTGTGTGTGTGTGTGTGTGTGTGTGTGTGTGTGTGTCTTTGTGTGTCTTTGTGTATGTGTATGTGTAGGGAGAGTGGCTTGGGTTCTACAAAATGGTGTGTATTTCAGCAGTGAAAACTGAGTTGGAGAGTGTGTGTACAGCAGGGCTTCACCAGGGACCCATTGCTCCCTGCAAATGGGGTCAGTGGTAAACTAACACCATGGTATTAGTATTGCGTTCCACACTGAACTTGACAGTAAATTCAAAATGTTCCACAGCAGCAGCTTCTGTGCTCTGCTCTGCCACTGCAAACCTGTAGTCATGCACAGACGCCACGGTTCATCCCTGACTGTGATATACAGTACTATACACACACAAACAAGAGGCTCAGATTAGAGTCTTGAGTAGCTTACACACACACACATACACAAATATGCACATAAGCATGTGCGCACACACACACACAACTTAACCAAAATGTTAAGGAGAGGAGAGAAGACACACACACGGATCCCTGACAAATATGACCAAATGAGATAAACAGAAACCTCACACCTTTCTTAGCCTGAAAGCTAATTTAGCTTGTAGCACACTGCCTGATGTATTCCTACATACTGTGAAACAGAACATTTTTTGTTAGAACTACTGATTGGAGTGACCTGAATAACACTGCCATGACTGTCACACAAGGCAGCTCCATGGCTCCTGTGTGCCACCCTATCAGCTGCAGAGGTGCCTGAGAGGACAGCTAGCTCAGTCTGCATGACCAGCTGGCACCCTTGAGATTCCCTCCGCTGTCAGCCCATACCTACTGGGCCACTCCTGCGCATTAGTGCGTTATGTGGCTGCCGCCGCCTTAAATGAGTGCCGTCTCCTCAGGTCTATGGATAGCACACACAGCACTCTTATTCCCGAAAAACCACTGGTCATACTCCAGGAATCAGTGAGTTAATCACAAGACTGTGAATGGTCTCTCAGAGGAGAGGAGAGCATAGAGAGAGAGAGAGAGAGAGGAGAGAAAGAAATAGAGCAAGACAGAGAGAGAGAGAAAGAGAGCAAGACAGAGAGAGAGGAGGGAGAGAGAGAGAAAGAGACCAAGACAGAGAGAGAGAGAGAGAAAGACAGAGAGAGAGGAGGGAGAGAGAGAGAGAGAAAGAGAGCAAGACAGAGAGAGAAGAGAGAGAGAAAGAGAGCAAGACAGAGAGAGAGAAGAGAGAGAGAGAGAGAGAAAGACATAATAAATAACAGAGAACTCCACAGCCATGGCCCACACACGCTCACCTCACACATCAAACGCATGGCGACAGACAGACCTCAGGTCAAAGTTTCTTATCTGTTGTGCTGACACTTAATTTACAAAACACACGTTGCTTTTCTATGATGTCTTGTTACACAAACACCAAAGCCCTGTCCCTCTCTGACCCAAATGTATCTCATCAGGTATTTCAAGAGATCTGAAGAGATCTCAAGAGACTGAAGTTATGCGTCAGCTACATAAACGGCATTTAAAAAGACTCAAAATGTTTTTGGCTTTATTAAAAGTTTAGAAAATCCTCCTAAACTGCCATTGTTGCAAAACGTGACATCACTTTGTTGAATCTAATAAAGGTCCAATCAAGGTTCAGCAATCAAGTTGTTGCTGCACATACACACCATCATATCAACCAGATGATGTCACTTTTTACTCAGAAAGCATTGAAACATAAACGCAATGGCAGCTTACATGCTCTGCACATGAAGGGATTTTCAAAAAGTTTTTATAAAAAAGCAAGCATTTTGATGTTTTTAAATCCTGTTAAATATAGCTGCTACTAGTCTTACAAGGCCAACATCTGGGATCCTTTTAAAGAACTGAAATATTGAACAAATGTAAACTCTATACAGCACAGATTCAGTACAGATCAAACTCTTCTAGAGTAACAATATAGGTTGAATCCCAATGCCCTTCCTAACCTGAACCCTCAGAAACTTACTGTAATTGGCATGAATCAGCAAATTATGAAGAGGATTCATGACAGTTAGGTCTAAGTCACTGAGGGTTTAGGACTGGGGGGTTTAAGGGGGAACACTCTACACACCTGATATGGAGAGACCACATTGCAACATTCATGCTTCCCTGCTTGTTGAGGTCATTTCCCGTCGTCTCACCTGGAGGCAGCGATCTCTGCCTTCTGTTTGGCAATGGCCGCGGCCCTCTGTGCCCCCTCCACACTGCGCTCGACCTTCTGTTTGATCTTGGTGCCCTTGAGCTGGATGACACGCTTCTTGACGGCCTTGACCAGCATGTTGTTGACATATTTGCCCTCCTCTTTGCCACCTTCGGCGAAGGTGGTGCAGCCGTAGCCGTGGCGTTGGTTGTTGAGCCACTCACCCTCGTACTTGAGGCCACTGGAACGCTCGCTGATACCGTAGCCCGAGCGTTTGTCGTTCTTCCACTCACCCATGTACACCTCGGTGGTGGTGGCATCGATGTCGGCCTCCAGCGGCGGGAAGTCCTGGCCCTCGCCCTCCGGCTCGCTGTCGCCGCCACTCACTGTGGAGTTGGCGTCGCTGGCCGAGCTCATGGCTGACTCACTGCGGCCAAGGAAGCTGATCTTGCTCTTGTTGCTGGACAGGGAGGTGCGGGAGTCCGACTTCTTCAGCTTGCCCAACAGTGAGCCGCGGCGGAACAGGCCCTTCTTCTTGGGCGGCACGGCGTTAGGGTCAAACTGCAACGAGAGGGCGAAGCCGCCGCGGGCCGGCCCAGGGGTGGACGTGGTGACCAGCGTCTCCTGGCCCGAGGCGTTGGTGGTGGTGATGGCAGGCAGGTCCTGTTGCAGCAGCGTGCCGTTGCTGTGCTCGCTGCGCAGCGAGGTGAGGGACGTCCGCAGGGGGGATTTGACCACCGCCGCCATGCCGTATGGGACGCTCTGACGCACGCCATAGCCATGACGCATGCCACCCATAAACTGACCCTGAAATGTGCCTAGTGAGACACAGAAAAGGAGGGGAGTATATCAGATTATTGTGAACATTCTCTGTTTACATCAGTGAAAACCTCCCCACGGTGCCACTTCATTCATCACTGGATGAGCAAACACTGACAGTAGTCATTTACAGTTATTAAAAACGCAGTTAAGGGAGCGTGCATATGACACAGAGTCTGTGGCATGTGTGTGTGTGTGTGGAGTGGTGTATGTGTATGTGTGTCTATGTGTGTGTGTGTAGAGTGCTGTATGTGTGTGTGTGTGTGTGTGTGGAGTGGTGTATGTGTATGTGTGTGTGTGTGTGTGTGTGTTTGTGTGTGTGTGTGTGTCAGCCTACACTAAAAACAGCAGTAAAAGCTCCCAAAGGAAATATAATTTTACATGTTGCGACAATTCAGTGATAAATTGATGCAGATATTCAGCTAGTCTGAACTCAATTCAGTACGGTAGGCCTACTTCACTTTCCACAGCTGACTATCAAACTACAGTGTAACTTACAGTGTACAGTATGTGTACAGTGTAACAGTAAGAGCACACATGTCTAACTGACTAATGTCTACACACAAATACTGATCCAGAAACTACTGTACTAATCAATCATGTACTACTGTACTAGTCCTCCTGACACCTTCAGCTCAGTGCATCCATTGCTAGTATTCTCTTTGCTAGGAAGTATCCCAGGACCACGTCCTGTAGGGGATACTACTGCTTCCTGAAGTGGATCTTTACCCAGTGTTGCCAAACCCAGGAATTCTAGACAGGTGCCAAGAGTGAGAGGGAGGGAGGGAGGGAGAGAGAGCCATAGAGCTCGGCTGAGAGCAGATCACAAGGCACCAGCAAAGTGAATTACATCCCCACCCTCCCCTTTAAATCAGGATGCCCTGTGGTGCCACTCCACAAGGCACCTACCCGGTCCTTTCTGCCCTCCCCTAAACACACAGACCACTCAAACTCTCTCTCTCTCACACACACACACACACACAGCCAGTGGTAAAACAGACCATACAAGCACAGACCGATGAGTCAGCAGACCCTACTCTTGCCCTAAAATTCACACATACACACACACGCACAAATTCTTCCTCTGTAATATGAGTTCCCTCCAATACTCATGTATGCAGCTTTTGGAGTGCACAAAAAGTCAGTAATCAGATATCATGATTATTCTGAAAGATGAACAAAAGACTATCAGATTGTCACCAACACAAGATGGAAGAACAGCTTCCACTAAACCATGTCCAAACAAAGGAACATTCCAGCACATTTCAACCCATAGTTCACAGAAATGTGTGTCCTTTAAGGGGAAAGTCCATCTGTGTGTATGTGTGTGTGAGAGAGAGAGCAAGAGAGAGAGAGAGTTTCAGATGTCTCATGTGTCAATGGAGCCAGTGGTGGTGGTTTGCCTGAATACATTCTGAAGTAACAGCAGCTCTTTTCAGAATGTGGCTCATTTTTAAGCTTAACAACACACATATTATGATATGTAGTCTGCAATATGAGAAGTATTCACACCTATACCGACACACACACAAACACACACACATCTATCTCTCTCTCTCTGTTACACTCACGCACATACACAGACACACACACACTCACAGACTCACAGCTCTCTCCCTTTCACACACACACACACACACAAGAACATCCAACAAGGTGCATGTGAGTGAGAAAAGCAAGCTTATATGTGCACACATGCTGGAAGCCAGTGCACCATCTGTAGCAACTGCAGGGTGTCATGGCTGCACTTAGTGACCTGCTTGCTTCATTGATAAGCTCCAGAATCACATGGAGAACCAAGCATGATGACAAGACGCCTACGCTGGGTTACTGGAATCTGTCTCTGATTGTGGCATAGGCAAATTCCCCATTAATTCCCTGGAAATTGTTAAGTGGTGATCGAGGGACCATATAATGGGATTTATACTGACCAAAATCTATGGGTCTAAATATTACAATAGCTCAAAGACCAAATACTGCTGCGATAATAACCAACCACCACCCAAATCCGAACACAAATTCAACACAACTGAGCAGAATGAATACTAAATTGTTCTTGGAGCGAATGCGTGTGGAAGTTGCAAACAAAAATGGCTGTTTATATTTGATAGGCTGTTATGTGGCTGTGTTTCAAGGTGTTGCTCAAATCTTACCTCCATCTGCATACGTCTCTGTGCCGTATCCTTCCTGAAGTCCATTATTCCAGGTACCCTCGTACTTGGCGCCACTTCCCTGGCTGAGGCGCGTGCCATACCTTCCTTTGAATCCGTGTGTCCACTCGCCCTTGTATACCCAGTGTCCTTTTGTCTCTATGCCCAAGCCGTGGCGCTTTCCCTGAGACCAATACCCCTCGAACGTGTTTCCACTTGGCCAAGTGTAGATCCCGACCACTTCGAATCCGTAATTCCAGGACCCCGAAAATTCACCCTGCCCCTTAGGTCCTGTGCAGATCCCATGGCCGTGCGCTTTGCCCCCCTCCCAGCCTCCACAGTATGCCCCACCATCATCAAACTCAAACCTGCCCCCGCTCATGTTTCCCTTATTCTGACTGGACACGATCTACTTAAATTACACTTTTACAAACAAATCAGTTGCCCTCAGTGAGGTCGGAAGACGAAATTGAAGCTGCGTTTCCCCCCTATACTCCTCTTCATCTAATGTTCTCCCAAAATGTTTATGAATGCCAAATCCATGTTCTTATTATAATATTAATATTTTCCATTTAACAAGCGTCAAACCGCGCGTGTAAACTTTAACGACTCTTGGAAGATGATTCCAGAATTCTGCTTCAGGCATTAGTCCAACAGCTGACAGGTAGTATTTCTTTTGATTCCGAAAGTTCTTTGAATTGTAACTTCATGGAAACGGAAACATAGGTTTAGTTTGGAAGCAAATGTTGTCTTCTGTTGCATGTTGTTCCTAAAGGTGACTTTTGAATTAAATCAGTGCTAAAAGCCTTTGATCATCCATGGCTCGTTGGAGGGTGTCTGCACCCCTCGCCCCTCTCCCTGCCGCCCCTCTCGCGCGCTCTCCACGCGCCTGCTGCTGCTGGAAGCGTTATAACAGACCTAACAAGGCGAGCAGATCCTCTCTTGGTTCCAAAAATACAACCCAATCCTTACCCCGCAACAAGGCACTTTTAAAAGCAGTGCCAAGCACTTGCAGCCTTGGGGCTGGGCGGGCTTATGACCATATCAAGTTCAGGCAGTTCTATGTTAGGATCACAGCACTGTCCGGACAGCGTTGAATGTAGCCTAGGACACGCTGGATGGGTGAAACTTTTTCATCTGAACTCTAAATAAAAAAGAAAAAACTTTATAGAACTTGAAGATGCATACGTTCTGAGCGCATTTCTAGTGTTCAAGAGTTTGGGATGAGTTGAGGTCCTCGTTTGTATTCTAATAGCTTATTATGTTTGTGTGTGTGTGTGTGTGTGTGTGTGTGTGTGTGTGTGTAGTGTAAGTGTGCGATTGTGTGTATGGGGAAGACAAGGGAGGCGGAGCATGGCGCGTCCTGTCCTGACGTCCAAGTTCTGGCCAACATCACAAGTCGTGATGTTCTGAGACTGTGAATCAGCACAGGTGGCAGCTGCACATAGCCGCATCACAGTTTATACAAATCTCGCGGCAACTAAGAAATCGTGACTTTGTCTGACGGCCACCTTCTGCTTGTAGGGCTCTTGAGAATATTACAAGCAGATTTTATTTATTTATTATTATTACCTCCCCAAGGAGGCTATGTTTTCCCCAGCGTTTGTCTGTTTGTCTATCTGTTTGTCTGTCAGCAAGATAACATGAAAAGTAGCCTACTGCACGGATTTGGCTGAAATTTTCAGACAACGTCGGTATTAGGACAAGGAACAGGTGATTACATTTTGGTGGTGATCCGTCACACCGTCTGGAATTTATATTCGGTCAGTGACCCTATATTGCCTTGGAGGAGGTCTGCGCTCTCCGAGTGCTTTTCTAGTTTATTTATTTTATTTTATTAAAAATATTTTAATATAATGAATTCATTAATTGTCCTGTTTATTTATTTATTTTGGGGAGGATTCGTAGGCCTACGTTCAGAAAGTAAGGCAGTAGTCTTAATGCTTCAGCGTAGATCTGCGCTATCTATCCTATATTTGGTCCGTTACACACACTCAGTTAACCCCATAATATACCCCATAGAAATATGGGCCTTCTTAGTCCATCCAAATGTTTTTATTTTTTATTCGACTACCAGAACTGACTTTAGATTGCCTAATCCTAGTTAATGTCAATTTGCTGAAAATATTTAGGACCGAGTTTCGCTTGCAAGTGCATAAACTGTAAAATCGGGTAATTATAATCGCAAGGCTCCCTCTCCTGGTGAACAGCATTCATGAGATTTTTTATAATTGCAAGGCTCCCTCTTCTGGTGAATATCATTCATAAGATTTTTTTCAAATTTCTTTCAAAATAATGTTCCTTTAAAGTTTTACAGTGGGGAAATAGACTACATAAGATATAGTATGGGCATTACATATTAAACCTTGCCCTGTTTATCTTTACATGATAGTGGCATTATATTTCAAACTAGATGTCTTTGCTATATTTTAAACAAATAGACAAACAAACAAGCAAATATATTGGTGGCATAAATCCGAAGTATGCTTTACGTCGATACGATGGAATGTGCACTTTGACCTTCGCGTGAAACACGCTTTAGTTGCATCGCCTCTCAGAGGTATCCACGGCGCATGTTTGCTTTCTGTGATGTAATACACATATGCCTAATATTTCCCATGCCTCACTGCATGTTTGCCTCGGATGGAGTTCGCTCTGCGCCTATAAAATCCGTTTGCAAGGAACCGTGGGTTTTGTCACGGACACGGGAGCGTTTTTTGAAAGGGATTGACTAAAGCGTCGACGTCTAATCAACGATGCCCTGTTCATGGTGCTGAAATTCTCTCTCTCTCTCTCTCTCTCTCTCTCTCTCTCTCTCTCTCTCTCTCTCTCTCTCTCTCTCTCTCTCTCATCCGCACGGCCGTTTCTCCCTCTCTCTCCCTTTCACTCCCTCCCTGGTACCCTCTCACACGCACAAAATCCTCTGTCATGGCGTCTTCCAACCATGTTACCCCCACCAACTGTAGCTGGTGGCCCATCTCTGCCATGGAAGAAGATGGCAAAGTCACAGACGGAGACGAAAGCCAAGAGCCTACAATAGAGCCCAAACCCTTCTCCAAAGATAGGCTCGTGTTATATCACTGGACGCAGTCCTTCAGCTCTCAAAAGGTAATATCACAGGAGGAAAATGGTGTCTGTGTAAATGACATGTCAATTGCAGCGGCGTTTCTACTAGGACTATCTAAAATATATTTTGCTGTTTTATTATCCTATCAGATTCGAGTTTTGTAGGTCTCCGTCGGTTAGACTATGTAAATTGAGAGATATTACGAAACTGCTGCACCACCTAAATATCCAGCTCTAATGATATATCAGTATTCATGATTGCTTGTCAATAATCTAAAGTATTTCAGTGTCGATTAGAAATGCTTATGGAATTAACATTGACATTAGTGCCTGGTTGCTCAATTCGACATTTTTGAGTTAGATCTTCTCAGTCTCCAAGATGACACTAAATAATTCATTGAAATGAGCTAGCTTTGAGAAAAACAATCAACTTGCAATGGTTTTCTGTTTTGCTTTATGATTCGGTTACAGAAGGTGACTGGAGTGTAAACCTAAAGGGTTTGTCGGGCGGGATGAGGTGCAGTAGTTCTGAACGCAACGTCTCGGTCACTCAGGGTAGCGATCGGGTTGCCTGCAAAGAAACATGTGCAATCCCGGAAGCCTCAGGTGCAGATATCGTGCTTTATAACGTGAGCACTGTCAGCTTGTCGTTCTCGTTGTTCAGTAATCCCAAAGCTTTGACTTGAGCTGAAGATAAAGTAAATTATATCATAACATCATTGCTAGTGATGTTCCAAACATAGAATTAACGAGTGTGCTCTGTGTTCTACACATGAACAAATGATTGAGAGGATGTTGTCCTTTTAGTGGCTTTTAGGATGTTGTGGATTGTGGATCTATATAAGTATCTTCAGAAGTAGCCTTCTATGTGGTCTATGTGGTTCTACAGTGTGCATAGTTACAGACTTACGGGCATTTTAAATCTGGTGCTGTCTGTTTCTGAACCAGTCCCTTCCATCAGTGACCAGATGTTCAGTGTAGAGCACTGGTCCTCAAAGTTTGCCAGCAGGCCTGCAGGATAGCACTCTTACACTGTTGTTTTGCTACATCTCTGGGGATCCTGTGCACAGATCCCTGTCATTAGTAGAGTAGTGAGTACTGCAAATGGTTGACACTGATTGGTGATCAGGTGTACAGAATTCAACTGCTGTAGGCTTACCTAATGAAAGGGTAGGCCTAACTATTTTTGT
Source organism: Tenualosa thibaudeaui (assembly GCA_027481765.1). NCBI lineage: Eukaryota > Metazoa > Chordata > Actinopteri > Clupeiformes > Clupeidae > Tenualosa > Tenualosa thibaudeaui. The sequence continues at coordinate 23,248,948 of JAIFZK010000005.1, forward strand.
GTTTTCTTTTGTGTTTGACTCTAGCTTGGTGACAGAGTGGATATGAGGACCTTGTTTGTGTGTTTGGATGTTGCAAGATGTGGAAGCATTTGGTGGGACTGTGAATGGGGTTTATGAGGTGTATGGCCTATTTATTTGGGTATGTCAGAAGAATGAGTGTCTGTGTAGGGTGGCTTTTGGGGTGATATGCTGTTGTTGATGTGATTGTTGAGTGCACTGTATTTGGGTGAATTAACCAGTGGCTTTTGTTATTGTGCAGGGTATGCCTGTGTTAATGCTTTGCAAGTTTGACGGAGTTGACTTAAATGTCCATACGCCTGTATGTTCTCTATGTCCTTGTGAAGAGCAAGTGTTCTGTCTATTTGGATGTAAGTGTGTGTGAGAGAGAGAGAGAGAGAAACTTGGGTGGGGGCTATATGCTGTTGAAGGCCTCTGGCAGGGAGCCAGATGAAGTGTGCCCACTAATGCCACTCATCACCCCTAACGCAGTGGCTGCAGGGCTGGAGGGGATGGCTGTTAATCTGCATTATCAGAGAGGCAGAGTCCAGCAGGGCCCTTTGCAGCGTGATGAACCTGCCTCCATCATGTCAAAGGAAATGTTTTATTGTCGGGCAAGAAGTAGCTATTTATTCTGCCTCAGCACACTGTAGTGTAAACCTATCTCTGATACAGTTGTCTGGTATGTGTGTGTGTAGTGTGTATGTGTGTGTGTGTGTGTGAAATTGGATAGGTACAGTAGTTTGTGTTTTGTGCAGAATGCAGCTTTCATGTTCATTTTTTGTGTGTCAGCTGCAAATAAAGTAGACTAGGCTATCAGTATCACTGCAAATAGTCTTGTCTGTCACACCTCTCATGAACTAATTTTTTTAAATAAATAAAGTCCTCAAGTTCACATTTTGAGCCTCGGAATGAGAGAAGTCTGCTCATTCCGTTCAGGTTGTGTTTTGACTTGTGATCCTTGTTATCCAGGCTAATTTATTGAGCGCAATGAGTGCACTGGAACACTTAGGCCTGTGATTCCCAGTCAAGCGTCAAGAGGATCAGACATCAGGGCCTCTGTCACCAAACTCTTACTTTGTCTGTTGTACACAAACAGTAGGCTGTGGCATGCTGCAGCGGGTTCTAAGACCAGTAACCTGTAATTCATAGACCGGGAGAAATGTGACCCTTCCTACACTGGCACCGCAGAGGGCAGCCACTCTGTTTGGCTGCAGTGGAGCTCAGATAGGTTGGGGGACATACTGAAGGTTTGAACTGCACCTCTGGACAAAGGTAAAAAGACACTTTCAAAATGACTCCCAATTTTAATAGAAAATTAGCAACGTTTAATTAGCAATGTTTATCTGGCACCTGTTTATGTTTTGTGTTGGGATTTGTTCACCTCATGTCCTGTTTTGTCTCATGGAATGCACTTCTGTCACATAAATACAGAGGACAGTTATTATCTGTCGAGTGGAATAAACTGTGTGTTAAATGTTAAGATTAAGAGCTGGTAATTGCTATTTCAGATGATTGAAGTGGTGATGATTTAGAAATTACTGCCTCTGGCCAAAGAATGAAAGAGTTTTTTTTACAAGGCTTTCATCGGAACAGTTCACCAAGCACAGATTTAATGGTTATTATGTTTTAGAGGTAACAACCTGCACAGAACAAGCAGCTTTGCTTGTTCCATCTGGAGTCCAGTCCAGAAAGAACCTGGTCTGCCAGGCTCGGTCCTCATGGAGTGTTACAGTTTTTGGCCAGCACAACCCAAATAAAATCCCATTTGTTATTTTGAAATACCAAGGAGTTTAGCACGTGTTTACTTGCTGTTGGCAGCACGTTCTGCCCGAGTGATTTCATTCACTCTTTTCTTTGAACATTTCTTAAACGTATCTGCAGGTTATGTTGTGGAAAGCAAGCAATTTATCATGATTTTCAGATTGTTTAGAATTGGTTTGATGAGATGAGCTGAGCTGAGCTTTGCATTTCCCCCACTGCAGTGTTAGCCAGGAGTACCTGTAGCTTCTAAAGAATGGGAAGCAGAAGTGCGTGTTCAACTCAGCTCTCATATGTATGTGTGTGTTTGACCCCCTACCCAGGTGCGTCTGGTGATAAGTGAGAAGGGGTTGCTATGCGAGGAGAGGGATGTCAGTCTACCACTGACTGAACACAAGGAGCCCTGGTTCATGAGGCTGAACCTTGGCGAGGAGGTGCCAGTCTTCATCCACGGCGACACCATCGTCAGTGACTACAACCAGATCATCGACTACTTAGAAGCCAACTTTGTAGGAGGTACAGTAATGTCTCTCTCTATCTCTCTCTCTCTCTCTCTCTGTCTCCCTCTATCCTGTAAACCTATCCTTTTGCCTTAATAAATTCACATGACCACATATATGATCTATTTAGTATATGAACAAAGCATGTGTAGATTGCTGAGCTGGGAATTTTGTTAACTGTTAACTGAGCACACAGCACATTGATTGCATGCAATAACATACAGTACTTGGGGTTGACATGAATAGTTTATTTTAGCGTTTCTGTGCAAAGTATTGTTTGCATTAAAGTGAAGTAAAGAGGTTCTGTATGGTGTTTAGTTGTGTCTTAGACGTTGCTTGTGTGGTGAGATGGGTTTGACTGCCAAAGGCAGACACAGAATGAAATGAGGCAGCTCATCCAGCTGAAGATGTTCCCTGCCCCCCCCCCAACTAGACCTCTTCCCCTTGAGATTACTCAAGCACATAATGAGTGCCAAGGAAGTCAGGCTGTAGTTCTCTCTCCCTCTCTCTCTCTCTCACACACACACTCTCTCTCTCTCATTCTTTGTTACACACACACACACACAAATTTGTGTGTTGTGCTATGTCCATATATAAGGCCTTCCTCGACTACATTACCAAAATTCTAATAAGATCAAATTGTAAATATGACAGACTGCATATAAATCATAATCAGGTCAATAATTAATATTCATTTAACAAATTAAGGCAAATTAAGACACTTTATTTTGTGGGAAAGGTTTTGGCTACACAGATGTATGAATGACACAATTTCACACAAACAGACAGATTGATAAATAGAAAGAGAGAGAGAGCGAGAGCGAGAGAAGCTTGTGAGTGGGCCAGGCCAAACCACATTGATGGACATGTGGTAGGAATAAAGAACACTCACACAGCACATTAATTAGAGGTGCTACACCACTCACTCCTCTGCTCCCCCGGGTGCAACAGTGATTCCCTACCATACTGCCTCTGCTAGCTGCTAGCTTAACTGCCAGATCAGATCTGAACCGATCAGATCCTCCAGCCTCAGCAGGGACCCATCACCTGGCATCCACAGATCGTTTACAAGGGAAGCGGAGGTTCAGCAAAAGGTTAGTGCTAACTGGGGGACAGTCAGAGTTAACTGAGGAGCAGTCAGAGGCAAATTAGATGCAGTACAAAAGTACTGCGGGAGGTGATATGTGTCTAGAGTGTGTCAGTGCAGCTCTGATCCAGAGGGTCTTTTGTGGGTCTGTTCTCTGGTTTTAGCAAGGTTAATGAGTCTGCACGTTGGCTAGAGCACACATGTACAATCAATTGTCTATTAACGTGTGTGTGTGTATGTGTGTGTGTGTGTGTGTGTATCTGTGCATGCATATTTATGTGATTATGTGTGTATCTGTTGGGGGGGTTGCATACAGAGACGGTGGCCCAGCTGGTTCCAGATGCAGAGAGCCCTATGCACGAGCGCGTGCAGCAGTACCGCCACCTACTGGACGGGCTGCCCATGGACGCCTACACACACGGTTGCATCCTGCATCCTGAACTAACCGTAGACTCCATGATCCCAAAGTACGCGACCGCAGAGATTCGCAGTAAGTGACACCAGTGATTACACAAACCCCTGGCTACCTTTGCATAAGTGTGTGTATGTGTGTGTCAGCAAAAGCTCCTGGTAGCAAGAGAATACCTAGGTCAGATGACCTGTGCCAGCTCCGTCTGCAATGCGCCTGTTGTTCCTTACGTAAATCTCACAAAACACATTCTCTAACACACACACACGCATACACACATACACACACAATGGGGTGAATGAGTCTGGGGAAACCCAGCTTTGCTGCAGAATATGTCTGCCAACTGACAGAGAGTTGGCTAAATGCTGGTTTTATTGCTGTGTTTAATGCAATCCTCTCTTTATTATCCGGTTTAATTGTTTGTCAGAGCTCCTCATCTGCTGATGCAGACACTCACTAGATTTAGGCCACATATCATGTGATTTATACCCCATCCAAATATTTGTCAGATTTGTGGCTTCAATAATAACCTTTGTCTGGTGTGTTGTGCTAAAGGAAGGAAGTTGATACGCAATTCAAACAAGCAGCATATATCTGAGTGCTGGCCTCCAGAGTGCTGGCCTTCTTCCTATAAGTTCAGGCTTTCTTGACAAAAGATAGGTTAATTAAAGTTGAAATGGCATATTTATGTAACAAAATAGTGAACAAATGAGTGTTCTGTTCTCACACTGACCCCTCCGTGTACACATGTGCATTCACAGGACACCTAGCTAATGCAGCATCAGAACTGATGAAGCTGGATCATGAGGAGCCACAGCTGACTGAGCCATACCTGTCCAAACAGAAGAAACTCATGGTGAGATAGCAGTCACTGTCTTCATCCATATTGTGCAGGCATGGAGGAGCATTGGTTATGTCGCTTGAATGACAATCAGGCAACCCAGTTTGATTCTGTGTCGCTGTGCATTAAGCTGTCAAGTGTCTGCTATGTACCAGTCAACTTTACTATAAAATCTTTCTTATTTCCTCACATCTGCTTTTGCTTTCATTTTGCTTAAATATTTATATTTGACATTTTAAAAATTTTTGTTTATAATGTAAAGCTTGTGTTATAAGATAAAAGATAGATCAGATAAAAGCACCTGCAAAGAGCACATAACCATAACCATTAGTCTTGCGGTTTGCAACAACAACATGACTCTAATGGTGATACCCTGAGTGTAAATTCTGATCTCATGAACTATTGTGTGTTCTTATAGTGAAGTTATAACCCTGCCTTCTAATTATGATCTCATAAAGCATCTTGTTTATTGTGATGTCATAACCCCTCTGTGTTTTCAGTGTGATTTCATCTTCCACCCATGTTCTTATTGATGTTCTAAATAGTGGCCGAGTAATAATCATAAACAATGATCTCATCAACCGTTCAGATAATATTGTCGTAATACCATGCTGACAAATGTCAATAATAATGTTAATAATAACATTCACTGACACATAAGCTCAACCATAGAGAAGGGCAGTAGGGCATAAATGACATAAATCCATCATTATTGAGAAAAGGTGCACAAAAGGTGTGTTACACAATTGCACTTCCATACACTAAGGTCAAATTCCATCTATTAATGCTATATTATAGGTGTGTATGTATAAAAAAAGTAACATAAAATTCAACCACAAATGTTTACCTAGTGAAATAGTACATGATGGTTTCAATATTTTCTGATTTGGTAATTGTGTAATGTCAGCAGGTGTTCTGCTCTGCTCTGACTGCTATGTAAATAGCGGTTGACAATACCTTTCAGTATCAATAGCTACATACAGCAGATAGAAAATGGGTTGATTAAAAGTACAATATCTTTATGGTCATATTGATGAACTTAAATGACTGCTATACTTTTAGTCAGAGCATGGAAATTAAGTAAGGACTATAAAGAAATTGGCAAATGTAAGTGTAATATACACAACATAGCTGATGGTTTGTGCTTGCACAGGCAAAGATCTTGGACCACGACAATGTGAACTACCTGAAGAAGATTCTGGGTGAACTGACAATGGTACTAGACCAGGTAGAAGCGGAGCTTGAGAAGAGAAAACTGGAATATGAAGGTTAGCTCATTTTCTTTTGTCGAGACCTTAACTGTCCTTTGTCACCTTTCAAACTACATTTCCCATGCCTGGACTGACTGTGTGTTGTGTGTGATGTGACAGGTCAGAAGTGTGAGCTGTGGCTTTGCGGGCCGGACTTCACACTGGCAGATGTTTACCTGGGAGCCACGCTGCACCGCCTCAAGTTCTTGGGACTCTCTAAGAAATACTGGGAAGATGGAAGCCGGCCCAACATCCAGTCGTTTTTCGAACGCGTGCAGAAACGCTATGCCTTCCGAAAGGTTCTAGGAGACATCCACACCACTCTCCTATCAGCGGTCCTACCCAACGCCTTCCGCATGGTCAAAAAGAAGCCACCATCCTTCTTTGGGGCATCCTTCCTAATGGGTTCCCTGGGCGGTATGGGTTACTTTGCCTACTGGTTTTTAAAAAAGAAATACATGTAGTAAATGCCCCACCTGCCCCCTTGTCTTCAGTGTATGTGTAATTTGTGTGATGTTTCAACTCCTTTCTGTAGCTTTGTATTTTTTTGACAGCAGGAATATACTGAATGAGTCTGTACAGAGAACACCAGTACTCACAAGACAAAATAAGAACATTCCAAGACAGGGAGTTCTTCCTCTGACAGCGCGTTTTCCAGGTTATCCATGCCTTCATCCTGGTTTCTTTCAGGAGTTTATTTGTTTATTTTATTATTTGTTTATTTTTTTATTTATATATTTATGTTGGTGTTTCATCTGTTTCTGCAAATCTCTGGAGGCATGCTTGAGGCCTTTGGCCATTTTGAAAATATCGCCAAGTCAAATATTCATAACGGTCTTACTGATTGTGTTTAACTTGTTTGCAATTCGTTTATGACTTTGTGACACTATATTGCAATCTGGTTTCCTTAATGCCAACTGTGGCATTCACCTTTTAGCCTAGTAGCCCTGTCAATATTGCATCTTTCCTTCAAAAAACGGAGACTCTTTGAATTGTCTTCTGTTGCCAAATACTGCCAAACTAAATAGAACGTTTTACATAAATACGACATATTGGTTGACCAAGAAAAAAAAAGACATCCAGTCATCACCAGAAACTGAAATCAAATCCATTTAATAATCACTCCTTCCTTCCATGTAGGACTGCACAAATAGACTGCTGCACACTAGATTTACTCACTGGTGGGACCAGCTCCTACTATTGCATTGCATGATTTGGCTGCCTTGGTCCAACATCCAGTTATGTGTCTTTGAGGTGTTGTTTGACCAGGCAGGTGTGGTGGTGATTCTGTGGTCATATTAAGTAGGATAGGTTGAAGACATTCTGGGTAATCTGGATATAAAAATTAATTGATGTATGAGAACTCTTTATCACAAAATCCCTTTACATTGGTTGAATATGTTTAACAGGGGTGATCTCAAAGTGTGTATGAAATGTCTGTGCATGACAGAACTATGAACAAATGTTGAATGTGGTAGTGGTGTGTGTGTGTGCATTCTGGCAAAGTTGCTGCTGATGTGTGTATGCACTTGCTTAATGACTTACGGAGATGTCACCTTGTCTGATACTGTATGTCCTGTTCCACATGTCTCTCAGGACAAAAGGGGTGTGACGTTTAAACAGAAAGTAAGGCCCTTTTGCATAAGTGTGGGTGGTAGGGTGTGTATGTTCAAATGAGTGTGTCATCTGTGGTCATGTGATCTCGAGGTGTGGTGCGGACAGGACACTACAGGGTCGCCCCTCTACCACGACAAGCAGTGTGTTGTATAGTTTTTAAAGCTCATGGAACACTGCAGCTGTACCCAATGGCAATAATGACAAACTAGTGGTAGATCCTCACTTACAGTATGCCCGGTACGAATGCTCTACATATTGTGTATTAATGTGACTGGTGTAGCTAAATAGGCATGACTGCAGAAAAGAAAAAAAAAATTCAACCCATTCATCCATCAGTTACTCTGGTTCACTTCTACTACTTCCTGTAGGACTGCATAGTCCCCTGCGAAAGAGCCATTTGCCATTGCCAGCTTCATGTCCCATGCATCTTAAATGGCTTACCTAATCAAGGTCAAACTCTAGGTAAACAAGTGGACTGGGAGGGCAGACTCGTGTTTTTTCTCAGAAAGGGGACTGTGAATGGTGTTAACCAAAGATAATCATATGTCTCATGGTCACCTCCAAATACTGCAATTGTTCCTATGGTCTTTACACACAAGATAGTTTATATTCATATATTCACTCATTTGTCCTTGTCATGTGCGTATGTATTAACAGTATGTATGTATGTATGTGTGTGTGCGTATGTATGTAATATATCATGAGCCACTGTCAGTCACCAAACACATACAGTATATCAGCCCCATACTCTTTAGGGTTTTAGGACACATTTCAATGTCTGTCTGTGGTAGTCTTCCCTTGAAACTGACAAATACATACATCTATACATCCATAACTGCCAGGTTCACTAGAAAGTATAGAATCAGCACCAGAATGTATCTTGCAGAAGTGTCCTCCACCTCAGTCTTGTGGATCCGTTGAGAAAAGCCAGTTACATTGCATCCTCTCAGCCCCCTTAGCCACAATTCCCAGCAACCCACACTCCCTCTGTGTATCCATTTGCATTCCTCTTTGTTTACTTTGGGGAAACTGTGGGTCCTGGAACACACTCAAGTCATACCTTACACAAACCTATACAGAGATTAATTAGGTTATTAGAGAGGGAAGATTTCTGGCCATTTGAGTTCACAATAGATTATTTTCGATTTTGTATTTTTTATTTTTATATTTATAAATATGCATTTATTTAAGGTGCTTTTAAAGATGTTTGTTCATAAGCCTTAATTTGTTCTGTTGCCATCGATGACAAATAAATTAAATTGCTTACCAGAACAACTTGGGTGGGTTCACTTTTTGTTACAAAAGCTACACATCAGTGTAATGGCCCAACCAGACCTCTCAGACTGGGAACTAGACTGCTGCAGACTGTCTGAGTGTCTTGTCTGTGACCGTATCAAAGCTTTTCAAGGACAGACATTACTCTAGGATGTTCTTTTAAATATCAAGTACCACGCGATGTGCAAAATGAGTATTGGTAGGACTGGTACAGTTCTGTACACAATTTCTTTGTGTACGGTATCCTGATAGTAGCATTTTAAAAAGGTGTAAGTGAAACAAAGTTGGTCTGGCGATAAATAATTACTTTTTATATAATATAACATTTTCTTAAGTTTTGTAAAAAGATTAGGATAACTGATGAACATGCATGGAAGTACCATGCTGCTGCCATTCAAGACAAAAATTCTTAGAATCTTTCAAGATTCTGACATCATGGAAAACAATCACATGTTGAATGTACTTATGAACCATTCTGATGACCAGCTTTTTGATGGAAACAAGCCTTGAGTATGCAGTTTATACCACAAGTGAACATGTACAAACGCGAAATGATGTTTTACGGCAAGATCTACTGAAATATTTAATTAATTCCCACATCTACTTGAGACATAATAAATAACATTAAAACAGATAAACTCAGCACAAATTATACTTTGGCTAGTGCTATGTCATGGGCTAAATCCTCATGTTCCCCCTCACCTTAAACCCTCAAAGACCAACCAAGTTGATTCATGCCAGTTGAGCATTTGAGGGCTCAGGGCTTGGGATTTAAGTGGGAAATTCAGCCACGATCTATTACTTTACACAGTACATACATCCTAACAATTTAAATTCTGGAGAAAATCAAACAAACAAAAAAAATAAACAAAAAAAATGAATCATGTGGTATTATATTACATTGCTATTACATTTGTCAAGAAAGAGACCAAAATCTGGTCATGTACAGTACTAAGCCTGTAGATGTGAGCAGCGTTACGTTACTGATGGTGTAAAACACTTTAGTATGTTCCCCATGACACAGGCTTTTTCACGTGGAATTACTGAGATCAAGAAAACTGCTCAGTCACCCAGACCTGGCTACTAATTTAAACCCATGACCTCTAACTGTAAACATCAGACCTTAAAGGCAACAATGGCCTAGTCTCAGGGCCACCAGTGACCAATGAAAGGGTACGCCACAAGCTTCTTGAATTACACCTGTAGGGTTTTTTTTAGGTACCTCAGCTGCCTACTACTATGTTGGGATCCTTGAAGCACCCTTTCCATTCAGAATGACACATGAACAGGATAAACACACTTAATAAAGACAGAAAACTGGACCCTAACAAAGTACAATGGTGGAGGGAGATTTGGTGGAGGGTTGTTTTTCCCAGTGCATTTTCCTCCATTTAATTTGTGTGATATTTTGATGCAGTAGTGTACAAGTATAAATTAGTGAGCTTATGCGTCTCAAGCATGATGCTTGACCTGTCTCTTAAGGGGAAGACCTGGCGAAATAGGCTTTTGGTACCACACTCCATATGTGAGGTACCAGCCCAGTAGGCCACAGCCAGTCCCCACAACCTTGTCCATTGTGCTGTGAAAGTACACAGAAGTGCTTGCAAACATAAACAACCAGAGATACACTATGATAGACATTGCCACGTACAAGCCATTGAGCAGCGGTTTCCTAAAGCCAGGCGCATCCTCCACCATGGATGCCATCTCCTCACTGATGACAAGCGCAGAGTAGGACAGAATAAAACTATGGCCAGATATGTCATAGCCATCCCAGACGAAACCATTTTTCCTGCAGAGGCCTTTGCTGGTCAGTTCTCCATGGATGACCTCCTTGGTGATGGTCTCATAGCACGACCCCGTGGCCTCTTCAATCTTTTCAAAGGTTTCGACACAGACATACCAGACAGCTGTGGCCACCACAAGTGCGAAAAGCCGCCGCAGCACAAACAAGGCCGGCCTGTTCAATGAATTGGAGAGGACAACAAAAGGCACCAGCAAAAATAAGGTCCAGCCCCATGACACTTTGACAAAATACCTGGAAAACAAAAACATAACACTGAAACCATAGCACTGCGAGCACGACTGGCGAGAGAACCTCTTCTCAATCTCTCTCAGGGTAACATTAATTACAACCCAAACAAACCTTCCTTTCATACAAAGAGGCATACATTTATAGCGTGGAAACTTGACATATTGTCAGCTTCCGTTAATGACTAGTGTGCATTAGCCTTCGCTTCAGTCTAGATGTCTAAGTGAAATGACAACATAACTTACACGTCAATCATAACATAACTTACTGACGCTAACCTGTACAGAGGACAGACTGAAGCTATTCAGCGAATGTATGATGCCTAGCTATCGTTGGCATTTTCAGCTAACGCCAAAGAACTCAGCTTGTTAGCATAACAAACCTAATGGGTTATTAACATCGACTCCAAACGATGTGATTGCAAGTAACCAAAACGCATTTCATGACAACATCGTATTTATTATAAATTAACTTTGTACTGAAAACATAGGTGCGATAAAGCCTGTGTAACTACACTTTAGTTAGCTAGCTAAGTTAGCCAAGTCATCTTCACTCCAAATACTTACAAGTTCAGAAGATTTTTGGTGTCACTGAAGTATGATTTCGGGACGAGGTTTTGTTCTTTTAAAAATGATCCTACTATACAAATTAAGGAGAAAACACAAGGTAAAAGAAAATGATCAGCCGAAAACTTCCAAATCCAAATGAGCTTTTTAACTATTTTATCCATATTAGCCATGAGGTGGTCTCGACTACTCTAGAACCATGGACTGAAACACACCACCAAAGCAAGGACGTGTGACGTATGTCCGCATATTTTAGCTCTGCCCACATCGGAAAGCCAATGACAATGACGAGTCGCCGTCAAGGCAGATTTGAAGTGGGAAGTTGAAAAGTTAGGTTGAAGTGGGAAGTTGAAAAACCTGTCAGGTATGAGCTAAAGCAATTGTCATTTGAGTCAGTGCCTTTTCAGGTCTTGTTACTTATTTCAGTATCTGAGTCAGTATCTGAGTCTGTTTCTTGCCATATTGCACAATTATCAAAAGTATGAATTCAACACTGACCATAGAAAGAGCATTGGTCTGGAAGGTCATCTCTAATCTAGCTACATTATTTCTCTGCCTCTCACTCTAAAAATATCCAGCACTTAAAACATTTTTAAAAAACACAAAAAGCTTATTTATCTGGCTTCAATATGCCTAGGCTATTGCACAAGATGTGTTAACCACCAACATAAAAGGCCTACCGCCACAGCAACACTTGGCGAGACAAGGAGAATTAATGTGCAAAAGTTGGAATTCTAACAAGGGTTGTGTAGCCTTTAACACAGAATTACCACATTCAGATCAGATCATCTGTTCTGGTCACATAACTTCTCTAAACCCCTTACTTTCAGTAGCATTAGAGTCATGTGAAACAACAGCACAAACATGTTCAGCCCACAGACAACACAAGCTATCTCTACTGCTACACATGGGCTGCTGCACGTAATCCACACCACCATTGCAGTCGAGTATGAGAGGAGCATGTAGAGCTCTTCTACCCTGAGTTTACCTAAAAGTTTCAATAATTCATGCGCGACACTGCTTAATGCCTTGAATGCATCCATCAGCCATCAGTTAGCCCTAAACCATCCGGAATGGTGACAAGCCTCTCTCTCTCTCTCTCTCTCTCTCTCTCTCTCTCTCTCTCTCTCTCTCTCTCTCTCTCTCTCTGTTTGTGTGTGTGTATTTGGAAAGCAGAACTAACTTTGGCTCAGCTGACTGAACATGCACATAGATGTCGCATATAGCCAACCCAAATCCTCAGGCATTCAAATAAAGAGGATTTGAGACGCAAAGCTTCAGCAGCCTCACTAAGGATGTTATGTTACTATGACGTTCACCAAGACCATGGTAAACAGCCCTGCTATGCTGACTAGATACTATGGTCAGCTAGACCATTGGTTCCAGAGGGTCCGTGAGAAAGTGTGCTACAAAATATAAACTTCAATTATGGGAAGAAAAATACTAGAGATCAGTATAAAGCCCATTCGCATTGTGCTCACTACTTCCACCAGCATAACATTAGTGACAAATTAGCTTACATGATACATTACAACAATGAGTCAAATCACTTTCCTATGTTAACTGCAAGCAAACAGAAATATGTATAGTTTATTTATAGTTATTATTAGTTATGTGAAACAAACAGTATTTTTTAACACAGTATGCCTAGATTTGACCCAAAAAATCCTTTTAAAACTGCTCCTGTACTATGAAGTTTTGCCAAATGCAGTAACAGGCCTATGTTGTGGTATTAACAAATTATGTTTTTAGAATAAGTTCAAAAGGATCTGAATGATCAAATGGCTATAATTACGTGGCTAAATGTTTGTTATGAGGTGTCCTTGAAAAAAAATCTGCTCCAAGAGGGGTCCCCAGACCAATAAAGTTTGAGATCCCTGCAACTAGAACTTATCTGTCAATCAGCTGCATAATTTCACCTGCCACTGCAGCTGAGTGGAATGAATGACATGCCCTGATTTAGTCATAATAAATTCTTGCCAGACCATCTTAAGTCCTTGTGTGGCCTGAATCTAGTTCCTCCTATTTCCTGTTGTATTGCCCAGCACTGTACTGCTGTGTAATATGCTCATCTCACCCAGGTTCTTCCTTGCTATGTGTTCTTTTTACCACTAGGTGGTAGCTTAAACCACATGAGCTCTCAGACCTTGAGATGCAAATTATAGCCCTCAAGTTAGAAGATTTCAAGTCCACTAATGAGGATGGCTTCTTTTGGCTATTCCTTTTTTTTCTTTGATCAGTTCTGATCTTCTTACTAGCAGGTAGGCTTATTAGTTAAAATATTCTGTGACATTTAATGGCTTACACAAAGGTCAAATAAAAAATTGTAATGCTATTTAATTGTTTACTGTGTTATGAATGTGAATTTATCACTACACATGTGCAGTGAAAAGTCAAACACTTAACCTGGTTTACCAAATTTGTACTCCAAATGCTACTTCAAAATGTTCACGAGACCAAGTGGTTAACTGCTAATCCTCTGTGAATTACACACAGGATATGGGTTTGTAATGAAAATGTCATTGATTTAGTCTGTTTGCCTTGATCTGTTTACAGAAAGGGAAAAGCACATGTCTTGAGATGTTTTGCTATGGAGCTTGCCCAAAGTGAACAATAGAACAGACTGCAAACCCAGTGAACTTCTCTGGGTCAGCAGGGTGGTTTTGGAGTCAGCCCATATGTACACAGTTACTGAAAAGCCAAAAAGCAAAAATTACTTTCAGAGGGAGAGCAAATGCAGGAGACAAAAAGAGAAGGGGAGATGAGAAACACACAGAGAGAGAGAGAGAGAGAGAGAGAGAGAATGAATAAAAACAGAGAAAGAGAGAGAGGCCAAAGCACTGACCGCAAAGCATGGGTCACACGCTCATGTCCGAGGGCATAGGTCACGGGTGGGTCATCAGGATGAAATGACCACCAGCTGCTAGGCTGATGTAAGAAACAGAGATTTGGTTTCCCATTAGCATCCTCCTTAGAGTTGCCTCAGCCTGACTGCTGGAGAAGTCTCTAGTCTTGTGGATGTGTCAGCGGTTCCAAACGTTCTCACTAAACACTTTTGTTCTTTTAGGGAAGCGCAAAAGCAGTCCCAATGCTGCCTTCCATGATGGTTTCTCATGGCCTGCGCTCAGCCTCACACAACCAGGGTGCTAATGGCAGGATTGGGAGCTTCGGGGTGTCACCTTTGCAGCAGCCAATTGCACGGCTGGACTGCTGAGGAGGAATGCCGTGGAATGGGAAGGGTGGAAAATGAGGGGAATGATCAGCCAGCAGGGAAACAAGAGTGGAAGCCTAATAATGATTTTGGACGCAGAACCAGCCATGCATATCTGTGTGTTTATGTAAGGGAATTGTGTGTGGAGTTTTTTTTTTTTTTTGCGTCTCTGGAAGGGCGTGAATGTGTGTAGGTGTGTGTGTGTGTGTGTGTGTGTGTGTGTGTGTGTGTGTGTGTGTGTGCGTACGTGTGCATGTATCTGTGTATGTGTGTGTGTGCGTGTGTGTATGTGTGTGTGTGTGCACGTGTCTGTGTGTGTGTGTGTGTGTGTGTGTATCTTAATGGGACTCCACACACAGCCTTGCCCTTGATGCACTCTGTCTTGGCCAGAGCATGTGGATTCAGATCCCGCAGCTCTAAGCACGCTCCTGGTTGCTCGACCAGACTCCACACCCTGCAGCGAGCTGAAATACAGCTGCCAAAGCCGAGGGTAGCCGGCTCTCTGGTCCTCTCTGGGGGGAACCATGGCTATATCTGCTTTATTAAATCCACAGCAGCCCAACGGAGAGTCATTGCATGCCAGGCTTTCTGAAACGTGTCAGTCTACTCAGTCTAATGTATGTTTACATTTACAGTGAGGTCCTCAGTAATGTCGTCTTTTGTGGGGCATTGCTGTGTCCACACTGTGTCTACTACACATGCAACAGGCTGTAAATGTATGCATAGAGAAACACAGGCCCAGGATGTAATAATGTCACTGCTATAGAGCACATTGCCAGGGAACCTGTCATTTACGCAGGGCCGCAGTATGGTTGGGTGTCTGTGTGATTTGGATGAGCCTGTTAGGATAACATGTTACATGAATGTGCTTGCACACTGCACCTTTTGGAAGACACCAGTAGGCCTTATTGCACACCATATAAGGTATTTAAAGTAGTCAAATAGACTCAGCTGGCAGGTACATCACAGTAGATGTCTGCTGATGACCTACAGCACATGGGCATCTCCTCTCCCTCTCTCTCTCTCTCTGTCTTTAGAACTGGAAGCCAGGCACTTCTCTCATATGAGTAACAATGAAGGATTCCGTAACATTACGGAATAAGCGGTGAGTTCTTTGATGATGGGCAGGCAGGGAACTGCTGTTAAGGGGAGCCGTTCAGGGCTGTCTGCTCCTGGGCTCTGTGCCATGGCAGTGCTTATCACTGCCATGGCACACTGAGTGTCTCAGCAATCAAACCCCATTTTCTCTTCCTCTGTGCCACACGCACACCAGTGAGTGAACTCAGCAGGCATGCAGATGCTGATGTGTTTCCTATGGGCTGCTGAGCGCCCAACAGGGCGACAGGGCCTGGGGAGAGTGAGTGCTTCCAGGCGCATCCCCAGGCCCCAGGCCAGACCCTGGGCCAGGCAGGCAGGCAACCTCTCTGACCCCAGTGGTCATTAATGCCCAGGGAGAGGAGGAAAAAACTTGCCTGCTGTTTGTTTTATGACTCCCCCTGGGCTAGGCGGTAGGCCAGAAGGCGAGCATTTGGTAACAGCTTGGTGGTGCCAGGTCCCTAGTGTGTGTGTGTGTGTGTGTGTGTGTGTGTGTGTGTGTGTGCCAGTGGAGGGACCCAGACAGTGATTTCATGTGAGGACGGTTTGCCTCTGGCAGGGCCGTCTGGTGCACATCCTCTCAAGCTTGACCCAGTTCAGCCAGCCGTCTCTGGGGACCAGTCCACTCCTGCTCATCCCTCTGGTCAAACAATAGCTCTCCTGTCCTCCATCCCACTACTGTCCACTGTAAAAGGTTACCTGCAGAGCTGCAAAGAAACACACACGCACATGCACACACATGCACACACACACACACACACACACACACACACACACACATGCTACTCTACTTCTTCACAATCCATCGGAAATACACCAAACTGTGTACACTCATTATAAAGTACTCATAAGGCAAAACTTTCTCTGCACAACTCAACAAACTGTTCATATAACAGATCAATGTGCAGTGGTGGCTGTTACCAGTCCTTGTTGGTTAGCTAGTGAATTTCATTCTGTAATTATGAGTCATGTAAATTGTTCCATGTATTTTTAGCTGCATCTGACGATGGTTCTGCTGTCCCTTAAAATTCCACATTTTAATTTCGGAAAGACCATAAACTTCACAGGCTGTCACTGAAATAGTTGATTCTAAAAAAAATTTTAAACCACAGCAATGATTATTGTGTTCTTTCAGAGTTATAAGAAAGGATATTACTGAGAGTGTTTGTGACACTGTCACTGTCAGTGTGTGTGTGAACTAACACTGTAGACTGCATGGGGAATGGTGTTGTATGAGCACATTTATTTGTTGGTTTGCCTATCTCTGACTATGTAGCTATGTTCATACTTCATTGCACATGTGTATGCATGCATGCATGTATGCGTGCATGTGATTGTGTGTGTGTGTGTGTGTGTGTGTGTGTGTGTATATATGTGTGGGTATTGTAAATTTTAGAACACAGTGACTCAGCAGTTCCTGTGGTTCCCGTAAGCTGATGGCACAGGACAGTCCCATGGCCAGTCGCTCTTCATGGCAAATTTGCTTTCTGGCCGCCAAAGCAAAGCATGGCCTCTAGCATCATGGAAGACAATGGCAGCAGCACACAGCAGCCAGGGGAAACAGCAGGAGCCTAGGGATTTAGCTTAGCAACATCCTTGGGATGGAACTAGCAGGCTTGGGAAAAGCAGCTCATGTCCTGATCTCTCTCTCTCTCTGTCTCTCTCTCTCTCGCTCTCTCTCTTTCTCTCTCTCTCTCTCTCTCTTTCTCTCTCTCTCTCGCTCTCTCTTTCTCTCTCTCTCTCTCTCTCTCTCTCGCTCTCTCTTTCTCTCTCTCTTTCTCCTTCTCTCTCTCTCTCTCTCTCTCACACACACACACAGTCTCTCTCACACACACATACACACACAGTGTGTATATAAGATGTGGAGATACAATGCCACACTATGGCATCAAATCGAGAGGTTCTATCTAATATGAGAGAGCAAGTCTGGACATGCTCTTGTTGTCTTGGGCTTCTCTGTATTGCAATGTGAGGTAGGTGCTGAAAGTGGTGAAAGCTATGGCTTGGTCTCTGTCCTGGCCTCAAAAGCCCTTAAAGTGGCTGGCAACCAAGCATGGGAAGGGAAGCGAGCAGCCGGCAGTGTTGCACATCCTGGAAGAAAATGCATTTCAGCAGCTTTCTCAGAGGAGTGTCCCACTGTGCTCAGAACAAAGTTTGACTGTGAAATAGGCAGCAATCATCTCATATGATTTACATGTATTCTGCTGTAGGTGCACAGTGAAGCTGTGAACAACTACACCGTGTATGGACACCAGCGGTGCCGCTAGAAATTTTGGGCCCTATGACAGAAAATAATTTTGGGCTTCCCAAACATTGATTATAATATTAAAATGTTCTCTAGGGCCCCTATCAGTGCCAGGCCCTTGGAATCATCCTAACTTTCCCCCCCTGGTGGCACCCCAAATAGACACTACACTCATCTGATCTTTTCAATGTACGCAGATAAGGTTAAAGATGCTATATGGAGTGTTTTTTGGTGAAAATCTGAAAATCAAAAAACGTGGCAACAAAGTGGCGAACAGCCATATTGGCATTATGTCAAAGGTGCCCAAGCTCTACACTCTCCTGACACCCTCTGAACATATTGTGCAAACCACCTATCACCAGACTGGCTCCAGTATAACATCACCTTCCACCACATTTGGCCATTGCATTACAGTAAATACTATGCAAGCGAATGCAAACATGCTGTGTTCAAGACAACTGAAAACTTATCCTTTAATCTGGAAAACTCAGTCAGGAGTGCTTGGACCGCCTGTCTTGCTCCCTCTGAGGTATACTGATTGTGTTTATTTAGTTCTGTTTCATGTTTCATCTTTCATTGCCCTTGATGTATGATGACAAAACTATTAACTATGTGACAGATCTGACATGGATGTGCCTGCTGCTAAATATAAGTGCTAGGCTACAAAAAGAGGTCGTTGTGTTACCCTGAACAGTAGCACTGACTGACACTGCATAGCAGATGCTAACTGACTGAGGTCACTGTGCCAATAGAACATGTGCAAACACCTCCAAGCTTCAAGACTAGAGAGGAATTCTGAGCATTCAGTGAAATGTAGCATAGGCAAAGATACGAGAATGTACTGTATAATATCAATTGTAACACAAAATTCAAGAATAGAAACAAAATGAATTAAGAGTCTGTAAATTTATTTATTTATTTATTCAGAATCAGTTCTATTGGCCAGGTATACTTACATACACAAGGAATTTGACTCCCTAAACATTTATCATATAGACATGTAGGAATATACATTAAATAGAGTCATATATAGTAATATATGGACACATACTGTACAGTAGAGACAACAATATATAGGCACATGTGATATCTACATAATATACAAATGAGATATAATATTCAAAGACAAAGTACACATGGAGTGAGATGTAAAGTGCACAGTAATAGTGCAAATGTAGTGTACAAGATGTATATTGGAACAGTAAGATCCATACTTGAACCTAATTATCATACCCTGTAGTCATCCCTCTCCAGTGTAGGCTATCACTCTTCCTTAGTTCTTCCTGCCTTAGACCTGGCACAAATCACTGAGGTAAGAAGGCTCCTAGTCCACTGCAGAGGCCTGTGATTTGACCTCTGACCTTTGGCCTGGGTAGATTCTGGGTTTGACCTCCCGGCCTCTGTGGCCTCTTTAGTGAAGACTTCCTTCCCAGTGGCTGGTACTAAATCACAGTCTGACAAGGACAAACCAGCACAACCGAGCCAAACCAGGAAACCAAAGCTAGGCCGCAATGTGTCTGAGTAAATATGTGTGAGTAGACTTAAGCATGTGTGAGTCCCTTACTGTACCATTGCCTGCGTCAGTGCAACAGGTTGTTCTGTTTGTGCATAGTGTTGCACACAGTGAACATGCTTTAACAATTTCAATGCACTTCAAAGCTGTTAACAGAAAAAAAATAAGACCGGCATCACTGAATGTGGATTATAGATTTCTAAAGAATCAACATGCTGAATGTGGATTATAGACATGCTAAAGAATCAACATGCTGAATGTGGATTATAGACATGCTAAAGAATCAACATGCTGAATGTGGATTATATACATGCTAAAGAATCAACATGCTGAATGTGGATTATATACATGCTAAAGAATCAACATGCTTGAATGGGTAAATAACAGAAGCTTTTGTCTTTCCCATCCAGGCTTTCCCTCATCAGTCAGAGGATTGGCTTCTGCCCTGCTGGAAGTGAAATCAATCTCTTAAACAGATAGACTGGCATCTGACTCAATGGGGGCATGAGAAATATCACTAGCAGTAAGTTAATGGCTCCATTCAGTTAACATTAGCTATGTCTATGTTGTACCACACTGTTTCGTTCTTCCTACTGACAGCCCTTGGTGAGCTCAAACAACAACATGGCTATGGTTGGAAGTACCCCAGACTATCACTTAACATCCCCAGACTGTCACTTTAACATCTGGTCCTACCATGTCTTCAAGTGCCCATCACGTTAGCTCATCCTGTGGTGGTGTGAGACAGGAACTTGGGAGGTTTATAAA
Organism: Tenualosa thibaudeaui; assembly: GCA_027481765.1. Lineage (NCBI taxonomy): Eukaryota > Metazoa > Chordata > Actinopteri > Clupeiformes > Clupeidae > Tenualosa > Tenualosa thibaudeaui. The sequence goes on from JAIFZK010000005.1 coordinate 23,269,115, forward strand.
GATAATGCAGATTCTTGGCCAGTCTTTGGTCTGTGAGCGAGGCTAACTGGGTCTGCCAGCAGCCTGGCCAGCTATCAAAGCACCTGTGTTTTCCTTCAGGCACAATCCTCATCTCTCAGTCTTGATTTTCTCCCTCTCTCTCTCTCTCTCTCTCACACACACACACACACACACATATGAATGCACAGATCAACACACGCACACACACTCACACATGCATGCACAGATCAACACACACACACATACCCACACACACACACACACACACACATGCACATGCATGCACAGATCAACACACACACACACACACACACACACACACACACACACACACACACACACATGCTCCAACCACAGCCTTGTGTCTGGCTTCCTGTGGCTAATCAGAGCGTGCGTGGAGGGCTGAGTCCTGGAGAGCTGCATCCATGACCAGAAACCGCTGGAGCTCAGGAGCTTTACTCACATTTCCCAGGCCTTTCTGCTCCTCTGTGTGTGGTTCAGCCTGTTGCCCTGGCTGGGGTCTCTGCTCACCCTGGGGCTCCGGCAGTTCCAGCCTCAGACAGCAGCTGGATGTGTGCTGGATGTGTGCTGGATGATCAGGTCTGAGACAAAGTGACAAGACACAGAGAGGGATTACTAATCTGGCATAATGACAAATGACAAAATGACAGGCTACAGAGAGGGATTACTGATCTGGCATAGGACAAGGTGACGGGGCCATAAAGAGGGATCAGTAATCTATCATAGGACAAAGTGACAAGCCATAGAGAGGGATTACTAATCTGGCATAGGACAAAGTGACAAGCCATAGAGAGAGATTACTAATCTGGTATAGGACAAGGCAATAGTCCACAGAGAGGGTTTACTAATCTGGAATAGGATAAGGCCACAGGTGATAGACCACAGAGAGGGATTACTAATCTGGCAGGACAAGGTGACAGGCCACAGAGAGGGATTACTGATCTGGCATAAGACAAAGCTATTGGCTACAGAGAGGGTTTTCTAATCTGGCATAGGACAAAGTGACAGGCCACAGTGAGGGATTACTAATCTGGTTTAGGTCAAGGTGATAGGCCACAGAGTCTGACACTGTCTTGAAAAATGAATCAAACCAACATTAGTATCCGTTAACAGACAATGATCAAGCGCATGATTATTGATCTTTCTTTTTTTAGTATTACTATTTTTTAGTACTATTATATATTCTATTAACCGTTTCTTTAGATTATTTGCACTCCAGTGTGTGTGTTCATGTACTGTTCCTTGAAAGTACACAACTGCAGGTGTTTTCATGCGATTTTTTATTGCCTAGCCGTAATCATGATAAAAATCAACATAGATCAATATGGGAAAATATATCACGATCCAATTTTATGCCATTTATCGCCCAGTGCTAACTATATCAAACCACAGAGAAGGGGGTAGTCATGGCATATCCCTTCATGTAGGGTGTGGGGGTAGTTATGGCATATCCCTTTATGTAGGGTGTGGGGGTAGTTATAGCATATCCCTTTATGTAGGGTGTGGGGGTAGTTATGGCATATCCCTTTATGTAGGGAGTGGAAAAGAAAGTATAAAATCATCATCCTATATAACAACCGTGTGAAGAGACCCAGTGTCTTTCAAATGAGGAAGGAACATGCAGCATGCAACATGAAATGACATGCAGTAAGGCACTGGCCATTTTTCATTTTATTGTTTTACATTAATGCAGGTTTAATGCAGGCACTATGGTGCTACATTTTTGGGAGAGATTATACATGTCTTAGTAGACAGCACCTGTACTTAAACGGAACCTAGCAAGCCTGCCCCAGACATTTTCGAGAGAACCAGGACCACTAGTTGTCCTACCTTCGGCCAACAAAAATGAGATTTCCCTTAAATTCCTGTATGCATTGTGTCTGGTTCATTGGGCACATTGCCAATCTGGGGTCGTGGGCCCCTCACACAAAGCGGGCACCAGTCCTGGCGCATATGCCCTTATATGCATGCCTCACCCTCATAAAAAGCAAACACACCAACTCCACAAAGCCAACTGGTTGGAGACACACTCTCAAAGTCTGTGTTACAAACTCACACATTCAGGCTGATATACAATATATATTACCAACGCCAACAATATCACGCTGACATGAATTATTGCCCTCTCTCTTCGTAAAATAGTTTCGGGCACACGTTGCATTTTTCCGCCATCTGTGTCGAGAGTATTCAATCACCAAGGGTGCCCACCACCCTCTGCCAGCTCTCTGGCTGGCTTCTGGTGGTTGTGTGTGTCTGAGCATGTGTGTGTGTATGCTATTGTGTCTAAATATGTGTGAGAGTGTGTGTGTAAGTGTGTCTGAGAGTGTGTATGTGAATGTGTCTGAGTGTGTGTGTGTCTCAGGGCCTCTGCTCTCAGCTCTGAGGTCTGGCCAGTGGTTGAGTGTTGATGTGACGGTCGACTGGGTTTCAAGTAAGCACAGCCCTCTCACCTCTGCAGATCTCCTCATGCAGTCTCTCCAGGGTGCAGATGTGTTGTCTTTAAAGGTGTCATTGACTCTCTTCATAACCCATCCAAAACACCATTCCAGCAGACTGTATATTCTCAGTGGATATTATCGGTGTAGTAAATTGATGTTTTTGCACTGAAGTGACTGCTGTTGGTCCCCTGCTGGTAAAATAGGGCCTGGAGTGAATGTGTTTCTCTGTATCGCCTCTGTGTATACAGTATGTTTTTTTAATTCTGTGTTTGTGTGTGTTTGTACATGGACTGCGTATTTATCTGAGTTTGTCATTGTGTGTGTGTGCATGTGCGTGTGTGTGTTAGAGAGAGAGACAGAAAGAGAGAGGTCATTTATGTATCTTCATTCTCATTCTCACCTAGTGTTTATTGCATGGACCATGTATTTAACTGAATATGTCATTGTGTGTGTGTGTGTATGAGTGTGTGTATGTGTGTGTCAGAAAGAGAAAGAGAGAGAGAGAAGACACTTGTCATTCCCACCTATTTGTATAGTGCATGGACAGTGTATTTAACTGAGTGTATCATTGTGTAAGTGTGTGTGTGTGAGAGAGAGACAGAGAGCGAGAGAATTTCTTCTCATTCCCACTGTATTGCCTCTACATGAGGTCCTCAGGTTTGTTCATGCCAGTGACGTGGTGTAGGCCACTGTTAAAGAGTACACCCAATCCCACGTCTCCACTGCAACCACCATGACAGAATACACTCTGACGCTAACTATCACTTGTGCAAACCATGCTTAGTACAAAAGTAGTCAGATTCAATGTAAAGTTATTATTTGCTATTATTTCTCCATCCGAAATCCTAAGTGGATGCCAAATACCAGGCATCATAGTTATTAGACTTGATTATTATTTGATGTCCTTTCTGAAGTGTTTCTAGATGC
>JAIFZK010000005.1:23277500-23412500 GCA_027481765.1 Tenualosa thibaudeaui
CATACACACATATACACACATAGCCAGTAACATCCAGGCTCTTGTAATGTCTGAACTGTTGTCTTAAGTGTTCTTTTAAACCTATTTGTTATTGCAAGTGTTCTCTTTAACCTTATTTGTTTGTATATAGCTGTTTAAAGCACAGATCCCCTATGACCTATGTGTGGTGCTGACCAAAGCCAAGGGGACAATATTTAATTATTTTGTGTACATCAGTGAATGAGAAACGTCAATAAAAGAATGGTCCAGCCCCGCAGAGTGACAAAGCTTGTGTCTCTCCTAGATGGTGTGGGCCAGCACTAACAAAATGGGCTGTGCCATCAGCAAATGCTCCAACATGTATGTCTTTGGCAGCACATGGAAACAAGCTGTCTTACTTGTGTGTAACTACTCCATAAAGTAAGTGCTTCTGTGTGCTTAAGCATCAAGCGATTACAAGTCCATTAGGCTAGCAGCAGCAGTTATACACAGGTCTGTTCATACCAGGGACTACAATTATAAAGACAATTCAAACATAACAATATTAGTGTCCACACTGACAAATACTAACAAAAGTCACTCCCCATATCAATGAGTCTCTCCTCATATCAATAAATATAATCCTTAAATTTGATGACACTTGATTGTCTGTCAGCTTTATCGTCCTCAAAAATTGGTCTGAAATCGATCCCAAAGATATCATTACACACGTCATTGACATTACAGTTTGCCATGTGAGTGTTATCATTCATAACAATTGTTTGCTGTTGTATAGCCATTCCTGTTGGTGTGAAATGGCTTTTATGGTTTTATGATTTTATTCATTTACTTAAAGACAGACAAGCCATTTTACTCTCTAGACATTTATAGGACACCTTCACTGCAGGATATAATTTTATGTGTGGTTATCCTATCTTCCAAGCTTAGAATAATCCTCTTGATTTTGTATGTCTATAGTTCCTGGTAACTAATCTAGCTGTAACACCACGTAGAGTCGGGTTTCTCAATAGAGGTGTTTGGAGAGATATTTTAGGTGTTATCATTCTGAGACATTCTTGTGATTCTGCACTTCTCCCACAGGGGCAACTGGGTGGGGGAGGCACCTTACAAACGAGGCCGGCCATGCTCTGCCTGTCCGTCAAGCTACGGTGGGTCATGCACCAGGAACCAGTGCTCCGCCCACTCTTCGCGGCGTGTTCAATCATCACGCTCCACCACGTCGTCACGCGCCTCCTTCTCCAGAGCCAAAAAATTCAAGAGGTGGTACAAGTGAAAAGAATCAGTCTGTCAAAGCTAGTCCACAGATAAGACAGCATCTTTGGAATTAAGAGCAAAATAGGTGTTTTTGGGAAGCAGCACCACTTGTTACTATTTAATTGTCAGTAATATTATGCCATGTCCCTTTTCTCAATAGCATTCCATTATAGTAATGGTCCTCTGACAGACTTTTCCATTAAATTACATTACATTTATTTATCATCATCTTACTATGACATGAACTTTGTATGCGTGTATGACTAGACTGTATGTATGTATATATGGATGGATAGATTGTGTATTCCATGGAATGCTTTTAAATGATCTTCATTCTTTCACATCAAAGGCTGCATGGTTTTGTAGTTGGCTGAAAACTGCATGGTTTTGTAGTCTGAAGGCTGAATGCTGCAGACCTACAGTATATGTAGTTGGACATGTTGGTGGGCTTCAAAATGTCTTTCTTTGTGTGTGTGTGTGTGTGTTTGTATGTATGTGTGTGTATACATGTACATGAGTTTGACATCTGTCATGACTTGCCCCTTAACTGTTTGCACTGTTGGTGATTTTGTAAAGATTTTTTTTCTCTTTCTCTATGGTGAAGCACTTTTATTTTTTTACATGAAGGGAGACCATGTTCTGTAGAGCGAGCCTGTGTCTGTATGGTGTGTTATATTAATGTGTTGCCAGGCTACTATCATTTTTTTAAATGTGTGTCTTTTTAGATTGTGCCTGCCATGCAGAGATCATGTTGTCTCTGTCTACAGCTCCATGCCAATAAACCCCCTATTTGAGGCCTATTATTGAGTAGACCTGCTATTAACAGAGATTAGAAAAGACAGAAACACACACACACACACACACATACACAAGCACACACATACAGACAAACACACAAGCAAGCACACATTCATTACAACATAATCAAATGTACATAAACATGCATCCAGTGATGCAATGGGTTTGTATCTTCCAAAACTCAACGTGTTGATCAGATTGGACCAGATGTCTCAGTGCCAGCCCTAGACCTGTCCACGTATACATTGGTTCTCAAACTGGGGTCCGAGCTAAGTTTGCTACAAAGTATAAATTTGTCTTATGGGGTGAAAAATAAAATAGCATTGTGCTCATTACTCACACCAACATAATATTAGTGACAAATTAGCCTGGTAAACTACATCAATCTGTCAAAGCACAATCTGTCAAAGTATTCATGTTAACTGAAAGCAAAATTAATACTAGTTATATACAGTTATAAGCCAATATACAATTGGCCTAAATTTTACCCCAAAAATCCTTTAAAAATGCCTTTGCAGTGTTATGTTTTGCCTGATGCAGTAACATGCCTATTTAAAACTGTTGTGGTATTAGTAGAATATGTTTTTAGAATAAGAGTTCAAAAGCATCTGAAAGATGGATAAACTCATTTGATCACATTTTTCCCCAGCCCAATAAAATTGGAGAATCCCTGCTTTGACATCAAGTAAGATATCATAGGTGGGGTATACATTTGCTGGTGTTTGTGTGTGTGTGCGCCTTGGTAAGAGTGTGTATGTGTGTATTTGAGTTTAGATAGGTTTCTTCCTCTATCAGGTCATAATTGGCGTGTGTGTGCATCCTGTGGGGCCTTCTGTGCTGTAAAGCAGCACTCTAAAAGGCTTTTAGGGTCATAAACCTGCTACCCGGACCATGGCTCCCACACAAGCTACTTACAGCCAACCAGCAGAGCAGCGTCTGCGCACACACACACACACTCACACACACACACACACACACACAACATGCAACATTTCATTTTTTTATGTACTGTATCTTTGGTGATACACCAGTGTGTGTGTGTGTGTGTGTATGTTTGTGTATGTGTGTGTGTATGGGGTATAAAAGTGGGAAGTAGTCTTTCCCACAGTTTCTAAGAGCTGCTGTATATCATGTTAATTCCTCTCTGTGCAATAATTCTGTTGCTCAGTACACACACACACACAAACACAAACACACCTGTCCCTGCTTGTGTCCCCATATCTGGAACCTAAGTTTATTATTAGCTTTTCACACACACACACACACACACACACACACACACACACACACACACACACACACACACACACAAACACACACACACATACACACACATAATTTATAAACACAGGTGTTTTATACAACAAAAATGTTAGGTAAACACAGACGTACACTCGCACACACAGATAGATAGATCACGTCATTAGTTAATGAGCTATTACTGTTGCATTATATGACAAAATAGAAACCCTCACTGATGATGTGTACCGTCTGAGTGTTACCGATAGCAGTGTCTCCATCCATCCCAAGCACAAACATGTGTGTCACCTTAATTAAAGTGATATAATTGCACACCACTCATCCCTCTGTCCCTCTCTGTCCGCCAACGCTCTCATGATCATGCCATACTACACTGTTTCATATGTGCAAACCTTCTTAGTCCTCTAGTCTACTCAAGATGCAGGGACAAAGAGACAGAGAGAGAGAGAGAGAGAGAGAGGGGCAAAGGTAATTTGCAACATTTACAAGCTGAACCAGAAAAAAAGAATTACACATGTTCAAAAACAGAAAGAAAAAAACTAACAGGATTCGGAAGAAAACTGTCAACTAATTGAGTATTTGAGTATCCCTCTCTGTGTTACTATAGCGACAAGCTGTCATATAGAGACAGGCTCTATACGAGCTAGTTACTGTTTAACCTCCCCACCCACATTTACCCAGATTAGGAAAATCAATAAGATAACAACTGGCTCTGGCCTTACCTTGCACCAACAGCACCTCACTCACCACAGAGCAAGCTGTGACAAAAACTTCACCACCATATTTCACTGCTGCTGGCTGACAGGGGGAGGACGAGAGAGAGAGACAGAGAGTGTGTTGGGGAGAAGTGTGGCGACATGGTGAACGTGAGCTCGCAGGGCAGCGGCGGAGCTGACAGCACCTCAATCTCCAGCAGCGGCAGCTCCAGCAGTGGCAAGGACATGGTGTATGGTGAGTGAGCTACAGGTGCTGAACACACGAGGATGTTGGGAAAAGCTTGGGAGCTTGGGTGTGTGTGAGAGTGTGTGTGTGTGTGTGTGTATATGTGTATGTGGAGCATGTGGGGGTGAAAAGGGGGGATGGGCAAGAGAGAGGAGAGGAGAGGAGAGGAGGCTGGGCTGGGCTGGAATGGGTGTTGTCCAGGAGGTTGGATTGAGCTGAAGTTGGAAGTGAGGTGAGTTTTTCCAGAGGAGGTCTTCCTGCTTAGCGCCATTCCTGGGAGTTCTGAAGCTATGGGAGGAGTGGCAGCGCCATGTAATGTTGGCAGCTGGGAAAAGCACACTTGTTCGGCCGCTCGGCTGTTTTGATAGGTCACGTATCAGGCGTAGCATGAGGTGCCGATGGGCCAGGATGATGCCATGAATCTGAGGCATTTTGGTTGAGTTGGTCTGAACAACCCCCAGCTACTTACTGGCTCTGACTCAGGGTCTTAATGGTCTAACTGGTGTTATGATGGTGATTTTTAGCATGCTGTGAGAGCAGAAGAGTTGTGAGTGTGAGTTATGTGATATCTTACCAGGTAGAAATAGTGAGGATGTGCAAGAGAGACATAGGCCTTTGAGGATGCCCAAAAACTTTAGCCGTGGGATTGTAAGGTCGCTTGAAGCAGGCGTGGATGAAGCATAATGTTGACACGTTCCTGGCCTGCAATTATTTACAGTGGTGATGGTGGCAGGGCTTTTATGACCCTGGAATCAGCTTTATTGTGCATGTGGATGAGCATGTTGCACTGCACTACATCCATTTGATCTTAGCTCATTTGCCTTAGCACATCCACTGGAATAAAATGCAAACTTTGTGGTGGTGTGTGTGGTGTTGTGTGTGTGTGTTTGTGTGTGTGTGTGTGTGTGTGTGTGTATTTCTGTGTGTATGTGTGTGTGTGTGTGTGTGTTTCTGTGTGTGTATATTCTAAATAATCATTTCATCCCAGCCTGTGTGTGTGTGTGTTTTTTGTTTTAATTCCACATTGTGTCACAAATATTGGTATAGCTGTTTGTTCTGGGGAAGCACATATTTCCATAACAGTTTAAGATAGTAAGCCCAGTGGTACGTAGATACGTATATATGCTCCTTGTAGCTCCAGTAGGGTTAGTGGACAGGTCTAGGCTTGCCATCTGTGTCTGCTAAGACCCAAAGCTGTAGATACACATATAACTATTTTTACAGCTGATTGTGAACCAGGGGTGCGTTTCCCAAAACCATAGTTGCTAAGTAAGTTAGCAACTATGCTGGTTGCAATGCAGTTTCCCACCACAGTTACCACTAAGTTGGTAACTTGTTAGCAAGTATGGTTTTGAGAAACACACCGCTGGCAGCATGTGCTGTTTTGATGTGAGTTCTATGAACCAGCTGATTTGGCCATCACAGTTCTGGTAGTTCTATGAACCAGCTGATTTGGCCATCACAGTTCTGATAGCAGCCCACAGAAGAGCAGAAAGGTCCGCCACCAGAGCCGTTGCTCATGAACCGATCGGAAAGGTCAAGTGCTCACGAATGTGTGTGACCGAGGTCGTCCTGCACGGTCCAGCTCTGGGTTCGAACTCACGGCCTCACAGCATACTAGCCAGTCGACTGAAAAGCCCTGGTTTCTCATCTTGTTCATGTTCATCTTGAGATGTCAGGAGTAAAGTTTTACTGATGCTCCACATGCACAGTTAGGTTAGCTAGCAGCTGTTTCATATGGGTATCATCAGATTTCCAAACATAATTTGAGTGAAACAAGCCTTGTGTGTGCATGAATGCAATCTTATATCTGGTACTTAAACTCATGTTAAAATTCAGCTCTGAAATCTCAATAAGTAATAATATAGTTTGTGACAGTGATGTGAAAACTTTTACGTAGTCTGGACAACTGAACAAAATTCAGATAGATTAAAATGAGGGTCTGTATGTGTGTAGAAGTGTATTTTAATGTGTTCACATGCCTGTAGTGTATGCACACACCACATGTATTCATGGCTTTTATCACAGCTGGGGGTCTTTGCCTGCACATGTGTGTAGCGAGTGTCAGTTACTGCAGATAAACATAGCAGTGTTGCTGAACAGCTCTGTGGTGGCCAGGTTTATTTGCTCTGGCCACAGAGAGAGAGGCAGAGGCAGAAGCTCAGACTGTACACACACACACACACACACGCGCGCGCATGCGCGCACACATACACACACATCATAACATCATACTTCATAACATCATAACATCATAAACATACTGACAGCACTGTTCTACCAACACACTCGAAACCAGCTTGCTGCTTACTTAGTCATAACTGACCAACATATCCATCACTATCCCAAGCAAACTCAATAAACCAAGCCACAGAATGGAATGCAAACGATCATTATACAACACCGCTCTCTCTATAGCTGTTCCTCACCACAACACCCCTCTCTGTATACCTCTTCCTCTCTCTCTCTCTCTCTCTCTCAATCTTTCTCTCTGTAATACACTCCTTACATATACATTTACCCCTCTCACAGATAGCGAGGTGTCTACACTCCTTACATATACACTTACCCCTTTCACAGATAGGGAGGCGTCTACACTCCTTACATATACATTTACCCCTCTCACAGATAGGGAGGTGTCTACACTCCTTACATATACATTTACCCCTCTCACAGAAAGGGAGGTGTCTACACTCCTTACATATACACTTACCCCTTTCACAGATAGGGAGGCGTCTACACTCCTTACATATACATTTACCCCTCTCACAGATAGGGAGGCGTCTACACTCCTTACATATACATTTACCCCTCTCACAGATAGGGAGGTGTCTACATACTCCTTACATATACATTTATCCCTCTCACAGATAGGGAGGTGTCTACACTCTACCTGTATCCATCCTATCACATGTCCAGCGGACGCTATTCCACCCAGCCTCCTGTGATCCATAGCCCCCACTGCCACAGCAGCAGTCATACATGTGTTTAATGCTTCACTGACATCAGCTACTCAAAAAACCTTCACTTGCTGCCACTCAACTGGAGAACTATTGCTGGAGTGTCAGTGAACTCCTCTGTACTCGATCAATACTCGATCTGTCAGCAGCATTTGACACAGTGAATCTGCGTATCCTACTGACCATACTCTCAAAACATGGGCATCACACGTAAAGCACACTCCTAGTTTGAATCCTACCTCATTAGGTGGTTGTTCAATGTGTCCTGGCTAGGGCACACATCTGCACTAAACCACCTTGTCACAGGGGTGCCCTAAGGATCTTTGCCATGTTTCCCATCTCGTTGGCCCAGATCAGCCGCTCACATGGCTTTTCATATCACTTTTGTGCTGATGATACCCAACTCTAGCTGTTGTTCCCACCTGACGACTCAGCATGAATCTCAGATTGTCTCTCTGACATAATTGCATGGATGAAATAGGCCCAGCATCTCCAGCTAAACCTCTCAGAAACTGAATTGCTGGTCTTCCCTGCCAAGCCAACCACATATCATTATTTGCATCAAAACTTCCTCCTACCAAAGTAACAAGAAACCTTGGTGTCATGATTGATGACCAGTTGACCTTTAAAGATCATGTTGGCCCTGTTGCCCTGTCTGTATTCAAGAATCTCTCGAAGACTCCAGGTCTTTGGAGAGCTCCTCCTAGCTCTTAGCCTGCACTTAAGTTATTTGGGATATTTGGGATGATCTGAGATTGATTTGATTTTGCCCTGCAGAGCAGTGTGGCCACCAGGCTTATTTGCACTTCATTTTGTTTGCCTGACATTGGGAACCAATCAAAAACAGGCTTTTACTCCTAACACAATGGAGGTGGGCTTAACACCCAAAAGTGACTTCAAGAAACAACGACAGAGGCACTTTGATCTCTGTTCGTTATCTTTCTAAAACCTATGTAGTAGACCAATGTTTCTCAAATGTTCTTCATGTTTCTCTGGTCCATAAACTATCTATGTGATGGGGCAAAATATGACATGTTATTATCAGTATCATGTTATGTTTCTGAATCAGTGCAACCGAAGCAAAGCTGTGAGTACCATAGACAAGTTGCTGCAGTGTTGAGTAGACTCCAAGAAGCAAAGGCATATGAATGAAGAATTTGTATGGCTTTGCTTTCTCTGGGTGCTGTCCTGGCATGCCATACATGTTATACCGTGAACATGCACACACACACATATTCACAAAATATCGATGCTCATGTTATACAGTGAACATGCACACACACACATATTCACAAAGTATCAATGCTCATTTAACTTATAACACATATGGGTAGGTGTTAAATGACAAAAACCCAATAAAATAAAATAAATTTAGCTAAAAACAGGCAAAAAAAAATCAGGAATTAGACAAAAATGTGTCTCGCGTTCTTTCTAGGTCTGGCCCAAATATTTCATTAACTTGCAGTATTATGTGGTGTTAGGCAGCATGGCATCACCCTGTCCTTGCTCATCTCTGCCTCCCTCACTTCTTCATCGCCTGGTCTTTGGTCCTCTACTAGTTTTATTACTGCTGTTAACCCTTCCTGTTGTATTCTGGACAAATTTGAACAAAATCATTTTTTTTCCTCAAAATTGTAGTTAATTTAATCTGATGGTCATGGGGCTCTATAAATTTGTTCATATATGATAACTAAAAACAAACATAAAATGTGTGAATTTTCACAACGTTTTAGGTGTATTACTCAATTTTGTTACACCTGTTTTCTACTTGTTTTACTTTCTCATGACCTGGGGCCAACTTGTGTGAAATCTGGATCAAATTAGAGTGACCACCTGTCCTACTTTATATTGTACTGTATAGCAATTTGAGCCTTTGTCCCACATCCCACATTGGTATAAATGTCCCACTTTTTCATTTTCATTTGGGCAAGATGGAACTAAAATGAGCTATTTAATCTAGCCATCTACTATGGCAACAATATCATTTCTAGAAGGTTAATGACCATGTTTGGACATGGACAAGGACTAGGTCCTTTACCAAAAGTAGCCAGCACCATTCAGTCAGAACTGAATTCTGGGGCCTATTGGTCACTTGTTTGGGATAGATAGAATACAGTTTTTGGTAAACAGGATTAAATGTAACAAATTGCATTACCGTGTCTGTCCCACTTTGTCCCATGAAAACGGGTTTCAGAATGATTCAGATCTAAATGATTCAGATTTGGGAGAACCAAATCTCAAGTTTTGCTATGTGGAATCAGGGATTACAATTGGGCTGTGATTACAAATAGCAATATATTTGATTTCCAAATCTAGATCATTTTGATCCAGATTATACCTGGGCCTTAGTCTTCATCCTTCTCCTTCATTTGTATTTATTCATTCATTTAGTTGTCCTTCTCCTGTCCTTTAATCTGTACCAATCTCATCTTTCCATCCAGGGATGTCTAGAGCTAATGACAGTCAGGGGTCAGGGGCGCCGGCAGAGGGAGGAAAAGTTATGATGATTCTAAGGGCCTGGCACTGACAGGGGGGCCTATAGAACATTTTATTATTACAATGAATGGGGTGCTCAAAATAATTTCCTGTCGTAGGGCTTAACATTTCTAGCGGCACCCCTGACGGAAGTGCTTGATTGTAATGTGAAGTTATACCCCCCTCCCCCCTCGTTTTTTTCTGATTGCTTTTTTTGGCAAAACAAAATAAATACATTCAACACATTAAGGGGTATTTAAGGGTAAACCAGTCCATTGTGAAACTTGCTGTTCTGAAAAATTGCCACAAAATTACAAACATAATGTTGAGTGCATAGGAGTGAATTGACTTTTAGTTTGGCAAACTTGGTGAATGGATTGACTAAAAGTGTTAATGGTTAATAGAAAGCGTCAGGAAACACTGTTACTGGCTCTGTTTAGTCATTCAGAAAACAATGGAAATTGTTTTATCCACATACCTTTCCTCCTCTCACCAGAAGAGGGCGCCAGTCCAGGGAGTCATCAGAGCAAATGCCATAGTGTTTAAGTCACACAAGTACATGGCACTGGATGCCGCTGTGTCCCGAAATCACATAATGCTTTACTCCACTAACTCACAATTACACCATGGCTCCTTATCCAGCACCAAACACCACATAGAGTCCTACAGTGTCTGTTGACAGCAGCATTGAAACTGGATGCTTCTTTTACATAGTGTTCTGTGGCTGTGTTAGCATACCAATCTTTTCCATATACTGGACTGATTAAGTGCCTTCGTGCATTGCTCTGTACTTTCTTCTCTCATATAGGCTACAGTTTGTTTGTTTGTTTTTTGGGGAAAAAATCATATATATAAGGACTAAAATGCAGAATTCCCAAACTCTGTAACACATCTAATGTATCCTCAGCTAGGCTTTCTGTAACTGTGAGGAGTGTGTGTGTGTGTATGTGTGTGTGTGTATGTCTCTGTGTGTGAGTGCCTATGTGTGTGTGTGTGTGTGTGTGTGTGTGTGTGTGTGTGTGTGTGCATGTGTGCGTGTGTGTGTGTGTGTGTCTGTGTGTGAGTGCCTATGTCTGTGTGTGTGTGTGTGTGTGTGTGAGTGTGTGTGTGTCTGTGTGTGTATGTGCCTGTATGTGGATTATATGCTGTGCACTTGACACTATTAGGCGCAGTGCTTCAGCCTCCAATCAAATCTCATTGTGACAGGCATTAAGGACTAATCCACATTTCTCCAACCCGAGCCTAAACACCACCAGATCGTTCTCTCTCTTTCTCTCTCTCTCCCTCCTTCCCCTCTCTCTTTCTCTCTTTCTTTCTTGCTCTCTACCTCCCTCATTCTTTTGCCTCTCTACCACTTTTCTTTCTCTGTGTTTCTCTCTCTCCTTCTCCTTCTTTCTCCTCTCCTCTCTCTCTCAACCTTGCTCTCAATTTCTAGTCTCTTTCTCACTCTCTCTCTCTCTTTCTCTATCCCTCTCTCGGTCTGAGGCCTTCCGAGTTTCTCTCTCAGCCTTCTACAGGATGTACAGAGAGGATGGCCCAGGATCTTTCGCTGCTGCAGGTACTACACCAATACTGATACACACACACACACACACACACACACACACACACACAGATGGACACTTTCTCTCTCTCTCTCTCTCTCTCACACAGACACACACACACACACTCAAAAAAGGTTAGAATCTGCCCCTGTGTATGTGTGTATGTGCGTGAGAGCATAGCTGTATGTGCATAAGTGTAGGCTGTGTAATTAATTTGTGTGTGTGTGTATGTGTGTGTGTGTGTGTGTGTATGTGTGCACGCTTGGGTACATAGCTGTATGTACATAAGTGCAGGCCTTTTAATCAATTAGTTTATTCTGAGCTTTACTAACGACCGTACAATGAAAGGTCAGCTTTGTTTATTGTTTACATGGGAACTTACCGGAATGTTCCGGCAAATGTGAGGCTAGAGGCATGTGATCAGACTGTTTAATTTACTCTTAAATGAGAACATAACACGGCATGGCTTGACGATTTATTGAGAAATGTAACAGCTATCACTGAAACAGGCAACAACCAACAGCATAGATAGCCAAAAAACATATGTGAAATTTCTGAGAAAAAAAGAAAGAAAATTAAATACATATAATTGTTTATAATTGTAATTGTAAATGTTTATGCTTAAGCCTGAAAAAGTAAAATTAAGTTTCAGACATCACTAGCCCTCCTGCCTGGACTGTACATTTGAATCAGCCTCCAACCATGCCTCTCTTGGTCATGACCATTTGTGAGTCATTACACCAAATAAAGGCCCTAAATATGACACTAAGACCTGGTAAATATTAGTTCATGCCAAAATAGATCTTGTCTGACTCAGGTGTACAGTTTCAGTTGTCACTCTGTTTCACTTGGTCTCTGTAAACTTTCATTCCTGGAAGGAACAATCTTTGTGAATATGACTATTTCAAGCAGCCTCAGTTATAACAGTTTGTGGAAATGTATTTGCATCCTTGCACCTCTGTATTTCTTCAATTACTACACTTTGTCTTTGGTCAGTGGAGATGTTGTGACATGTTATATCCACTGGGTGGCAATGCCTTGCTGTGGATGAGTCTTATCTTTTGTCAGTGCCCTGAGTGACAGTTTGGTTCCCCGTAGGCCGTGGGCTCCCTCGAAAACTCTGTTTAAATTCCAACGCAGGTTAAATCATCACTTTAGGAATGAGAAGAGATCTGACTAAAAACGACTATAATGAGATCTCCTAACAACAATAGCTACATGTGACTGACATAATTACACGTGAGGTGATCACTGTCAGAGCAGGTCTGCACATAGAGCCATAGATTTAGAGGGGAGAGGATAAGGCAGCCATGATCAGGTTTCTGTAAGCTGTAATCATCCTTTGCAGGTAAATATCAGAAGATGACTGCTGGTTATAGTGAGATTAATAACTATATCACATAAGTAAATATCATCACTACTTTGCTGCTCACATTGGCCACATGAGTTGGAGGTGAATATGGTTTCCAAAAATATGACAAATATTATGAGGACTTTTACGTCTAATGAGGCTTGAGAACACTTGTCTCTCACTTTCTCTCAGCTTTCAAAATGCCATTTGTGCCTCTTGTGAACCTCTGGAAAATCAAGATTAGAATGGTCACATGATCTGCATCATATGCTACAATCTCTCAGATCAAAGATCATCTGTTAATAATCAGAACAGTACGCGCAGTGGGTTTTGTAGTGATTACATCACTCTGACTTGATTCTGTCTGATGGTGTATAGTTGGGGATACCAAGTATGATGACACCTCTCACAGTTTCTGTGAGCGTCTAGAATTGATGTGATGATCCATCAAGTAGCCTGTTGTCCGCCATGACATTATCCCACTCAGACTCATTCAATCACTACTCTAACAGATTGTAATGGCAGCTCTAAACCCATCAGCTACCAAACACTTCTCTTCAGGAGGAGTTCTCTCCTGATAGACTTGATATCTAAGCAGCTTGAACACAATGACCTCAGAGTGTTATAACAAAGAGAAGACAAATACTGTGTAACCAGTTGATGTGTGTGTGTGTGTGTGTATGAGAGATGTAGTCTTTACTGAAGGTAGGCAGGCAGAGATGATTAAGACTGCATTTTCCATAAGTAGGTTTGTGAAGAAGGTATATTTGGTGGAGTGTATGACTGTGGTGTGTGTGCATGTGCATGCTCGCGTGCTCATGTTTGTGGCTGAGTGTGCGTGTGTGTTTATGTGTGTGTGTGCTGAATGACTTAGAATGGCTCTTCAGTGAGGCTAGCAGAGCAGCCTGATCCAGTCTTAAAGTGAATCCTCAGCAAAGTGAAATGTTAATGATTCACATAGTCTTATCAGAAGCCATGATTGATTTACAAAGAGCATTGGTCAAAATGTTTATTGATGCAATTGTTTACTTATTTGGTGTACTGAGAGCTGCCGAGGTATTTTTTCCCCTGTTCAGACAGGATGATATGTTCAGGTACAGGCACTGTGATTCAGGGTAAAGGCATAACATGAACCAGCCACGAGGCTTGGCCATGTACCTATACTAAAAAACAAACTCCAGTCATTCATAATATGGCATTATGTTTATGAATAACAAAATATCCACAGATATTAAACATAGAGTAGTCTATAATTGCTCTGTAGATTTACAATTTGAAAGGCAAATTGTGTGTGTGTGTGTGTGTGTGTAGTCCATGCTGCTCTCATGAAAAAGATGAAGAAAAGTCTGCACACTTTAGATTGTGCAAAAGTTTTTTTTTTAAAATGTTTGCATAGACTTGAGTGCACGGTCTTTTCCTCATCTTTTACATAAGTTGTTTGTTAGTCCTGCACCTACATATTGCTCCTGATATGACCATGCCATGGTATATTTGTAAATGACTTTATTGCCTCATGATTTTCAGGATTTCAATGAAATATTTTATGGAGGCAGTGCAATATTAGCTACTAGTGGTTTATCATTAGCCCCAGACCAAATACCCAGTAGGGTGAGGTCTATGGGAACCACACAGATAACTGTCTCAGTTAATGGTTATGCTAAGGTGTGCTCTCCTCAACAGAGAGTCTGAGGACAGTGTGACAAACCTCTGCAGGCGTGAGTGCAGCCAAAGACTTAACTACCTGAAGGATCCCTCTGAGAGAGACTCACAAACTTACTTTTGGCTAACTAAGGTCACCCCTGAAAATGTAGCAATCCGCTGAGCATTGTGTTGATCTAAAAGCTTTTTGACCTTAAGACTATAACATCAAGAGCCACTTTTAAGTTCTCAGTGTTAAACATTTTTTGCAAATTCTACATGTTAGAACTGATTTGGTATACTATTTTGCATTTTCAAATGCATAACCTAGGGAGGAATTTAAGTTGGTCACTAACTTTGAGTACTTGAAATGCCATATTAGCATCTCGTGACTCTGAGCTGACTCTTCCAGCCAGTTGCGCTGCTGTCTAATTGCCTAACTTTAAGATGCACAAACACAAGCGTTTGATCTGTATTTGTCCAGTATTGATCAGAGAACTGGAAGGCTGATAGCGCCAATGACAGCATAGCTGCAGGTTAGCATTCTGCTTCATCTGATTGTGCTGTACTGAGAGAAGCAGTAAGCCAATAGGTTGAGCGTTTATGTTTACTTATGTTTCTTTGTCAAAACATCAACAATCACAGGCCAGACCATATCAGTTGCACAGACAGCTGATCAAAGCATTGCCTTTTAGCCTCAGTATTGTAAGCGGGTGTTTCTTTTTCATCCTTTTTCTGTGATTGATCAGATTTCCTTTCTCTTTAATTGATCTGATTAACACAGTTTCTAAAAGTTGTAAAATGGCAACAAATTCCCTGTATAATTATGCCATACCTTCAGCGTGGACACACACACACACACACACATAAACATGGACATACATACACAAAAAAGTGCAATTAAATGCAGTTTACCTGCTGCTCAGATCACACGCATACACACACACACACACACACACACACACACACACACATTCACACACACACACATACACACATTAAGAGAGCAGAGACTGGGGGCGGAGCATAGTTAGTATATGGCAAACTGTCTTTGCACTCTCCACTCACATTATCATATATCAACAACAACAAATTCTGATGCCCATAGACACCATAACACACTGCCAGGGTGATCTGTATATGCCAGTGGTGCTGTGTATACCAGAGCACCATCCACACATGAGCACCCTGCCTCGTGTCCTTGAGGGCTGCGTTGCGTCGTGCTTGTACACACTTATCAGTGATCTTGTTGACAAGGTCTCTGTGGAGTGGTCCGTACTCACGTACCTCTCCCTTCGCCAGTGTGTAAGATGTGCAGGGCAGAGGGGCCTCCTCTCTCTCTCTCTCCTCCTGCTGCTCCTAAGGCTGTTGGGGCACCTCTGCCTCCTGCCCTGTCCCAGCAATCAGCCCTGCTGAGCATCATAAAGCAGACAGACACAGCAGGTAACTCTCCTTCCCCGTAGAAGAAGTCAGAAGAGTGCAAGCGAGTTGAACGAGTTGAATTTTGTGTATTCCCATCCCGGAGAGACGGGTTGAAGCACCGCGCGTGTGTGTGTGTGTGTGTGTGTGTGGTAGATGCCGGCCACTTTCACACACACACACAAACACACACACAGACACACACGCTTTTTTTCCCCCTTGCCGTGCTCCGGCTTCCTTCGGTGCTCTCCTGCTCCGAGCTGTGGTCCAGGCGATCAGGAATGAGTGTCAACTGCTGAGGAGAAGGTACAAATAGTCAGTAGTTACGACTGGAGTTTGGTCAGTGGTCGGAGATCTCTCTGCAGAAGACAGACAGGACTTTGTTCACAAACTGGAGTTTGAAGTTTCAAAGGGGAATTGAGAGGCTAGAGAGTTACATCAGGGCTTGAGTGTGCGGTCCTTTGACTTTTAGCCCCGCCGGTGCAAATGACTGATTACAGCATAGCAAAGGGCCAGACCAGCTCACCTGTTCAACACCTGACGGCACATACACAAACACACATACACTCGGCCACTGGACAGCTCACCTGTGGCTGCAGCAGCAGTACGCTACTATACCTGGGTGAGCAAAACACCCAAACCTAACCAGTCTGACTAAACCAGGGTCTCAATGGAGGCAGCTCATAATAAAGCATTAGTTGACCCATAATTGGACTGAAATGACCCAGCAGAAGGTATTTTTAGGGTTACTTTTAGGCACAAATTAATGTTGTGGGTGACCTGGCCTATTGCCAATGAGATGACAGCCCTATTACAGTTTTAATATCCCAAGAGTTACCATGATCAACCCTCGTAAAGTTCAAATTATGGAAAAGGTTATAAAGTACTTGGGTTCTATACTGGTTGGGTTGTATATCAGTGTGCTTGCCCATCTTGCCCAGAGCACAATGCCGTCTGTACTACATTCCTTTGCCAAAATACTCACCCCCCTGTCCACCCCCGGTGAACACTGAACATTTTTTTTTCTTGTGCAGTATATGTAGTATATATAGCAAGTATATGTAGTATGCATCTTATTGTGTATCAGTATATGTGAGTTTTATTTGTGTGATTGTATGAGGACAATATGCCAGGACACATTTGTCTCTGATGAATGAGCTTTGTTTTTTTTCTCAGAGTAGATCAAGAGATAAGGCAATCACCTGAGATGGAGAGAGAAGTGCTGAACTGATGAGGAGAGAGTAAGGACACTAAATCTGACTCAATTACTCATGAATGAGCTTCCTTTCTGAGATGGGTTCAGAGAATGGCGAGCTTACTCACTAATACTGTGCATTAGCATGTAACAATAACTAATGAATCTGTAAAGTATATTGGTGTCAGGTTCCTGAAGGATGATTCAATCTTGTTCATTGTCAATTGGACATTCATTGGACATGACTATTGTGAATTCTATTGTGAATTCTATTGAAATCTATTGTGATAGATTTTCAGCATAATTATACATTTGTGTGTTTTTGATCAGTTCGATCAGCGAGGCTACACCATTATTGAAATGTTCTGTTCACATCACATGTGTCGGAACAATTAGCTTCCATGATAGTTAAGGAAACACCAGATGTGACAGGGCAGCGTTTATTCTAAAAAAATAGACTAGTCTTCTAAATGTATTTTGATATGACTTAAAGGAGAAATGTGCTGTGAACCGATCAATAGCTCTGTTGTGCAAGGTCACTGAGTGCTGTCTGTAGGAGAAAGAACCAGAATATTTGAAAAAATATTGACTGAATTCCAAACTGGCAGTTGATGTTAACTGAATGGGGCATGAAACTGAATGTGAGTTTCTGTAGCCCACTCAGTTAGTGCTAGCTGCTGATTCACTATTTGGTCTGTGTTGTATCAAAATTTCTTGTTCTTTTTCCTACCGACAGCACTTGGTGACCTTGAACAACAGGGCTATGAATTAATTCACACTGGGCTTCTGTTTTAACGCTCTCATAATGTGTCAGGTAATCATGGTGTGTAATTCCTTCTTTGAATACTTCTCAGGTTATCACAAACCTGTGACTACCATATGAACAAGTGAACGATAACAGTAATTTTACAAATATGAGTTGTACTGCAGGACAGTGTTTCAGACAAAAAGCAATACTGTGTATTAACCACACCTATTTATTAAAGCATTAATTGCAATAAAGCAGAATTAGATTATGATGTAGTCTGTAGATGAATTAGATTATGTAGTCTGAAAGTAGATTGTGGAAAAGAATTGCATCCACCTTTGTATTAACCTCATAGCTGAAGACATTTAGTAAAAACAATGTATTAACCTTAGTTAAAAGT
This sequence comes from Tenualosa thibaudeaui, assembly GCA_027481765.1. Classification (NCBI taxonomy): domain Eukaryota; kingdom Metazoa; phylum Chordata; class Actinopteri; order Clupeiformes; family Clupeidae; genus Tenualosa; species Tenualosa thibaudeaui. The sequence continues at coordinate 23,295,464 of JAIFZK010000005.1, forward strand.
CAGAAAGACTCTAAGAAGAGCAGTTAGGTGATTACATCCTTGAGTTAAGGAGAAGGAGGAAGAATTATCTGGGGTGCAGGTAGATTACATTTTATTACATGACTGTGTATCGCTGGTGGGAGAAGATGGGAGGGCTGATAAAAGGCTTTAATGGCAACTGAGATAAGATTGGTGGAGCCTGAGTCATACTTCCAGGCACACTTTTTCCACAACTTCTTTACACACACACACACACACACACACACACACACACACACACACACACTCAGTGTTCCCTAATTCTGCTCATTCAGTTGTTTTGGACAAACACGCTATCATGCCTCTTCACCCACAAATGCTAACAGTTGCTACAGTGATTAATGCCTCCTACTCACACACAGCAAATAAGATGCATCAAATAATCCCAAATCTACATGCTGGTTAATTCCATCATCTGCACCATATCTATCTATCTATCTATCTATCTATCTATCTATCTATTAGTCTGTCTGTCTGGTTGTCTGGAGGTTTTGCTTTGTGAAGTGTTTGGTCTTGTATCTTTAAAACTCCCTGTGACTTTCAGGTGATTTCCAGGCAGACTATCAAGCTAAGTCTGGCTTGTTCCCGAAGTCATCTTATCCAGTAAGCTTGAACAGGTCACTGTCATCAGTCTTCCTATAAAGTCATGACCAATAAAACACGGTTAGTGCCAACAACGTTATGGCCATCTTTACGATTATCTCCCATAAAAGTACTGCGATTTGAAACTGGAATGTTTATGAGATGTATTTTCGGTTTGAAACTAGGGCATGTACATTATTTTTGCAAGTTTGTGTCTGTAAATGGGGGTGGTGTGTGTGTACACATTGTGAGTGTACCTCAGTGATGTGTGTGTATTTCGATGAGTGTATGTCAGGTATGTGTGTGTGGCATGAGTGTGTGGGTTGATGACGATGGCTGGGGGTGTTGTGTATGTACACTGGCCTGTACCTCTGTGTGTGTGTGTGTGTGTGTGTGTGTGTATCTCCATGTGTACGTGCACACCGTGTGTGTGTATTTACATGTGTGTTTGTGTGTGTGTGTGCGTATTTACATGTTTGTGTGTGTGTATGTGTGTGTGTGTGTGCACGTATGTGAGGAGGAGTTCACTAGCCTGGATGTAGGGCTCAGGGGGCATGCTGAACCCTCACTCAGGTTGTTGACCTCTGGCAGTGTAACGTCACTTTCCCTCCTCTGTTTACCTTGTCAGTGCTTTGGCCTCACTGCCACTTTTGCGCAATGCTCCATTCTAGGTTTCATTCTCTAAATACATCTCTAATGGCATCTACAGAGTTAGCATCAAAACAAACAAACAACAATCCTCTGTCTGCATTTGCCACTCCTAGGCAAAAAACTGCTCTGTAGCTGATTGGTTTTATTGTGGAGATGGAGATACGTGACTTAGTGTCTTCCGCATCTGCAAATGGATAGCGACCTGATTTTCCTGTGGTTAGAACAAAGTTGTTTCCTTGATCATGCACTGGCCTGTGTTGTGTCTCACCGGAACACTTCTTTGGAAAGTGTGCTTGGAAAATGACAAAATGTCCACTAGATTATTACTGGCATTGCAGAACATACAACAAAATAAAGCAGACTCAAGAACCGTGTTTCATTTAAAAACTAAACAGATAATAAATAGCAAATCCATTCATACCACACATCTCATACTCAGTATGAAAAACATTTATTATACAGCCATATCCAGTGTACAGCCTACAGTAAACTACAGCAGAGGAAACAGAGTGAACACTGGTAAACTGATTGCTAAGCTACAGCCTATACTGGCACCGCCATCTTGGCTGAACGGCCTGTAGACACATTGCTGTTTGTGTGCATATCTTTTGAAACATTCGTATGAGGGAGTAGATAACTTGCACGATACAACACAATAGAATTCATTTTTACATTGCGTGTTCCAGGAGCTGCTGATGTGATCAAACTGGGTGATTGATCAACAGATGAGTTGATTGATCAAGTCTCAGATCAGTTGGAAGTGCTGGGCATTTGCATTTGCATTTGGGTCTCAGTGTAGGCCTGTGTATTTGGGGCAGCTGATCACATGTGCACTGTGGTTGTTAGAACAATGAGCTCTTTTACATGAAGCCACTATTTCCCCTCCCCAAACAGTTATTGCTGTTGTTTATTGTGTGTGAATTAGCTGATTTAACAAACATATTATGCACACAGAATCAAGGCCAGGCTGTAGAGTTTGAGAGAAGATCTATAAAACACAAGTATTGGTCTCCATAAGGGTGGCATACAGACACACATGTGTATCCATGGGTGGAAATGAATTAAATGTTCAGGGTGGGCATCACCATGACAACCACTTATCATACCACACTCAGCATTTTACCATCACACACACATACACTCACACACACACACACACATACACACACACACACACACACACACAAACACACACATACACACACACACACACACAGAGCAAACAAACATAGATGGGGAAGAGAGAAAGTGAATTGTGAGAAGAAATGCAAATAAGGTGTGAGATTAAAAGCAACATGGGGAAAGACTGGTGGAGGAAGGATTGAGAAAAGATGTGGAAACAAACATTGAGAAAAGACATGGAGAAAACTGTATTCCAAATGTGTTGTCGTCAAGCAGTTTGACTAAAAAAGAACCATGGAAAGCATATGTTGTGCTATTTCTCTGAGAGAACAAGAGAGATCTGTGTTGTGCAGTTTCTCTAAGAGAATAAGAGAGATCTGTAAGATAATGAGAGGCATCCATGGTGTGTTTTTTCTGAGAGAACGAGTGAGATCTGTGTTGTGCAGTTTCTCTAAGAGAATGAGAGAGATCTGTGTTGTGCTAGAATCAGAGAAATCTGATGTCCTTTTTCTTAGAGATAATAAGATACATCTATGGCTGAACGGCCTGCAGACAGCGTCTGCTAAATGCATAAATGTAAAATGTAAATCTATGGTGTACTTTTTCTATGAGAGAAATGAGAGAAATCTGTATGGTTCTATTTCTCTGGGAGAAAAAGAGAAAAATTAGAGCTATCTCTCTGAGAGAATGAATGAGAGAGTCTGAGGAGCCCTACTGGTTGATTGTTAACTCATCACAGCTCTCTCTTGTTCTCTCAAACACACACACACACACACACACACACACACACACACACACAACACAGTATAGACCTCCCCTTCATCCCTCCCCACCCCACCCCAACCCTCCCTCCCTCTCTCAGGAGTGTCTACCTTGCGGCGGGGGCGGGCCCAGGGCCTTGGGGTGGGGGGGTCTAGGGCCACGCTGGGAGACTACTCTGGGCCGCCTGTGCTGTGCTGCCTGAGAATGCGCTTGTCCCACGCACTGGCAGACATGGAGATGGCAGACTACAGTGAGGCCCTGGACCCGGCGTACACCACCCTGGAGTTTGAGAATATGCAGGTGCTCACCATGGGCACAGGTGAGTCCCACACACCCTCTTACAAGTGCTGGGAGCAGTGAACTTTAGGACCTATGCCTGTTAAATGACCGAGCCCATAGGGATGAGTCACACAGGGCCCAGCCATTAAGCCTGCTTAACGTCAGTTAGTAAGTGAGCTAGTTCACTAGTTAGTGAGTAAGTCTTAAATTCAGTGAATATTCACGCTGACATTTGAAGTGAGCTTCTGCCATGATTTGATGAGATAGAATATGAAATTCATGTGGGTTCCTACTTATATGCGGTGTCATGGGGTCGGATCTCTTCATTTACCAGTTATGTGACATATTAAGGCATCATAGACATCATAGTGTTTGACTGAATTTCTATAAGTGGAGGGAAATGCTTGTAGAAACATGGTGCTTATGGATATGAGTGACATGTCCCGACATGCTTCAGGTCGAGACTCAGGTGTGCTTTCATTTGAGGTGAGTTTACATGGAGAATCCCCACTTGTCTTTCATTTCGGACTGTTCCCACCAGCACCTCCGAGGCTGTCAGAGAAACGACAAGACGCCGGGGCTGGGTTGGGTTTCCTTGATGTGTTTGAAGGTGACATGGAGCCAGGGGAGAGGTCATGGAAATGGACTGGTTCTTACTCTCCCATGTCAGTGTGTGTGTGTGTGTGTGTGTGTGTGTGTGTGTGTGTGTTTGAGGTGGTGTGTGTAGGGAGTGGGGGGATTGGATCCACTCCTCATCTCACTGGAGCTTGTCTTGTGGTTGTTGGGTCCATCTATGGTGCTTGCAGCCTGAGAGGCATCTTCTCCCCTGCCTGGTAGTTAGGGACCTAAGAGCCAAGCTGACTGGTGGAGGGGAGGGGAGGGGTGGGTGGCGCATGGTGGGGAAGCAAGGCAGGCACTAGGAGTGAGTGCTGGCCAGTGAGATCTCAGATTTGACATGGCACCATAGAAAAAAATGATTCATTACACATTCAGCTTGTCCATTTAGTCTGGGCTGATACATATGGATCTTACTGTGATTGCCCAACTTTGGTTGAAATATGAGTTTCTGTCATGTCCTGTATTTTTTTATTTTTTCCCTCAAGAGCTCAATCAGTTAAATTACATGACAAGATATTTGTCTATGTTTGTGTCAGGGTCACCTTGCTAAATGATCTTAGTGGCTTTTGGTTTTAATGTCATCACTGATCAGAACAGTCATCAAAACAGCATTAACGACTTCTAATTCACACATTGCTCTTTGGGAGTTCCAGCTGATTTATACCAATTGACCATGTTAATGACATCATGCTGAAATCATGAATGTCAAAGGTAGTGATTGTTAACTCAAAGGTTTACAGACATGGATTCAGACATTTTCTGTCAGTAGATAGTCCTTTCTAGTCTTTTCTTTTGTGGGTTTGATAAGTGGCTCAAAGTGGTATTGGTTTTCAATGTCACTTTATGAGTGCAACAACCTCTTTTCCTCTCTTTTTGAAGAGGATCTCGTGTGTAAGTGTGGCCATAATCTGTTCACTGTTTACTCTGAATTGCCTCAGGATTAGCGAGCAATCACTGTCTCTGAGGCCAAACGTTAACACTTCAGGGCTTGTAAAACTTATTGATCTGGCTGTTGAATCTTGTTACCTCTGAAAAGTGGCTTTTGAAAAGATTGATTCATCTGACCTTTCCTCCACTGCCACTCCTTTCAAAATGACATCACATCTACATGTCTGCCTCACATAGATCACTACTCCCTTTTGGATCATGCTAATAGAATGGGATTTTATAAGAGCATTAAAATGTATAGATCTGATGTTTACATTTTGCAAAGTCACTCCAAAATGAATTCAAAGTGAAATATCAGTGTACTTTGTATTGCTGAAGTTAATGTTATGTTCTTAACAAGGCTGACAAAGAGCAGCTTGGTTTTTAAATATGCAGAATACAACAGCATTGAGTAAGCCAGGGGTTTAGTATGAACAGAGCTCTCCTCAATATGTTTGATATTGTATAAATTTAGCAACAAGGGAATTTTGGAGTGATTGTAGTGATTTGTTCAAATACACTAACAAAATCTTTATACACCATCTTTTCCTTGATAATATATGTGGGATGGACATTGTGTTAATGAAGATGCTTTGGACTGAATGAAACTGATGAATGTAATAGATTCCGATATAACACATAGGCACGGGAGGTCATATTGCCATCCTAAAGCTTCATTCATGCTAACTGAAGCGCCAGAGTTCCTAGTCCCGTCCCTGTGCTCTTGACCCCATCTGATGACTGCCATTCATCCTTGCAGACTCCTCCCCTGCTGAGAGTGCCAACATGAATGCTGCCAGCCACCTGGGCGCTGGCTCACTGTGTGCCATCTGTGGGGATCGGGCAACAGGCAAACACTATGGAGCCTCCAGCTGTGATGGCTGCAAGGGTTTCTTCAGACGCAGCGTCCGCAAGAACCACATGTACTCCTGCAGGTGCAACCCAGCTCCACAACCACACAGACATATTGTTCATATGTACTTATTCTGCTCCTGCCTAACCCCCCTCCCCAACCCACCCAACACACACACACAAACACACACACACACTAGGCTAGGCACATCAGGATAGGCAACAAACAGATGCAATTATACTACATGTCTTTCATGTATTATTTCTATGTATGGGACAAAAAAATGTTTGAATCCTTGACCAGCCCTGCAACACAGGCCTAATCAGCTCTCTGAACACTGGGCTAAAACATCACACATGCAGTGTGTGGAGAGGGATTGGGGCACCCTTCCATTTATGTTTATAGTTGAAATAACATCCACTGAAACTGTTTAAGAGATGTCATGCTGTCATGTGACTTAATAAAGAAAACACATACACTATCACTCCCCTCCCCTTGAGACTGAGTGAGTTGACACTACTTCTGGTAGACAGGTTGAAGACTAAAACATTAAAACATCTCTCTGTGCTGTTGTCCCACTTCCAGATTCAGCCGACAGTGCATAGTGGACAAAGACAAGAGAAATCAGTGCAGATACTGCAGACTGAAGAAATGCTTCAGAGCAGGCATGAAAAAAGAAGGTACAACATGGCAACCACACACACACACACACACACACACACGTATAAAGGTACAAAACACTGTTGCTGATCCATGCTGACACCTCTACACTGATAACATACACACTTCAGAGGGGGAGACACACACACACTTATGGAGGAAGAGTGTATAACACTCAAAAGCTAAGGAACATGCTGACATTTCTACACTGATAACACACACACACACTTCAGAGGAGGGAGGAGATGTGCCGGCACACTGTAACAGATGTACACACAGCTGACATATGCAAAGCTGCATATGCATACACACACACACACACACACACATACTATGACTCACTCACTCACACACACACACTCACTCACTCACTCACACACACACACTAAGACTCACACACACACTCACTCACACACACACACGCACGTGCATCTGCACAAACATGGTCCCAGGTTGGTTCATGGGTGCTGCATGTCGAGTGTGTTGCAAGAGCCCTGAGCTAACGGAGGGCTCCATGTTAATGTTCACCGAAGTTTTGCTGAAGTCTCGCCGGGGATCTGCTGAGCAAACATGTCCCAGGCATTATAAGCAGCACTGATAAACAGCTCAACCTTGAGTTCCAGCTCACGTCAGTCCCACAGCGCTCGTCTTACACACTGCAATACACACACAGGCACACCCACCCACACACACACGCCAACCACTCTCTCTCTCACACAAACACACCACCCACTCATACACACACACACAAACACACACAGGAGAGAGAGAGAGAGAGAGACAGAGAGTGAGAATCACATACAAGGATTTATTAGAGGTCTAATTGAAGGTTTCAGATGCAAAACCACTTAAATCCATTTGTGGTTATCATGATTTCTGCACATTAGCTGGTGTTGCATCTTAAGTCTTCAGTTATAGATCATTGCAGCTGAAGTACTCCTAAAGGTGCTCACGGATTTAAATTGAAATATTCATTTATACTGGGTGGAATGAAGAATGTTTAGGCTTAGTTGCCATGGCTTTATGTTTTGTTTTGATATGTGAATGCTGTAACTGCTTGGTCCACAATCAAATGAAATCCGGCCTCTTCCTTAGTGAAGTGTTTGTCTTCTAACTCGTACTTGATTCTCACACAGCTGTGCAGAATGAAAGAGACAGAATCAGCACAAGAAGGTCCAGTTATGAGGACAACAGTTTACCTTCCATCAACGCCCTCATTCAAGCAGACGTGCTCTCTAGACAGGTACTGCTCTTTTCCATCACACAATTCCAACTCACAGCTTTGCCACTGCAGTGATTATAGATAGATAGATATATAATTTATTTATCCCGTAAGAAATTCAAGCATCACGTAGCCTCCAAAAAATGACACATACACATGACACATACATACACACATACTCCCTACAAAATACAGAGGTAGAGTTCTAATTGTGTGCCATTTAGGGTACTAAGTTGTTTGATGTGTTTAATAGCGTACTGCAAGAGAGTGTCAGTGTAAGTACATTGCCAATGCAACATCTGTATCTAATACAATATTGCGTATATATTGCGTATAGGCTACGCAATATTACAAAATAAAATAATCTAGTCCTTATTATACAGAAACAGAAAGTAATAGACTGTGATCATAAGCCATAAGTTTTTTTTTCTCCACAGAAAGAAAAGTAGTCGTAAAACCGCATTTACCCCTTACTCATTATTAATACTCACAGAATTTACCTACACAGCATCTGCTGAATAGCACACATTAGCCATTAATCATTAATCATCAATAATTAATCATTAGTGATAAGCATTCAACTGCAACTATACTTATTTACAACCCCCATTCAAGTGGTGGGTTTTTTTTATTGTCATTTCAACCGTTTACTGTACATAGTGCGACGAAACAACATTTCCCCAGGATCAGTAGGTGCTACATTCAAATGAAACAGTAGGGGCAGGACATATTCACTTGAGCAGCCAGTTACACTACGGTGCCTGATGGCAGTAGGGAGAAGAGTGCATGGGAGGGGGGTATCATTATTATAATAATTATCATTATTAATAGATATTAATAATTATCATATGACAATATGACTTGCATGAAACCTGGTTTTATTTGTCTAATTTCAAACATGGAATGTTTCTGTTAAATTAAGGTGTTGAAATTGTTGCAGATATCGTCACCGGGGCCCATAATGAACGGAGACATCCGGACGAAGAAGATGGCAGCCATCACAGATGTGTGTGAATCTATGAAACAGCAGCTACTGGTGCTGGTCGAGTGGGCTAAATACATTCCCTCCTTTTGTGACCTGCCATTGGACGACCAGGTAGGTTTACACACACACACACACACACACACACACACACACACACACAGTGACACATGCACACAGTGACACACGCACACAGTGACACACAGACACGCTGTCTTGAAGCCTAGCTGAAGTTTTACTTTTAATTCTCACCCAAATGAAACCATTAACAGACATGGCAGCAAAGCGCGGCAGAATGTTGTGAGATGGTGCACTCTGGAAAAAAAAACACAGAGAACTGATCACTCTTGAAAATGATACATAAATCGAACATATGAAGACAAATTCTGATATAAGGCTAGATAGTGCACAAAAAGCCTATTTTCCATACTGAAGCATGAGTGTATTTTCTGGAGTTCATCCTGACAGTGCGTGAATGCGTCCACATGTGCCTGTGTGTTTGTTTGGGATGGGGAGGATTTAGCCAGGGGAGTTAATGTGTTGGTGCCCATGGTCCGGATGTGATGAGCTGGTCAGTGAGGTTTTCAGCATTCAGTGGGAAACACACACACACACACACACACACACACACAATCATTAACAGTGCCATCTCCTATGTCTGGTCACTCATTTGTGGATGTTAGCTGAATGGGTACAAACACACAAACACACACACACACTTTCTCTTGCGGACTTTGTAGAGTGCAATTATAAACACTCACATACACTGAGAGCTCACGTTAAGACAATCAAGGTTGACCTCAGAGGCTATGGGAATTCACAAAACACCATGAAAATGACCGGAGCCCCCTAAACCTTAAACCAAGGCCTGTGTGTAAGAGAGATTGAGCTGGAAAGTGCTAGTGGCATACTTTATCCAAGGGTTAATATGCTCAGAATGGTTAATATGCTCATTCAACCATGTCACTGATTTACTGAAGATATTCTCAAGCCATGTACATATTACGTACACTACTTACGTACGTACACTAGTTTGGCTGCTAACACTAGTCTGCTAGTGTTAGCAGCCAAATCAATAAACAGATTATTGCCCATAAAAGTCAATGTACAATTGCTTTCACTTCTCATTTCATACTGGGATCGTAAATGCAAAATCATTAAATGTGACTAGATATGGTTATGGTGTCATGGCAACGGGTGCTTTAGCAGCAGATCTAGTATCTGTGCCATTCCACAAGGAGCTAATGGACACATACATTTTGTGTTTGTGTGTGTGTGTGTGTGTGTGTGCTACAGGTGGCACTTTTGCGAGCCCATGCTGGGGAGCATCTCCTTTTAGGAGTAGCCAAGCGTTCAATGCTCTACAAAGACTTGCTTCTATTAGGTAAGGCATGATAAGTCATCATTCTCCTTCACCGTTCCCACAATATATCTCATCATATCTTACACTTGTTGGGCATCTGACTACTAGCCTAGAAATACACACAGGCATACTGAGTGGTCTCTCTCTCTGCTTCTGACAGGAAATGATCACATTATCCCACGGAATTGCCCAGAGCTGGAAGTGAGTCGTGTGGCAGTGAGAATTCTGGATGAGCTGGTGTTGCCCTTCCAGGAACTGCAGATTGATGATAACGAATATGCTTGCCTAAAAGCTATTGTATTCTTCGACCCAGGTAAGAACTCACTTCCATTGTGTAACATGTATGAGGTAGTAGCAGTCTCACATAATAGTTATTTTCTTACTGACCATGATATATCACCCAACTGCCTGTCAACGTGTCCTTTGGTTTTTCAGATTTCACTCACTAATTTTACTCTTGCATGTTGCATTCTTCATCATTGCCAGATAGCTTTTTAGGTTCTATTAGGTTTCATTTGACAAAATTTCTCTGTTGTCTGCTCTCTCTTCTTCCAACCGTGTAGATGCCAAGGGTCTGAGCGACCCGGGCAAGATCAAGCGCATGCGCTACCAGGTTCAGGTGAGCTTGGAGGACTACATCAACGACCGTCAGTACGACTCACGGGGGCGCTTCGGAGAGCTGCTGCTGCTCTTGCCAACCCTGCAGAGCATCACCTGGCAGATGATCGAGCAGATCCAATTTGTCAAGCTCTTTGGCATGGCCAAGATCGACAACCTACTGCAGGAGATGCTCTTAGGAGGTGAGTTTCTCAACGACTTCATATGCTGTTACTGTTGTGATAAATGTACTGAGCAAGGTCCTGATGAATTTGAGGCTTACAAGAGTTAGAACATCTTTGTTTTTATCCACAGTACTACCTTACATTATATACAATAGCTCAAATGTTTTGAAAGTGTTTTGAAACCAATGTTAAAAAAAATATTTCCAACAAACCTGGTGGTGAATCTGAGTCAATCTGAATCCAAATCTGGGGTCAGCAGGTCTAAGAGAAAAAAACAGGTTCATTTCTTTGCAAAAACATTTAGTATACTTTCTATAATAGTAGCTGCTGTGTTTTCACCGCAGGCTCGGCAAATGAGGCCCCCCACGCCCCTCACTCTCTACACCCTCATCTGGTCCAGGAGCACCTCAGCAGCAACGTCATTGTCACCAGCAACATGGCAACTCCAATCCACAATGGCCAGATCTGTAAGGGCCCTTTTGTGTTCCTTTAAAGGAGAAATCCAGGATGAATCAAACTGTGGCACTATTGTTCAAGGTCACAGAGTGCTGTATGTAGGAGAAACAGTGAGAAAGACACAACATAGATGAAAAAGCAAATCGGCAGCTAACAATGACTGTATGGGGCACAGAAACTCACTTTCAGTTTCATTTTCCTATGCCCTATTCAGTTACATTAGCTCCAGGTCTATGTTGTATCAAATTTTCTGGTTCTTTTTCCTTCAGACAGCAGTCAAACAATAAGGCTATGGGTTGATTCACACCGGGTTTCTCCTTTAACTCAAAGATGATATGTTGAAGTTAAAGGAATCAACATAATGTAAATGTCAGTGTAATACTGATCTACTTGCCAAAAAAACACCTTGATTTAACAAAAGACAATCTCAATCTATGTTTGTCAGAATGAGTCAATAAGGTTGGGCAAACTTTGCACGACTGTAAAATAGTCCTTAAAATATTTTGTGAAATAACCACTGACAAAAAAGAAGTCCATAATGAAATGAAGCCATACAGTACCACCTGACAAGAATGTGATGTTAGAGTAACATTACAGCATGTCTCAGTGAGGTCAGTGAAACATTCAATGACATTAGCAGAGCTCTGTGTAACATTAGAGAAAGAATAATTAGATGGAGAAAAGCCTGCTGAGGAAACGTGCTCTCGCTGTGTGGCTGACTAAGCCTCTCTCCGACCGGTGAGTGCAGACCGGTGGTCAGGTAGCAGAGAGGACAAACAGCCTGCATGCAGGAATAATCCGTGAATGGGCTTCCCAATGCATAATCAGGCTTACGTGGTCAAAGAAAGCTACTGTTATTCTTTCTTAACCTTTCTAATGCCTTCAGAAATTTCATAAGAGGTCTTTATTTCACACTCACCAAAAGGTTCTTTCTTCCCCGTAGTTGTCCCACGTGTAACAACAACAACAAAAAAAAGTTGAACGTTTGTTCAGGTAATAATGTGTTTATTTCTCTGTTGTGGTAACATCTGATGCATCTTGTTGGTTCTGTCATGCAGCCACTCCGGAAACTCCAATTCCTTCACCCCCGGCAACATCTGGTTCCGAGCACTACAAATTGGCTCAGGGTGTCATAGCAACACTGCCCAAGCCACCCAGTTCTATTCCTCAACCCACCATCACTAAGCAAGAAGCTATTTAGCCTGCAGCCTAACAGAGAGAGAGAGAGAGAACTCATGTGGTTGTGCACCTCAGAAATTTGTAACAAATTTGTTTTCTTTACTCCTGTTGTCTGGGATAGCTCTCAACATAATAATGTTGAGAAATATTCAAGAACATATTTTTGTGAACTTTACGGACTTTGAGGGGTAAACAAAACTCTCATACAATCGCACATACACACATACACTAAATGCAAAAATGCCTTAGGAAAAAAAAGAGTTATGTGTAATTCTACTGATTCCATGAATGTTACAGTTATCAGGCCGATAGAGGAGTTGGGTACTGCATATTATTTAAGTGAGAGTCAAACCTAGAAGCTAAGTTAGGCCAGAGTAACATGGAATAAACAGTAGTTTCTTATGGGAATTTATGGTGCCTGAAGCTGGGTGACAGCTTATGTTGCCCTTCTAATCTAATGGCAGTTTTCATGTATGTTTGTTTATTTGTTTTTGGGTGTCGGTAAACACACACAATGCATTTTGTATTTCAGCCTTCTCTAAGCATCCTATTAGCCAAATGTAAATATCATGTATATTAAGTGGATTGGTTCACAGCCCTTAGAGCACTTTGTGATGAGCAGAGGCTCCCTGTGACTGATCTGACAACTGAAGAAGTCCCTTTGTTTTCACTTTTAGATATACCAGATAAAAGCTGTTTTATTCTGTAGATGTGTGGACATGTTCTGTTGGTTGTTAGACACTGACAGGTGCCATGTTAAGTGTGACAACTGTAATTAAAAAAAAAAAAAAAACTCTGGAAAAGTGCCTCTGAAAACTACACTGCCCTCCCATACATGGGCCAAACCTGACCTTGCAATGTGAAATGAAATTAAAATGTCAAGGTTTTATTTTTACACAAATGTGTCTGTTTCTTCTCTCTCTCTCTCTCTTCTTTTGCTTGTCTCATTGATGAATTGTTAAATGATTGATAGTTTATCAGTTCATTCATTAATAATCATTATCCAAGTCAACTACAAGCTATTTGACCCCTTCAAATGTTAATGATTGATACAATGGTATTACACTGAGTCGTATATATTTTCGATAGCCTGCATCATAGTCCTTTGGGCTATTCCACATACACTATTGATTTCATCTCAACCCTCCAGGATTGTGGCTTGTGGCAGCCATGCTCTCAGGAGCACCACCTGTTATCTCTGAGAGCACTTTGTGCAATCCCTGTTTGTCCAGTAAATATTGGATGTCCAGACACTGAAGGCATTTGTAAATGGTTGAACTGAATTAGCAAAACAGAGATGACATCGGTCATGACTTCAAGAGACTGCACTGGGATGACAGCTTGTCATGTGATGTGAGAGAGGGAAAGGTCAGTAGACGTCTGTGATATCATGAACCATTCAGAGCAGATGGAATGACCTGAATCAGACAGGTGGTCAAAACCTGATCAAGAGATGTACTCATCTGATGCTACAGGCTACAGTTTTATGCAACTTCATTTTTTTCCATGTCTATAGCCTTGGCAGGGTCATCTTTAAAACCAAGTCAATCTCCTTGAGGCAGTAAAATCTGAGAAGCTCAAAAACATGATAATAAATCTGTGGCGACGTGGCAAAGCATGGTCAAGGATATCTAGTGCAAGGGCGTGCAATAGAGTTTACTGATAAAATGCCATAAAACAATTCCTGATAGTCCTGCAATTTACTCTAGTCAGTGCCTGACTTCAAAGCTGTTCTAGGCCAGATCTGGCAGAAAGGGAAGAAGTCTTGTTCCCACTTCCTAGTCATCTATTAATGGATTATGGGACCTGCATCCAGACTGGAAAAAAATAGAAAACTGGCATCACTTTCCTCTACTTTTAATTTAGCTGTGCTCCACACAAGCTGCTGGCATAAGGACACCGCTGTTACCTAACTCTTATAGGTAACCTACTCCTAAGTCATTTGTTTTATAGCATAACCTGATGTTTTGCTAACATCTTTTGAACAGAGCTGGCTCTGCTATTGAAACACCAATGCCACCTAGTGTCAATTTAAAAGCCATCACAAATGTATAAAAATACATTCTAATAGCCAGTCAGAGCTAGATAATTTTCTGACACAGTATAATGCAGGTTTGTTATAACAACATTGCTCTTATTACAGTGAAATCATATTTGGAAATTTATTTAAGACAAGACAATGCAAGGCAAGGCATTTTCATTTATATAGAGCATGTCATACACAGTGGCAGTTCAATGTGCTTTATAAAAGATAAAGGCAAAGAACAGCGAAAAATACGAAATAAAATGACATAAAAATGACAGAAAAAAAGAAAACAAAATAGGTAAAATAAACAAAATGATGATAGAAAAAAACATAATTTTTAGAGAAATAAGAAGATGGAGACCACTAACGAACCACCTTTCGACGGAAAAGAACAGAGCTCAAACTCATGTCGGACCAAATTCGCAAGTGCAGTGGCGGTTCAACAGTTGATTACTCCCCGGGCAAGACCGCCTCCGAGCGCCCCCACCCCCCGAAAGAAACGAAAAAAATATTGGCAATGCCCAAAACAATATAACTTAAGCATAACTCACTAATTGGATTGGAGTATTGCCCTATACAGTGAATCCCCGTTCCACCCTTGCAACCCAGAGGTAAACCTTTCCCCGCCTCCCCTCCCCTTTGCCCTTCTCACACACAGCTTCTGTGCACGGCACCTTCTCAGCAAGCAAGGACGCCTGCAGTTAGGGGGCCCCCTACGAAATGCCCCGGCTGGCTGCCCTGTTCGCCCGTGCCTAAAATCGCTACTGCGCAAGTGTTACAAACGTGTTTAACACTTACAGGGCTGCAGCAGCATTACGCAGTCAAAACGCACGATAGTGGTGGTCTCCACTTGAGGCAGACCACAGTAATATCAGATCTGGATATCGGGCAAAAGCCGGTTTGACAGGTGTCACGTGCGTTGTTGCGTCTTTCGATCACTGTTTTTTTTCGCGCGATCGCCCCCTACTTTCTTGTCAGTATTGCATCTTGCGGACGCGTCGTGATCGCTTGCGACGACGTGCGCAACCGACACACTAAACGACCGCAAAATACGCATGGCAGCCAATATGCGTACACGTATATATGCGTTGTCTGCAGCAAGTAAATTCCAGCCCAAACACGGAGACCGGCAATGCCTCCTTTTCAACAGCCGATTCCGAGTCAGACTTCAACGATCAATTCAGTGGAAAACAGTCGGCGTTAGGTCTTCTGACTATGAGTAGTGTAATTGTAGGTTTTAATGTTAGACCAACTAAACACAAAACAGTCCCTGAAACAACTAAGCCTTAAGTTAATTCCAGAGCAACCACAACCAGCAACAGTATGTCAGTGAGGCCACTTTACCTAACAAACTGTGACACCTGTCACTTGTGGAACCACCTTCCGCAGAAAAGAACAGAGCTCAAACCCACGTCGGACCAAATCCGTGCGCATTACAAAAAGACAAGGAAGCTCATTGTGCAATGGAAGTGACTGGAAATGAAACACAGAAGATAACAAATAGAAATAATTCATAAATTGAAGTAGTGAAGTTTAAAAGAAATAAATACAGTAGTTAGCAGAAAGCATCTGAGAACATCTTGGTCTTTAGGTTTGAAACTGCCAACAGCCTTTTTGATGTCCTTTTTGAGTCCGAGTTTTTGTTTTTTCAGTTTTCTACTTAATTTTCTTCTTTTTTGTTGTGCCACTTTTGACCTGTTGACAACTAAAACATACTCCATATAATACATTATTTTCACAGAACACTGTAAAAAGACAAATTATGTGGTTCAAAAAGGCTTTTCCTTACGCCTTGGTGAAACATGACGTTATTGCCACATGGTTTCGAATAGCCAATTGGTAGACGATTTAGCTCTATTACCGGAAGTCCTGGTTAGTAAGCAACTCGTTTGTTTTCTCTTTTCAACTCAGGTTTACCGAAAAAACACGTTCCTTTCTATAAACATGCATTTAATCGCTAGAATTTTAGTTTTGTTCGGCGTCTTTTAAATGAACGACTAAATTTGTATAACAGACAGTGTACGCCATTAGCACTAAGAATCTGTCATCGATATCAGCGGTCACAGGACAGACTCTTGCTTTGCTTAAAGGTGAGAGAGACAGGAGCCTGTTAGCTAGCCCATCACTAATGTATCACCTTCCCCGTTAACCCTCAGGATGCTTTCAGTATACACTAACGTTAGCCTACTAGCAACATGAAGCATATTACATTATAGGCTACTATTATGCCACAGCAACGTGTGACTGAATAGTTTGCATGTTTTTCATTGGAAATAACCTAGCAATGGTTACTGAAATCTGCATTGTTTCAGTACATTGACTTCTACAGAGATTCTGAGAACTATATGGAAATGGGTACGTTCAAGTCCGCCTAATTTAACTGTTATCTATTTTTGACATCAGAGCAAGGAAATGGCTGAAGGCAGTGGATGTATGGAGGGAACTCCGACCACAGGGGCAGGCTTACCACAGCCCAGTAATGGAGGGTTTCCTGGTCCACCGCCCCCCATTTACTCCTGCACGTTAAGTCCAGCCCTGGAGGCCAAGGCCCGCGAAGAGTTACAGGAGAAACCGGAGTGGCGTTTGCGCGATGTACAGGCCTTGCGGGATATGGTGCTGAAGGAGCATCCACATTTGCGCACGCGTCTGGACGATGCGTTCCTGTTGCGCTTCTTGCGCGCCAGGAAGTTCGATTATGATCGTGCCCTGCAGCTGCTGCTGAACTACCACGCCAGCAGACGCGCCTGGCCCGAGGTGTTCCACGACCTCCGACCTTCCACGGTTAGGCACGTGCTGGAGCGAGGTGTCCTCACGGTGCTGCCACAGCCAGACAATCATGGCCGCTACATCTTGTGTCTCCGGCCAGGTGAAGCTGTTCATAGCTATTTCTATTTCCACAGCTTTCCATATGTATTTAAATCTTTGGGAGATGTTTAACAAAAGCTTATATCTTCTCAACTGTCAGTTTAACTCACTTGTACTCACCTACACGTCTCTATCACAACATTCTCCTATTTGATTTTCCTAACTGAACCAGATAGACTGTATGTTATGTCAGTTACCTGGATGGTAACATTACTCATATCTCTGCTTTGATGCCTGATGGTGAGATGAATTGACCAGCTTATCAAGTCTCCATGACCTTAACTTGCACACATTAATAATGTAATTGTTTTTTTAGTAAGGAGTTTAATCATTGTATTGTGCAGGGAAGTGGAGGCAGAATGACTACCCATTTGTGGACAACATCCGGGCAATCTACCTGACACTTGAGAAGCTGATTGAAGCAGAGCAGACCCAGGTGAACGGCCTGGTGATCCTCGTGGATTACAGTGGCGTGGGTCTGTCCCAGGCATCCAACCCTGGACCATTCCTTGCCAAGAAGGTTGTGGGGATCCTGCAGGTTTGTCTGTCCCTCTTCATCATATGTCCACATGTACCATATCAGATGCACATTTCACTTACACACTAAGACCTCATTCACATAGAAATCGTGCATTCGCCACCATATACATTGCTGTCCAATTGCAGTGTGTGTATGTCTGTGTATTCACACAGAAACAGTCTGCTGCGCGAACTGGCTGCTCGAACTCACCTTTAAAATTTATGGTGGCCGCGTTATAAAACATGCAGCACGCATGGAAAAATAGAACTTGTTTCTATTTCAAGTGGACAGAGTGGGAGCTGCACGGTGCTGCTGCAAAAAACTCGCACAGAACACACGTGGTCTAATCTGTTAACATGTATTCTGAATGAAAACGGACCAAAACTTAAGCGAAGAGAACCAGAAATGAAGCGTAAGGCCTGGTACGCACATAGACATAGTTAGGTACTTATGAAAACAGATATTTATTTTCTCCTCTGTATTTGATAATAATTCTGTTCACACAGTGTTCAAAAAGAGTCGGGGAAGGCTGTCAAAAACATGTCAAACAAATAGCCAGCCAGAGATCTGTAAACTGTCACACTGCAAAAACTCCCAGCCTACACATAGTCACTGAAGCAAGAGGTTACAAAAGTAGCTGGTGTCAGTGACCGAAACCTCGGTTGATTGTGGATGCTAGGCACAAACTCATAAAAAAGTATTAGTTTTTATAAGTACCTGGCTAAATGTCTACGGGGCCTAAATATCGTCTTTGGAAACTCAGGTGTGATGTAATGCTATAACTATTGAATGTGAAAATACACAGTAGCTTCTCTCCTCGTTTCCCTGTTTCATTGTTCTCCTCCTCTCTCTCAGGATGGTTTTCCAATCAGAATAAAAGCTGTAAACATCATCAATGAACCTCGCATCTTCAAAGGGATTTTTGCCATCATCAAGCCCTTCCTGAAGGAGAAGATGGCTGAGAGGGTAGGCAGTCTGTGTGTTGTACAGCACAATGCTACAGATCACAGATGTCAGAAGGCGTATGATAATCTATCACAACATGCACAATCACTTCAAGTTGCCCACATATTTATGAATTAGATCTATCTATGAATTAGATGTTCTAGCTGGGTATGCTGACTAACAACTAATTGCTATGGTCGAACATACCTCCCCACAGCCCTTTAGCTCTCCGTCCTCGGAACACACTCTGGTGTGTTGCTTTGGACTAAAGCATTTGCTTAGAAACAAGAACAAATGCAACATCATCCAGAATTATTTACCCATCTGTCTGTCTATTTATTTCTCTATCTATCTGTCTTTGTGCCTGTCTATCTATCTGTCTACTTGTCAATCAATCAGTTAGTGAGTTAATAAACCGTGTTTCCTCCTGTGCAGTATGTCCTCCATGGATCTGACCTGTCCTCTCTGCACCGGAGCATCCCACGTTCAGTGTTGCCAGAGCAGTACGGTGGCGTGGCCGGCCAGCTGGACATGGTGGCCTGGACGCAGACTCTGCTGGACGCCGAGGAGAACTTTGTGGTGGAGTTCTGCCAGCCGGAGCCTCTGGAGGAGGGGATACTACCGGACTCCATGCTGTTTGACGGCGAGCATGGTGGTGGTGCTCAGGGAGAGGACACCTTCAGAACCCTTCGTTCGCAGCTCTACTACTGCTACTAATGGGTGTGGGTTCTTGACAGTATCGCTGCTAGCGTTCATCAGAAGTGAACCAAGATATTGGCAGAAAGTGGCAACGACACTGTCTTGAAACACTTCCCAGGCTGACAGCTGTGCACTGGACCACACTGCTTAATGTGTCAGCCATGCCAAACACCTTTGTTTTTCCCATAAATGATCGCTCTGCTTCTGCTACTGCTAGTGGTCAGGGGGGAGTTTAAAGCTAAATCTTCACTGCATTTTTTGGTAGTTCTGCTGTTGGACCACACCGTTCAACGTGTCAGCCAGGCGAAACCAGTTAGTTATCACTCTCCTACTGTTACTGAATGGGGGGAGTTTCTAGACCAGGGGTCTCAGCCATACCAAACAGCTTTCCCATCGTTCTGCCATTACTGCCAGCAGTGACTGACCACCCAACCTACCACACCATGGTGTCTTTGGTCACTGACCTCTGTTATTCGCTTCCACTCTGCTGACCACGTATCTCATGCTAATGGCGTTGGTGATTCGGAGCCGTCTTGCCAACATTGCACACCTCACCCACCTCGTGATAGAAACTTTGCCACTGAATTTTGTGTTCAAATTGAATGCTTTCTGTCAACCCACACATGAATTTGAAAGAGTGTCATTAATTCTTATATGGTAATAAGGTTTTTTTAAAAAAGCTTTGCTTTATTAGATTTTTTTTATTTTTTTAATTTACAAACATGTCAGTGGTCAGTGAGGTGGTCTCGCCAAAGTCTGTAACCTTTTCTGATGATGTGAGTTGTGAGGTATATGTTGAAAGGTGAATATTTAACAATAATGCTTAATCTTGTGCGGCCACATACATACTGTATGTTCTTTACCCAAAGATGGTTTGCCTTAATTGGAGATGGGGCTTGTCTAGTTAACCATCAAATTTCCTCCTGATCCTGCCTAGGAAGATCTGCATCTACCAGTCTTTACTTGGGTGGTCCACTTAAGCAATATTTTATGTGTTCCTCTCCATACTTTTCTTTGCCTCTTCTCTTGCATACCTAGTCGGTCTTAATATAAATAGCTATAAAATCTATGTAAACTGCGCTCTTAGATGTATAGACATAATAGACATAATTCTAGATGTATAGCCCGTGCAGTGAAAGCAACTGCATTGTATAGATGTAAGTGTAAGTAACAACTCCACAGTAAGTGTTCTGTTTTCATGTGTATTCATTGCCACATAGCTTGTATGTTACTCGTCACGTGTGCACACACAAATGCAACTCTGTCCATCAGCCAAAGCATGAAGCTGTAATTGACCCTGACGGACATCACCAAGGACCATCTGTGAGTCCTCCTTATTGATCGCTTGATGCTTCAACCAAACACTGTCTTTCAAAACCGGCAGTTTGTCTTGTCTCCTTGCCAAAAAGAAAGGAAAACTTGAAAGGGATGTTTTGTTTTGTATTTGTTTCACAGCCATCTTTGTATTTATAATTTTTATTTTTTTCATTACATGTTCTCTTGTTTATACTGTTATTCGTGACATGTAGGTTTGTCCATTGATATACATGAATAGGGATTATTTTCAAATGAATGGAATGTGGTCTGCTTCTTATCACCAGGAACAGACAGGGTCTCTTAATAAACCGTTGGCTTTGTGTACGGGAAAGTGGCATGACTGTTGTCCTACCTGAAATTTAAAGAACTACGTCTGCGTTACCACCATATTTTGCCTCCTCTAGAGGGAGTCATTGCGCAAGTTTATGCAACATCACGTAGCACACCCCAGCGGATCGCCAATTGTGTATCCCATCCCTGTAATTACTGGCACTCACAACTGAAGAAAGAACATAACTCGTCAACTCATAATTCGTTAGAGATCCGTGGTTAATCAGAAGCTAAGGCCCTGGGTCCTCAAACCAAAGTACCAGCCAGTTGTCCCCGAGTTATTTGCAATGTTATGAGCTCATGGCATTCGAAATAATAAAAAAAAAAGTGTCACACTCCGGGTGACTCTCTCCTGTTTTCTCTGAAAACACTTAAGTCAACAGATGACTGAATATATTGAAACGATATTTAATCGGTTCGACGTCAGACTTTTCGGGTTACAAAACTATATAGCATATTTCTTTGACAGTGTTTGCACGAGGTATTTGACACAGAGCAGAGCAGTGCCCCCACCGGTGGCAGCGCCCGGTTTCAGCGCGGGAGCGTGATTGGCTATGGGATAACTCCATTTTGGAAACAGCTGTTTAAGGACGCAATCCTTTGCTTTGTCTTCAGGGGCAGTCCGTGAAACATCTTGCAACCACAACTTCTCTTATTCTTGCCGGAAGACACTTAAGCTAATAATATTCTGCCTAATTCTGTTCAGTATGAATTTAAAGGGAACTTTAAACTTTACAAGGGGCATCCCTAAACCTGCGTTGTAACAAGTGGAGGAAACTCAATCGGATCAAGGTTAGTTGCATTGTTACAATTTGTGGTGAAGTGTTCTCGCTGTTGCGTTCTTTCTTCTCTCCAGTAAAGATAATCTGAACGGTAGGCTGCTCTGGTTTGTCTCGTTATTATTTTGACCAGTCTTTGTGGTGGATTTGTGTGTGGTTATAGGATGTGGGAACGGATCAGGAGTATCCCTGGTTTGTTTTTCCTTCGATGCAAGCATCTGTGCGTGACTCGCTTCAAGTGCAACATTTAGCTGTGTCCTCTCTGAAAGTAGGCAGCGTTTGTTTGTTCCAAATTATTGTTCTCTATTCTTCGAATATGTATACCAAATGTCGAGAAGGTCATATCATTCCTAATTTATCCAAACAAACTGCATCGCTTAAGTGGTGCCATCGTGAGAGCTTTGAGTGGGGGCGGAGTGGGAGCGGAGACCCGCCATGCGCTCTCTCGGCAGCGTTTTCGTGAAGACGAAGCAGTGCGTAGGTGGCAGGTCATACAAGAAGCAGTTAATTAAAGTCTTCTGATGAGATAAATAAACGTTCTTTGCACAGCGCTTGAATTCTTTTGTAAGTGTATTCTTTGTGTAAGAATCCTTGTTGGAGTCAACGTTACACGACCACTGCATTCGCCACTTCTTCGGACTTGATATCTGCAGTACCGGCACAAAACACAGCTGTCGTCCTATTTTTATGTGTTATAACCGCGAACTCTCTGGCAAAAACTGCGAGGCAAATGCCCACGCTGTGGACCATTGCCAAGTGAAGCTCGAGAAACCCACCGGGTTAAATACCCTTCTTCCCAGAGACACCGATAGGGTCACGCGGGTGCCCATACTCGCTGCACGCATCATTCCAATTAGAAGTATCAGGGAGTGCGCACTACATAGTGGGTTCCATTCTAAACGCGTTTCATTAGATGAGCTGTTTACAAGAATGTGCTGTCAACTCCCTCACTGCTCAGCGGTTTCCGTAGCACCCTGTGGCACAGACCCAAAACATTCACAGGACCAGATCAGTAATAGAGTCTGATGGCATTTGGCTGGGTTTCTCTTCTGGGTGGAAAACACTCTTAACTATGGGAGGGAAAAACAAACGTGTCCTCCAGTACAGGGTAATTTGTGATACTCTTCAGTACAGGGTAATTTGTGTCTGGCAAAGGGTCATGATAAGCAACATTCCCTTAGACTGTGCCATCTGGGGGCTGGGCAGCAGGTGCCTGGTTGCTCCAGATCTGGCAAAAATGCTGCAGGCTGTTTGTCACAGGCCTCATGCAAGTAGCTGGCGGAGGCTGTAAAGGGTGGCTCAGGAGGCCATGTGACCCATTTTCATTTGGAGTGAAGGAGGACGTTTTGTGCATGACGCAAGCACTCCCCAAAGGTCAGAACAGGAAGCAAGTAATTGTCTTGCTTCCCTCTGAAGTCACCACATGCGTGAAGATATCTGCCCTTGGACCATCTTTCAGAGACTCATTTTCCTAAGGAAATACTTTCATGTAAAACCCTTACTGCACACACACACACACACTCACACAAACACGCACCTCAGCTGTCTTTTGTAATGACCCAGCCTTTGGATGACCGTTTTGCTTAAAAGCGATATAGTGTTGAGCTGAGCAGTGACCGACATGCTGACCTGTAGGCTCAGTGATTATCTAAGTGTGGTGATCCAGCTGACTTGTAGGTTCAGTGATTATCTATGTGTGGTGATCAAGCAGATCTGTAGGTCCAGTGATTATCTATGTGTGGTGATCCAGCTGACCTGTAGGTCCAGTGATTATCTATGTGTGGTGATCCAGCTGACCTTTAGGTCAGTGATTATCTATGTGTGGTGATCCAGCTGACATTCCACCAGACTACAGCATTCCAGGTTATCTTCTTGCAATGACATGACATGCATGACTGTCAGGGGCTGTCTGGATCAGGGCCAAGTAATGTGATGGGTTGCTGTAAGCCCATGACTACATCTTTGGAACATTGTTATTTTGTATGTGTGTGTGTGTGGGTGGCAGATGTTTTAGTCCAGCAAAATTTACAAAATGTAAACAACACTTCCATTGCCACTGCATTATAATTAAAAAGTTTTAAAAAGTCAGAAAACATAGAAATACCATATCATAATGAAAATGTTTGTAACAATATTATAATGTGCTTACATTTCAAAATAAGACACACAATGTAAAAGAATATAATAAATAAGTATTATTTGAACCAGTATGTCTAAGTGGGTCAGAAGCATTAAGATTATTTTACAAGCTGGTATCCATGAGGCAACTGGAGGTGGGTATGCATGTTTTGTCAATTGCATTGTGTGAACTCTGCAAATCTGCATTCCTTGGCTGGCTAAGTCTTGCGGAAGTGAGCAAGACATCTTGCCTTTTATGGTGAGGGATTAGAGGCCACATGCTGGGTGAAAGTCTTTCCTAGATAAAGAAACCTGGCATGTGTCTCCCACCATCCAGGGGAAGAGAAGTGACTATGTGCTCAAAGGCATTTCCTGTACCTCTTACACTCTCCAGAATACCTCTGAACTGTCACTCAGCGCTGCACACAATGAAACATTGCCCTCTCAGATGGAACTCCCATTGGTTCTGACTGATAGATGAATATGGAATTAATGTCACTCCCATCAAGGCCTTTTTTTTCCTTTTCATGGGTGCAGACTTGGATTTCCATGATGCACCTCTGTGGAACTAAGGCACGGTAGCAACTGGACTGAATTCAGTTCCATTTGAAGTTTGAATGACAGCAGCATGAGGCCTGAATCTGAATGGCTGGAGCATGAGGTTTGATTTTGAGTGACGGGAGCATGAGCAAGCATTTTCTGGCCCCTGCTCAGCTTGCCTCTTTCTACAGTCACAGTTCTCTTCTCTAAGGATGTAGGAATGCTACTTCAGCAACGTAGTTTACTACAAGAGTGACCAGAGTTGCACTCTACAAAACAACACTTGTCCATGTAATCTTGCATTCCCTCTTTGAACTTTTATTAGGATCATTAAATTGAACATTCCTTCAAGATGAATGGTTCAAGAAGCCTTTCAATGGAATGATCTGCCCTCTCTCATCTTATAAATGACCTAATTTAGTTGATTCAGCATTGGCCAAGCTAATACTATTACTAAATGGCTTCCTTTGCTAATACTGCTGGAGTTTAAAAAGTTGCTGAATTGAGAAGGCACATGGCATCAAAAATCTTTTCATTAGTTCATTAGTTTTTTTTTTTTTTTGATAGGGGTGGGGAATGGGTGTCGGCGGGAGGCCAACAGAAAGCTTGTGTTTGTGCTCAGATTTCTGGGGCTTTTAGAGAGTGTGTGTGTGTGTGTGCACACGTGTGTGTGTGTTTTTTTTTTGTTTTTTTTATCATTATTTGTTTTGAATGCAGTGTTTTTGTACTGGTTTCTGGTTTATGGGCCTCTGTAATTGCACTGTGTGTGTCCTGAGCTCTCAGAAGGTTTAGTGGCCAAAGCTTATTCAGCATGTTGGCCTAATGAGCTGGACTAGGCAAGCTATAGATGATTAACTTGCACAAATATTAATAGAACTGAGTCTCCAGATGACTGGGTTTTCCATGGCACCATCGCTAACTGCTTACAAGAGGTCTTACACAGGTGGGCATACGATGGAAAGCGTTAGCATGCGTACGTGGGTGTCTGATGTCAGCATGCGTACGTGGGTGTCTGGATGGCATCTAGAGAGCTCTGGGATGATTTGGCGGAGGTTGTGCTCGTGAGAATCGTGAGATTGGGTTGATAGCCTCTACTAGGGATGGGTATCGAGAACCACTGTCGTATTGATACCAGCTCATGCCTTGTCGGTAACAACTTATCATTAAGCTCCCCTACAAAGGGTGCTGCTGTAGGTATTTTATGGGGTTGTGGTGTTCTACTGTGTCAACAGTAACAACACAACCCACGCCCATGTTTAGAATGCCAGTAATGGGAATAGAAGGAAACTTGGTTTCAGAATCTTCTTTGATAATGGGAGAACATCTTGAACTGCCTGAATGCACACACCAATAACAATTTGCTTTGCTGTGGTAAAGCTTCTTAGTAGTAGAGTCATAAATTTAAAGTGGCTTAAGATCATTTCCTCTCCTTATTGTTTCAAGGGAGTGTAATGTGTGTGGCAATATCATGCCTCTGCGGGAATCCCCACCTCATGTCTGGCTGCAGTGACCAAAGCATTCAGCCCTTTCTGAGTGTGACTAAAATCGTGACTAAATTTCTGTGACTTCATCTGGCCAGTGAGTGCTCTTAGCCCAGAATATGCTGGAGGTGGAGTCCGTGGTGCTTGTGGAAGTGTCTCATCTCCATTTTTGTCAGGATTTTCTGATGTTGATATCCCAGAATTCACCTCTTCAGAGCTGCTTGTGTCTCCACTGCCACTGTGCTATTACCTCTGAGAGTTGAAGCCAAACATCTGCCAACTAGTCCCCTCTCACAGTAACCGACTCCAGAGTTCAGTGTATACAGAGATGATAATATTTGGATCAGCAGACATCCTACTTGACTATGTTTGGACTGGTAGTTTACTACCTGTTCTTGCCACATCATTAGCTGCCTGACTGCTCATTGTGCTGTCCTTTGGCTCCCTCAAAGAGAGGGACCTGTAAACACTCTGTAAACACACATTGTAAATCTCCTATTCCACAGTTCCTTTGCAGCTGTTTGCAGTTCACATTAGCACGCAAAGAATGCAGAAAAAATGGATTTCTGGCGCATGCAAGATCCTTTCTGGAAGCGCAGGCCATATTTAGTAACCACAATAAACACTCAAGCATTCCTTGTTCTTGTTGGCCCCCTTCCTCTCTTCTTCTCAATGGGCAGACAAGGAATCCTGTGTTTTGCCACTCATGATGATGCTCTTTTGAATGGATCTACAGCAGAGGTCTGCAGTCACTTCTCTGGTTACGATTCTTTCACATATTCATCTTTTTTTTTTACCTTTCCTATCATCTGTTCATCCTTTTTTTTCTCCTCAGTCCACTCATTTATCTTCCTTTTGGAGTCTGGATAACTGGATCATCCAGTTCCTCTGGGTTTTAAATTGCAGCACAAAAGGGCCACGGCATGTCTGATGCCTAATTAGGTGGTCAAGAGGAGGCTTTGTGCATTTAACTCCAAGGACAAAGGAGAAGAGGCTGTGTAGTGCATGCAAATATGCCACTGAGGGACTGTGGACCAGAGAGGACCAGGCTGCTATGTTCTGCTGGAGTTTTTACTCTAGTCAGAGCTGACCTCAGGTACACACAGGCTTGTCTCCCACGCTGTGTGGTGAGTTAATGTTTGGGTGTGTCGCCAGTGCTCGCCCTGGAAAAAAAACCCATCAGTTTAAAAAAAAAAAAAAAAAAACCCTCTGGAGTATCCAACAATAACAAGCAGCATGCCCCTTGTGTAGTGTATCAGCAGTTGATACAGCCTACAGTGATAATACTGACTGGTCAAACATCAGTATGTGTGATGTCAAAATAAATGGCAAACTGTATAAGATTGATCATTAATAATGATCCATGTTTAAATTTGAGTAGATTAATTAATATGTTCCAATACAGACTAAATCCTTGTATAGATGTCCTCACTGTAGTTTTCCTAGATTACTATGTATTACTGTGACTGGATGGATTAGACCAAATTTTCATCTTTCATTTCATGAGGCTTATGCTTCTTAGGTTTGAGCACTGGGCGGGGTTTAGCATTATTTGGTGACGTTCATCTTTCCAGAATCAGTGTTTATGATCTGAGGGTTGGGTGGTTTTGTTAAGGTACGTGCTCAAGCTTATATAATGTTAACTGTCACAAGACCTGCTAGTCACATTGCCCTCTTGTGAAGTGTATTCTCTGGCCATGACTCATGACGGCCACAGTGACGCTAAGCTGACACTCACTTTTATTTCCCTGTTCTGGTGCTTGCTGCATATTTTTCCTTTGAGCTCTTTGTATTTAGATGCCCACCACACACACACACACACGTTAATGTGAAGCCGTGAGAGAAATACAGTAAGTTGGAGTCTGGATAACTGGATAAATGGCAGCTGGTCACCAGACAACGCCCTGTCTGTTTGCTGCCCCCTCTCTCATAACACACATAAACGCTCTGTTGTGTCACAGTCCCCCAACCCGTGCTTTACTGAACCCAGGGCTGATATTTTTGGCCCGCTGTGCAAAATGAAGGGCTTTCCTCTTATCGTATGTGCCACATCTTGAGTCACTGAATTGTTTGGCACTTGTCCTAGAGTCTAGAGGGCTTTTTTGCTCATTTTAAATTATTAAGACAGCTACAAGAGAACACAGAAACAGTTTGCAGAATGGATATTCCTGATAATTCTGTATTCTAAATTCTGTAGTAGTTAACAATAACCAATGGGGGCTTGATGACGCACATAAACTTGCTTCAGTTAGCTTCCCATCCCCATTATTAAAAGTCTGGGCTGTAAGATGTGTTTGTGCTGTTATACCAGAAGGGCCTTTCCTGGCAGACAGCAGTCCTCTCCCAAACAGTGAGTCCTCTGGCAGTGGGCCTGTCTTAGCTAAGGAGAAGTGGCAGAACAGGTTGCGCTCGGTGAGCACTGTGCACAGTGGTGGCTTTGGCTTCCAGTCTGGGGGAGTTTTGGAGGAGCTCTGAGTCATTGGGGGAAAGCCACTTGCCTCAACTCCTCTGGCAGAGCATAAGCTGCCCAGCACACACACACACACACACACACACACCACTTGGGTAAACTAAAACACAGAGGAACACCCTTGCGCCTCAAAAGAAAGTTCCTCTTATGACAAAGAGTGCGTGGGTGAGCCTATGTTTACACACATTAGTGAGTGTCAAAGTCGAAGAGGAAGTGTTGCTCTGTGTCGGGGGAGCTCTGAGTGTGACGTGGGTTCCTTCATGCAGGGGGTCGGTGGTAAGATAACCCAGGAATAGCTCTGGATGCTGGCATAGCTGCTGCTGCTGCTGCTGCTGTGGCCTTGGGTGAGGCATCACGGGACTCCTACTCATGGGACCTAGTGTGTGTGTGTGTGTGTGTGTGGGGGGAGGGGGTAATGTGCCCTCTCCCCTTGGCACACCACACTGCTCGCCACTGAGAAAGGGTACAAATATTTGAGGCTGATGCTTCCTGGCAGAAGAAAAGGAAAGAGAAGAAAAAAATGAGAAGGCAGCAAAGGAAAGAAAAGCTGCTTTATTTACTCTTTAGCCCAGGAAGCTTGGGCTGAGTAACAATGCAGGGGCTGGCAGAGGAAATCCAACTCCCTTGCTCTGGGTTGCCCGCTGATCCGGTTCTCAGCTGCTGATACCCTGGGAGCCAACAGAGGGCTGAGATTTAGTCCATCCCCGCAGTCCTGACCCCCATCTTATGCTCTCTCACACACACACACACACACACACACACACACACACACACACACACAGCCAGTTCGATCCCATAAAGTTATCAAACACAGTAAGCTCCCTCACACACACACCGTAAGCTTCCCCCTCTCACACACAGTCAACCAGTCTGGCTTGTCTGGGCCTCTCTGGGTCTCTAGGCTGGAGCTGCTTCTGCTGGATGTGATGCGTTAGCCTCGTGACTCCCTAAAGCTTTTGCACCTGGAGCTCCTCTTCCTCCCGCTGAGCTAAAGAAAACACAGCCAGTGGCAGCCTATTACTCTTTGCCCCAGAGACACTGAGCTCATACAGAGCGGAGCGGACCGTGAAATGGTGGCCACATCGAAGTTTTTAATTTTAAAAGTTTCTTGTTTTACTTCCCCTCCTGTCTAGGCAAGTCTGTTGTTGTCCAGTGATGCCCTTCCTGCTTGTGGCATCAATCAAAGTGCTGGAAGGGGGCCCTTGGATTGCTGGATTGCTTGCTTGGAGATGCCGTGCTTGCTGCTGTGTTTTCCTCTCCTCCATGCAGTAAACGCTGAGTGCACTGGACATCCTCATTAGTCACATTAAACAGACACTTATCCCTCTGGCTTCCACTCTCTTTCTCTGGGCTGGAAATGGCAGGGCCCAGGAAGCATGGCTGTGCCTCTGCTGCTGGCTTGGCTCTGTCCCTGCTGCTCCTGACTGACTGATGCTTCTTCCTATGCACTAATGGCAGGCGTGGCTGGCACGGGGCACAGCAGCGCAAAAAACACAGCTCATCTCCTCTGATTAGGCGAGCCGTGGGCAGGGATGGGCTTCCTCTCGGACTACCCCCCCCCCACACACACACACACACACCCACACCCACACACACACAGTGCTCTCCCAGCCTGCTCTGAAATGGCCACTGTGAAAGTAGATGCGGTTAAACGTACACCACCCTGTGTGGGTAAGATCACCCTTTTCACATTCTCTCTCTCTCTCTCTCTCTCTCTCCCTGTTTTTCAGTCCCTCTCGTTCCCTCCCTTGTCTTATCTCTCTCCTCCCTTCTCTTATCTCTCTCTACACTACCTTTCCTTGGATAGCCTGGTCAGCTGCTCATAGCAGCCTTATCTCCTCAGTCACCAGAGCACTTAAAAGGCATTCTCCTACTCGGGGAGCTCAAGCCTGCTATTCTGCTTGTTGTGTGGCCTTGTCTGCCTTGGGGACTGACAGTGGACTGGCAGAAAGGGGGGTCTACATGAGGAGACTGATCTGCTTGATGCAGATCACAGAGAGACAGAGAGTTTGAGTGATTGTGTGTGTGACAGTAGAAATGGGCTACATTAGACCTCTGTGAAGTCTCCTAAAGTGTGTGACTGGAAATGGGCTGTGTACGTAAGACCTGTTGTGTGTGTGTGTGTGTGTGTGTGTGTGTGTGTGTGTGTGTGTGTGTGTGTAGATTAGGTATGTTAAACTGAAGAAAAGACTTGTGTATGTGAGACCTCTAAGTGCAGTTTCTAAGCCTGATACCATGACTAAGCAGTAGGGAATGGCATGGACACAACTAACATGCTTATTTATGGGGGTGCAGAGCATGGCTAACTGTAGCATAATAGATATAATTGTGTGTGTGTGTGTGGCTGGTAGTCCTTGGCAGTATACTGACAGCACACCTGTGAGGCTTGTCCCGCTGGGCTGCTGTCAGCTGCAGCTGCGTCTGATGATCTTTTTCCTCTCTCCCCCTTTCCTGTCTGTCCATCTCTGTCTGTCTGTCTGTCTCTCTTTTTTTCTGACGGTCTCTCTCTCTCCCTCACTCTGTGATCATCACTGGCCACACATTTGGAGCAATGCAACAATATAAGGGGAGAGAGAGAAAGTTAAACATTTTTTTTCTTGAAAAATGAACGGATGGTCCCTCATCATTCTTTTCCTTCCCACTGAGTCCTCTCTTTCTTTCTTTCATTTTCTCTCATGGCCAGCTGTACAATCTGTCTGTAGTTGGCAGGATCCATGACCCACTTCCAGAGGAAAAAGGATAGGCGGAGAGAGAAGACTGAGCTAATGTGTGCACTAAGCACTTCCCTCTGGATTCCTCTGCCTCTCACATCTACACACACACACACACACAGAGTATTGATGCCTTTATTGATTACCCTAGCCTTTTATCTCTAGTATTATGCATTGAGCCCTCCATGAGTGTGTTGGGCAGTAAAGGAATACGAGTCGGTGGCTGACGCTGATGTAACAAGGAAGTGGACGAGTGCATTGGGTTTGTAGGGAACTGTGTAGGTGAGCTTCAGAGTGCTTGAAGTGTGGATGGGAATTGCTGTGTGGACAATGGCTACAGTAATCTTATATCTTGTGTCTCCTCAGAGTACTTTGCTTTTTGCATTCATGTCCTCTTGTCACAAACAGGGTGGGGAGGAGGTGAAGTTACACACATGCACAGCGGGTCACTTTGACATGAAACGCCAAGAATAGCACAGTCATGTTCTCTCTCACTCGCACACACACACACACACACTTACATACTTGCCCCCACTAACTCCCTCCCTCCATCTTTCAGAGGAAACAACAATTTAAAATGTCATGACCTTTAGCCATCTCTTTCTCCCCTCCCTGCCTATCTTGCTCTTTGTGTGTGTGTGTGTGTGTGTGTGTGTGTGTCTCTCCTTCTCTGTCTTGGAATGGTAGCTGGGATGGCCTGATGATGGATGTGGAGGCATCATACTCTGAGTTTATCACCTGTGACCGGACAGGCCGCAGAAACGCCGTTCCTGACATCACAGAAGAGGCTCAGACAGTGGGTACCAGTGAGCTCACTAAAGACATGGCCCAGATGGACCTCAAACCCACAGGTGCGTGCGTGTGTCAGTGTGTGTGCGTGCTTAGTCCTTACACATGTGCTAGGGATCATAAGGAAGCTATTTTGTTCAACCTCTACTCCAATAACTGTGTGTGTTATTTAATGCAATGCTCAAACATATAATTTGCTTAGTAAATCCAGACCATTGGCTCATAATTGCCTAGACAAAAAAATCTTTTTATATAGTCCTCATTAAAATGACTTACTTATTCATTGAGGACAGCGTGAAGCTGTAGGGAATGAATTCCCAGGTGGAGTGTGTGTGTGTGTGTTTGTCTCTCTGTTTCTATGCTTGTCTGTGAGTGGAAGAAAAAGAGAGACTGAATGTTTTTGTTTTTCAGAATCAGACGCTGCCGCAGCTCCACCAGCAGAGGCAGAAGCTTCCGGAAGCCAAGGGGCACAAGGGAATGGCGGCCCTTCCTAAAACCAGAACAGCGGAGGAATGAAGAGGAGGAAAAGAAGGAGGGACAGACACAGAGATTAGGCAGAGGAGAGGACTCCTTTAGCTCTGAGCCAATCAGAGTGGCCGGCTTCTCCTACAGGCTGCCCCCTTCCGTGGCTTTCCACCAATGGCGTGCCTCAGTGTGCTGGACTTGACTCTGCTCTGGAGCTTGACATGGATTGGCATTCAAACTCCTTAAAGTATGCTTGTTTGTATCTGGCAACATCATGCAGAAGCACAGAGTGGTTGTTTTGTATCTCTTTTATAATTGAACCATAATACTGTCTGTAATATGACAAACCACTTTAATGCATATTCATACAAAATCTATGAAGTTTTGTTTTGTTTCCAAGTGAAAGTTTAAAGGTAGAATTTTCCCAGTTGTCATGGGGCAGAAGATCTGCCTTGCTCTTGTGCAACAGGAAGGAACCCTGGAGCCTCCAGTGATGTGTTGTTTTATTTTTCTTTTCTAAATGTGTGCTGGAGTCTTCAGTTAGACTATTTTAGTCTGTGATCTGTTGCAGTGTATACCATGCAGTCTCACCGTCCACATATACAGCTGGAACCTCTGAATAGTTGCGGAACAAGGTGGAGGACACACACACACACACACACACACACACACACACACACACACTCCCTTTGGAATGGAACAGGCCCTCAAGTTCATGACCCAGTTTCGTGCTTTCTGATGATTGTGCTGCCAGAGAATGCGCTGTGAGGAACATATTTATTTCATAATATTCTGTAGATTTTCTTTGTGTGTGTGTGCATGTGTGTGTATACCACACTCTGTTTTCACATACAGGAGGTCTGGGCATCACAGAGGTGGTGAACAACACTACTCTTATTTTATGTTTTTACTGTAACAGTCTCAGAATAAAAGAATATTTCACTGGAGTGTTGTTTACCCTTCCTCCATATGAGTCTGTTAATAATCCTTCACACACTTGCTGGTGTTACACATTACAGATGGGTAAAGGTAAGGGTTTCACCTAAAACACAGATGTACAGTGATTGTAATCTGCACACTCTGATGGCAGCAGTTGTCAACTGAGCTAAATGTCTGTGCGATGATAGTTTTGCCAAACTATATTGTGTACAATACTGCTCTCTTGTGGTAGTGGGCCACCTGTTTTCATAAGAGGTGCCTGCACACTCGCAATAAGATTCACAGCTTTGTTCACAAAAAAATAAACAATTTCGTCAAAATGTGTTAATGCAGAGCAGAGACTAACTAAACCTCTGCTTCTGAACTCTGAACATGAGAGGATACCCTCAGTGATGAAGGTGGTAATAGGTCCATGGTCCAGTCGTCATGGCAACCTGCCTCAAATACACAAGGCCAAATTTGGGCACCTAGCTTTTGTCTTAGGAACTTTAAATATTAGCCTAAGTAAGATTTCAAGTGGTCAAAATAATTAGCTGTTAACAAAGGTGATCATGTGATAATTGGTATAACGTGAAGATGTATACAAGGCTGCCCGTGGATGTGAATATAATGCGACCGATCGTACGTCCGTGACTGCGTCTCCAACGCGCCATATCAAGATGCCACGGAAATGACTGGGTGGACATTTCATAGTTAATAAGAAAACGAAAATGGGAGGCAGAAAGAAAAAAACTAGGTCATACCCTCTCTCTCACATCGTGTCTGTTTACTCAAGTTTTCAGTGACGGTAGGCCCAGCTTACCGCGGCTGCACTACTCAATTTTCCTGCTGCGTGAGCTCGCAAAGATGCGCTAATTAGACATAACGCCCCGTCAAAACATTCCAGTGTTTCAGTAGCTTCAGTAGTTCGGTCGCTGTAAAATAGGGGTCGTTTAAACTTCAAGGACACCCCTGCGTCTTCACGCTAGTGGTATCGTCCAGTAAGCAGTATGGAGCCCGTGGTGAATTCAATTTCTGCCAAACTATTATTTTTGTCCTTCTGAAATTGGAAACCGCAATGCACAGCTACACAGAAGTAAGCCAAAGTGGTTCTCGTCTTGGCAAGCCAGCATTTTGGTGACGATATCCGCAAGACGCACATGCCGCAAATCAGTGAACAAAATCTCATTCTTTGATATCCTTTACTCGGTTACCAGTTAGTTTTTCACAACAATAGCTTATTGGTAGCATTAAGTTACAGGAATAATTATTCCGTTTCATTAAGTCATATCTGCTGTCAAAAGAGAACCAAGCCGTTACTGGATCGGCTTTACCCCAACAGTATTTTTTCTCTTTTCTGCTGTCCCGCGCGTGGTGTACCCCTCCGTGCACAGGTAGGGCGCGAGGCAATCGCCGTGGTGTTCAGGAACAGCAGCGGATTTCCCACTCCTGTGTCAGCGGCCGTCAACAACGAGACAGACACTTCCGACGGAAAGAGTTACATCACACTTTCTACGGGTGAGCCTTGACGGTGAACAAACGGCATGAGGAAACATTGTTTTAATGTAGGCTTATACATTGCCAAATGCAGTGGACCCGTCCCCACCTCTTTTTGAGAACCTTTTCTGCCCTGCCTCGGTAGTATGGAGTCAGGTGGAACATGCCAGGGTGGCCCGCCTTTGTTTCTCTCAGAGTTGGAGTCTGCTGTGCGACCGCAAGAGTGTGCTGCAGTGCCTTCCACCAGCTCCCTGCACACCCACCAACAGAGAGTAAGACGCACCAGGGAATAAAACACTGGACAGCACCCACATTAGTTGTACTCACATGAAATACTTACAATAAGACACATAGACCAAAAATATGTTTATATTCACTCCATCTCTCTAAAACATACCATATATCTAAATACCATACCATCTAAATCAATAGAGATACCAGGCATCAATAATAGGTAATAATGAATTTTTAAAAAGTCTGGTCTGTACTGGTCTTCCTTATGTCCTGCATTCTCATTTCATTTCCACAGCATCCTCGCCTGAGTATGTCCCATCCTTTTCTATGCCTTTCAGTTTCTCTGTGTGTGTTGGAGAGAGGCCTTTAAAGCAGTTATGTTTCAACAGGTTGCTTAGCAGCTATTCGCCATCAGGAACTTATCGGGCAGTTCTAACTCAGGCGTTGGGACATCAGTATCTGGAGGTGAGCTTGTTAGTTGTTTTGTTTCAGTGCCAGCGTACTGTTAGCTAGACAAGCCAGACCATACGTCAAATTGTATAGTCTGGACATGACCGATAGACTGGGCTCAGTCCTAGGGGCGATATCAGCAGTTGTCTTTCAAACTGTCTCTGCACACAATAGAATAGCGCTACAGCCAATCAGAGCAACTAAGCTAGTGTGCTGCTACGCTAGTGTACTCTGCCTTTGCCAGCAGATTAGAGCCTAATTCACAGATGCTACTGTATGCAGAGTGCGGGGGCCATGTCATCCACCAGTCTCTTACCCATCTTAAGAGTTATTTGTAGGTGAAAAGAGGACTGGAACTGTATTTGACCTGTAATTCTTCTGAGGAATACAAGAGTAAGCTGGGCTGTCTTGAACACCCCCAAATATCCCAGGATACATGCCACCTTTGCTGGCTTGTTTGTATTGACATCCAGAACGGTTCAAAGATCTTTGGCAGAGCTGTCATGGTGCACAATCCCATCCCCTGAACAAATGTAGTTTGCCTGGGATGTCAGTTACTTCGTTGTGGCTTGGGAAATGTAGTTTCTTTGGAAGATACTGAGCATTGCAACATTAGTTGAGTGGAGATGCTGTGCTTGTGAATAGAGATGACTGGCATACTTAACCTATGGTAAATCCACAGGTATGGTCCAGCAGTGGTCTACAGAAGAGTCTGGATCTCACGGCTCTGAATGTGCATGGGAGTGTGTATGAGGATGGTGAGTAACCTGAAAAACCAACTTTATTCATTTTAGCTGTCATTTACACCCAGTCACTAACCTCTTTTGTCTGTGTGTGTATGAGTGTGTAGCTGCCTTTGCATGTCTGGCCTGGACATCATGTGAGAACCGATTGCTGTACGTCGCTGAGAAGCGGCCAGCCAAGGCGGAGCCGTCTGGACTTTCTTCATCCTCATCAGCCAGTGCAGACGGTCCGCCTGGAGATGGGTTTGATGTTAGCTTCTAGCTACACTTTTTAATTGCTAGCAGTAGCTAAAAAATCACTATTGCCATCACTATGTAACAATGTGCATATATGTGTGTGTGTGTAGCAATAGTTAAAGAAGCTTTCACTAACACTAAGTAACCATAAGTGTGTGTGTGTATATATGTGTGTGTGTGTGTTTGTGTTTCTAAGGACAAGAGTGTGTATGTGGAAGACTGGGGGGAGGGCTTCACGGGTTGGAGCTCATCCATGCTGTGTGTGGCTGATCTGGTGAAAGGTGATGTGATGGTCCTCAAGGACAGCGTCCCACTGTCCACAAGCCCTGCTCAGGTACACACACACACACACACATTGTAATTCTATTCACTTGCATTGTACAAGCTTAATTGTTGATGTTGAAACTGTGTGTCTGTTGTGATAATGCTTTGGTGTGAATGTGGTCTTTCCTGATGATGTGTGTATGATGTTTCGTGTCCCTGCTCTAGTAGCAGTGTCAAACTATACTGTCTGTGTATCATAGTGTCTCAAACAGGTGTGTGTATGTTTGTGTGTGTGTGTGTGTTTGTTTACTGGTTTGTTTGTGTGTTTATTTTCTTTCCTGGGGTGTGCAGGCTCTGTGGTCTCCAAATGATGAAGGTGTGATCTTTGTGGGCTGGTCAGAGGAGCCTTTCAGACTCGGCTTGAAGTTCTGCTCCAATCGCAGGTGAGTTTGGGACTACAACAGAAGCATAGCTGAAGCATTCTGTTCATGTTACATAAAAATAGTTTTAGACTGGTCTAATTTTGTGGGATGTGCATGTAACGGAGGTCATTCTGAGCAGTCCAGGCTCGGGCTTGAACATTGGATTGTGAGTCGAACACGCTGGCCAGAAGGCAGAAAAGCCCAGGCTGTCAGTCTACTGACTAGCATGCTCTGAAGGCATCGGGAGGGAGGTTTACTAGCGTTCCATCCACACACACAGCTAAGCTGCCTGGCATCCGTTACATGTGTGCGGTGCTCTCATGTCTGGTGTAGCCAGTTCTATTGATTATAGACAACTTCATTAGAATTCAATTCTTAGGGTCAAAGCTGTTCCCACTGGGTTGGCGTTGTAACATTCCATATGTGATCTTAATGTAGTGCAAGTAGTTGAAACAGTCTAGTGGAAGCTGATTGTTGCAGCATACACAGTGTGAACAGAATGCTTCAGTTACAAACCTGGTGCATTATGGGGGATGAGTGCAGGGCTTTGAGCTGTGAAACAGGCATGCTCACTGGCTGTCTAACTGGCTGCCTGTCTGGTGCTGAGGTGTGCTTGTTTGTCTCAACAGGTCAGGGTTGTTTCACGTAGATTCACAGGGTGATCTTGGTGAGTGAAGACATGACTCCATATATTTGTACGTGTGTGTGTGTGTATTAGTCTATGTAGATCACTGTTTTGTGTTTCGTAGAAATGTGATTAATAGCTTTGGCTGTGTCATTAAAATCATGTCTGTGTGTGTGTGTTCATGTGTGTACTTTGTGTGTGTGTTTATGTGTGTACTTTGTGTGTGTGTTCATGTGTGTACTTTGTGTGTGTGTGTTCATGTGTGTACTTTGTGTGTGTGTTTATGTGTGTACTTTGTGTGTGTGTTCATGTGTGTACTTTGTGTGTTGAAGATATTGTGCATGTCTATGCCCTTGTGCATGTCCTCTCTACCCAGTTCTGCTCTTGCTGTAATAGCTTGGGTGTGTGTGTGTGTGTGTGTGTGTGTGTGTTGAGGCCGATCCTAATGCCAGCCTAATGATCTGTCTCAGAGATGTTGACTGAAGGGTCGGTGAGTGTGTCGTGTCCTCGTCTCAGTCCTGATGGACGATGGTTGGTGTACCTGCAGGGGAGAGTTTTTGGACCTCACAACCAGTGCCTCAGCCTCCAGCAGGTACACACACATACACATACACCACACAGACATGCTCACACACACCACACATCATATACCACTCACACAGGCACACTCACACACACACACACACATACACATAAACCACACAGACATGCTCACACACACCCCACATCATATACCACTCACACACAGGCACACTCACACACACACACACACACACACACACACACACACACACACACACACATATGCATCACGATTACCCATGATTTTAGAGCCATGCACCATCATCAAGTTACCCATATTTGGTTACATCACATATGGCGATGAGGCAGCCTGCAGAGCAGAAGTGGCATCACTGATATCATAGTGCCAGGACAGCAATCTGCTGTTTATTGTCAGCAAGACCAAGGAACTCATCTCCCAGCCACAGTTGTGTCAGCCTCCTACCATCTGGCCGAAGAGACAAGAGCATGCGAACCTGTGCTACCAGATTTA
The DNA here is from genome assembly GCA_027481765.1 of Tenualosa thibaudeaui. Lineage (NCBI taxonomy): Eukaryota > Metazoa > Chordata > Actinopteri > Clupeiformes > Clupeidae > Tenualosa > Tenualosa thibaudeaui. Next base: position 23,334,419 of record JAIFZK010000005.1, read on the forward strand.
GACAGCTTCTATGCACAAGACATCAGGCTACTGAATTGTACTAACAACTCAACACTCCCAGTGTGATCCATCCACCCTCCTCCTCTCTCTCTCAAGTTAAGCTGGCACTGGAGTAAAAGAAATTTTATTACTGATAAATTCATGTCAGTATGCTGTAATTCATTCTTATTTATCAGTTTATGACTTGAAACTAAACTCGTAAACTTGAAACTAAGATGATAGGCATTGAGTAAGTGTGTCATATCCCACATGCGTATCCAGTTAGGAAGCTGAGTGGTGTGTCTGTGTTTACCAGTATGACTGGCAGACGAAGAAGACCTCTGTGCTACTGGATGTGGTGAAGAGGCCTAAGCCAGGTAGATCATTCTGCACTCATGTCAACATTATCTATCTATCTATATATACATAATCTGACTTGAAGAGACTACTGTAGTGGTTTATGGAAAAATGTTACTATAAGTATGTTACTTGTCACACTAAGAACACTAATACCCTACACTACTCCATTTTGTCTTGTCTGGCACTTTAATTTTGTGAAACAGTTAATGTCTAACTCAGTTGTCTTAAATGGTCAATGTTCAATGTCTGTCTTTGTTAAGCATGGGATAGTAAGAAACATAATTTAAATTCCTCGTATGTTTTGTATATGTGAAGAATTGACAATAAAGATTTGACTTTGACTTGACTTTGACTTATGATTAGCCAGTCCTGAAATGTATTACAGTGGTTCTACGACAGGGTAGAGTTCAGCTCAAACCTACAGGCTGTGATTAACCTTAAACTGTTTGACTACGGGGAGTGTAATACAATTTGCGTGTGCCTGTGTGGTTTGTGTGTGATTGAATGGCACAGGAGAATTTGCTGGGATTTATGAAGCCCTGCCACAACACTGCTGGTCATCAGACAGTCAGAGGATTCTCTTTAGCAGTGCCCGCGGAAACTACAAGGTACACACACACACAGACACGCACATATACACATACAGTATAGACACGCACATAGACACGCATATATACACGCACAAGACACACACACAGACACGCACATACACACATACAGTATAGACATGCACATATACACACACAAGACACACACACACAGACACGCACATACACACATACAGTATAGACACGCACATATACACACACAAGACACACACACAGACATACAGTATTGACACGCATACAGTATAGACACGCACATATACACGCACAAGACACACATGCATATGCACACATACAGTATAGACACGCACAGGCACATGCACACACACATGCACATACACACATACAGTATAGACATGCACATGCACACACACATGCACATATGCACATACAGTATAAACACGCACATACACACACAAGACACATGCACGAGCACACACACACACACATACAGACATACACATACATGCACTCACACAAACAAACACACAAGAACATGCCCAAACAAGCATCTGACCATTAAACTGTATGACATGCATTTAACACAGTCTTGGTCTCCTCCTAGGATCTCTTTGTGTTGGACAGAGACACTAAAAGAGTGACTCGGCTGTCAGACAGTGAGTGTTAATGCTTAGACATGAAAATCAAAGTGCTAAGTTGTATGCAACTGGACTTCTTTTTAGGAGCTTGAAGACGTTTCATCTGTCACCCAAGAGGCTTCTTGAGTTCTGATCTGATGGTAGAGAACTGTGATCTGTAGACCACACCCAGATCACAGCTCCTCCCACAATGGTTCAGAGATACACTTCCTGGTTCTCTGTCTTCAAATCAGGGCTGAAGAAGCCTTTTGGAAGAAAGGTGAAACATCTTCAAGCTTCAAAAAAGAAGTCCAGTTGCATACAACTTAGCACTTTGACTACAATGACCTAGATAAATGAGAATCATCACAGACATATTAGACATGTAAATTTTCTCTACTCAATCAGAATATGTCTTGGAATAAGTAAATGTTTGTGTTTTGTGTGCTTTTAATGCGTGCGTGCATGTGTGTGTGTGTACACCTCAGACTCAGAGTATGGCTGCTGGAAGCTACTGTTGGTTCATAAAGACCTGCTGGTGGTCTGTTGTTCAGCGCCCAACCGCCCCCCATGCCTGGTATGCTCTTCTACCTTCTTCAACGAGGATCGATTTCACATTATTTAAACATTAAATAATACAATTAATTAACACTATCAGTACCAGCAGAGGCATGTATGGTGAGGCAGAAGTGTTTATGATACAGCCATCCAGTTATACACAACACTATGTGCACAAGCTACATAGTAATAATGTGCTCTGCGAAATTCACTCATTAACAAATGCATTTAGTTATTATTTTAAATTCATCATGTTGTTATGTCCTCATTTACATCCTAGACACTGTAGCAAGGTATGCATTTCACAGAAACTGTATGTACATTTGTGTGTGTGTGTGTGTGTGTGTGTGTGTGCACGCGCGTCTCTGTGTATTTGTTTTCATGTGTGAAGAGGGTGGGTTTCTTGCCTCCTGCGGGTGGCGAAGCTGGGATGTCCTGGATGACCTTGAATGACCCCTCATTGACCTGTGAGCTGGAGTGGAGGGCGCCTGAATTGACCCCTGCCCCCCAGGAGGAGAATCCCCAGTTTTGTGAGTCATGTAGCATCTTATGTTGTGCTTAAGAATAACAGTGACAATAATAACTGTAACTACAACTGTATTACAAAGATCATCATCTGTCATAGTGTAACTAGATCTTACTGTATGACAAAGATCATAATTTATCACAGTGTAACTATATCTCACTTGCTTCTCCATCCTTCTTCTTGTGTCTCCCTCCTTAGCGGGGCTGCGTATGGGGGTGTTGCTGGTGAGGATGGTCATTCGTGACCGCACAAAGCTGCCTTTAGTAGTCTTCATTCACGGTAAAGAACTTCTTCACACCTCAACATTTATCCCATCGTCTCAGATCCCATTGGTAATGAGGTTTCTTTATCTGAGTGAGTGAGTGTGTGTGTGTGAGAGAGAGTGAGAGAGAGAGAGAGTGGCTCAAATCTTTATGTGTGTTGTGAGTTGTAGTAAAGTAGTGAGTAGTATAGAAGTTGGTTTGTGTGTGTGTGTGTTTTCCCAGGTGGCCCACACTCCCATTTCAGTGCTGAGTGGATCCCCAGTGTAGCTTCTTTGGCCAGGCTGGGCTATGCTGTACTTATGGGTAAGAAACCGTTGTTTAGCTTTGTGGTTTGCAAACGTTTAACTGTTGCATACCCCCTGAGATGCTCTCTGCCTGACTAAGCACCCCCTTGCACCATGGACAGCTTGCTAAGTGGCCCAATTCAATTCATATTTTTGCATTATTATTGCCATATTTTTCACAAGATAAACAGATAGACACAAGGTAGACAAGAAAAAATATATTTTATGAGATATGTTGCATTGATCTGCAAGATATTTTTCTCTACCTGTAAATAATCTGTATGCTGATGAGAGCAGAGAGCCCAATCACAGATTTATTTTGCGTTTCCCTAGCTTGGTTCGAGGACCCTCAGGTGTGCTGATATTCCAGTCTGACCGCAACGGGGGCTTAGACTTCATCATTGTCTCAGAGATTGCTACTGTCTCTAACAGTCTCTAACAGGGTCTCTAACACATGTGTGATCATTGTAGAGTGGCTCATGTATGCATCCTATATAATGCCTCTCTCTCTGGTTGCTGTATCCAAATACATGTACTGTATATCGATGGGAGGGCAGTGAACTACCGCGGCTCTACTGGCTTTGGCCAAGACAGCATCCTCTCTTTGATTGGGAACATTGGATGCCAGGATGTCAAAGATGTGCAGGTATTGTCATAGTCAAATTCATAGTCATAGTTGGTTTACTTATAGCGCTAGAACAGCCTATGGGTAACATGTACAAAATCAACTTAATACTAAGGCAGACTTCAGGTTGGGTTCCATATGGATCTGAAACATACCCTGATGTGGCATTTTAAACTTGTCATTCATACACACAAACACACGCTGCAGCACCAGAGGTCTGACTAGATCACCATTGTTCTCTCCAATTACTTCCTGTTTCCCAGAGGGCCGTGCTTTATGCACTGCAGGATGATGTGACCCTTGACCCTAATCGCGTCATGGTGATGGGCGGGTCACACGGTGGCTTTCTGGCCTGTCATCTTGTTGGTCAGTACCCAGACTTCTACAAAGCATGTGCAGCTCGCAACCCTGTCATCAATGCTGCAACCCTTGTTGGCACCAGTGATATAGTGGACTGGTGAGCACACACACACACACACACACACACACACACAGATTCACACTCACTTCCATAGATGATGACTGATGTTTACTGAAAAATGAACTCTGTCATGGGTTCTATGATGTGCAAGATCATATATCACCCTCTTGTCTCAATAATTACAGGTGTGTGTGTGTGTGTGTGTGTGTGTGTGTGTGTAGGCGATATTCCTCTGTGGGACTGGACTACTCATTTGGACAACTGCCCACTGCAGAAGCCCTGACCCTCTTGCTGGAGAGATCACCCATCACATATGCAAAACAGGTACACACACACACACACACAATACACACACACAAATAGTCTCACAGCTTTATGCATAATCACATAATACAGTTGCAGTCAGTCTACGGACACTGGTCTGTTTCTGCAGAGCACATCAGGCTCCCATGCTGTAAAATCATAAAGTATCGAACCAATATACCTGAACCAGTATATATGTGTCCACTAGAGGGCGATATCGTATCAGTTTTTGTTAAATTACCTGCAATCCACAGAGTCGCTGAGATCAGGAGAGTAATATTTTAACAATCTATTCATGTCTGCAGAAAAATGATTTAATGATTTGACTTAACGGAAAGGGTGTTTCTTATTGTACTCCCTTGTGTGTGGCGTTGTCTTGCGTGCTATTAAAATTGCTAAATGTTTTGCCCAGGTAATGAGCTTAACATTAGTATGTCTATCAGTATCAGTGTGTGCTCTAATCATTTTATGGTTTCACTGCTTGATGGCAGAACAAAACATTTAATGATCAACATTTGGACAGCTGATGGAAATTTTGATTCATCCATTCATCCATGAAACCAGTCAGATTTCCACAAATGTACTTAACTTTGCGTGATGGTGACTTCCTCCTCTCTCTCTGCCTGCGCGTGTGTGTGTGTGTGTGTCTGTGTGTGTGTGTGTATGTGTGTGTGTTTTGAGCAGATCCGTGCCCCTGTGTTGCTGATGTTGGGAGCTAAAGACAGGAGAGTGTCGCCCCATCAGGGTCTTGAGCTCTACAGAGCATTAAAGAGCAACCGCTCCTCTATCAGGTGACACACACACCTGCACCTACATATAGACATACATTACCACATGCACATACTCACTCACACACATCTCTTACCACACATACACTGAAACCACTCCTCTGCCAGGGTTGCCCACTCTGTCACACCCTCTCTCTATTGTGGTCTCCCTCTCTCTCACACAAACGCACACACATTAAATTTATAATTGTGCATGACAGTGCACGATTGATGGTCTCTTTTATTTCCAGCCATTTCACCCACGACAAGCAGATGCTAATTAACCTTTGTGTGTGTGTGTGTGTGTGTCTTTGATCAGGCTACTGTGGTATGTCGAAGATGGTCACTCTCTTAGGCGTGTGGAAACTCAGGAGGACTGTTTCATCAACATTGTCTTATGGTTCCAGCAAGCTTTGCAGCAGCACTGAGGCCACACACACACACACACACACACACACACACCCCTTCTCTCTCTCTCTCGTTCATACACTCCCTACAGTGACAGTGCTGTTTTCTATGCTTTGAAATGGTCATAATAAGACTCATAAAGCACTCTGAGACATGTTTGAACATTGTGTCTGTATTCATGAATTTTCAAAGTACTCTGAGACATTGTCAAAATCCAGACATTTCACAGGACACAGGTTGGAGCTATGTTCAGAAAGTATCCACTGGTGGCCAAGTTTGTAGGAGAGCTTCTAGGGACTGACTTTTGTTAGAAGGCAGACAGAATACACCACATTCTGGTCTAAATATTGCAACCTAATAGAAATATCAATGGGAATATTTTCATCCTAGTGGTTTGTTTACAGTGGCCTTCAGAGGGAGGGCGGAGAAAAAGAAAAGAAAAGAGAAACACTGGCTACTGATTTGTCACGTTGTCTGGTTGCCGTAGCGAAGATGATACTAGCTTATGCCCCCTTTGATTATTTATTAGTTATTTATAAATAATCTATTACATATGTATGATATGAAAAAAAATATATATAGTATGCAATCATATATTATTCTAACTTCTATATATTTTTTAAGTTTTTGTAGGAAGGACAAATGCTACTAATCACCAAAACACATATTTTCATATTTTCTGAACACATCTCATGTTTAATTAGTAGTATAAAAGAAAATATATATATATATGTAAAATAAAAAACACAGAATTAAAAAAAGATTAGTTATAATATTGTGCTAGGTCCTGCAGGTACAGTTCCTTTGACAGGAGGGAACCTTTGGTGGAGAGCTTTAAAGGACATTTGCCTGTTGGACATTAAGCACAATACCAGTTTCCATTCACATACTGTGTGTGTGTGTATGGAATGAGTATGAATCATTTATGAGAAGGAGGCTACATCGGATGTGTTGCTGAAGCTTTCCGTTCACGTCACGTATGCTTCAAAAATTAGTGGCGTCTGGTGTAGCAAGTTATATCCTGGTTATATCCTTAAAAACAGACCAGTCTTCTAAATGTATTTTGCCACAATGTGAATGCAACACACCTGCTGTAGCTTTACGGTAAGGATTGTCAGACCCTTGGTTTGATTTATAAAATTATACTTTAAATGTATTATTTTTTAAAAGTCTTTACAGGCCTAGATTCTTTTTTATAAACGCATCACTATAGAGATTATTTTTGTGTTACAATGTTGTACATATGGTTATAAAAGACCAATTTCCCTGAGAGTAACTGAAAAGCCAATGGTAAGAAACATGCAGCACCAGCTTGCTCTGTCCCAGAGTCCCATATTGTGTGATGCTGCGCACTGAGTTTAAATACTACATGTATGATAAAACACCTTTCCCAAGAGGAGAATGCAAGAGCGACTGAAGGCCCATTGCACTTTATAATATAATTCCTGTAAAGAGCCCTACTTTTCTCCCTCCCTCTCTCTTTTTCTCTCTCTCTCCCTCCCTTGCTCTCTCTTTCTGTCTCTTCTTCCTGTGGTTCATCTCTACAGGGCCACACTTTCCACCATGTCATAGGCCCTGTAGAGATTGTTCAGCAGGTCCACCTTCTCCTTCTCAGGAAGGAAGCTGGACTTGGCTGCATTGATGTTCTGCACAGAGAAAGAAAGATAACAACAGATCAGGCAAACAGATGCAAGATCAGTGCAGTGTGCGTGTGTCTGTGTGTGTGAGTGAGAGTGTGGTTGAAAGGTGCTTTGTTTTCATCAGCATGCGTGTAACAATGTATGCGTTAGTGTGTGTTTGGTTGAAGTGTATTGTTGTGTGATGATTTGTCTGTGTGTGTGTTTGTGTGTGTGAGAGAGAGAGAGAGAGAGAAAGAAAGAGAGGGAGAGAGAAATAACCAGGATTCATACCAGTCTCTTGAATTCATCCTCAGTGAAGCCCATGTATTTCTTCACAGTCTCATAATCTGTGTCCAGTGTGGAGTCAAATATAAGTGGATCATCAGTGTTCAAGGAATAATTGGCTTTGTCCTCTTTAAACCTAAAACACACACACACACCTTAGAAACACCTTAGAAACATGCAGCCAGGAAATATGACACAGAAACATCACCTGTGTGGTGTACCTGTTGAGGGGATGTTTGGTGAAATCTGGGTCACATGCTCCTGTAAATTTGCTGGAAATTGGGCACACCTGTATACACACACACACACACTGAGATCATCAATCAGCTCAACATGTTGAGTCAATGTGCACATAACCTGCAGATAGTTCTTCCTAAAGTTATGCAATTACATTAATCTAAATTACAATATTTATCACCAGTTTCCTAGGATATCTAACTTACCATCTACTGAAGAGGATGTAAACCCCTCTGTTCTCTGTGTCTGCCATAAGCCATTCTGACAGCTGTTAAGGGCAGATATCCAGGCCTATGTTTCCTCTCAGAAAGCATTTTTTCTAGTTCTAAATAATTTAAGTTACAAGAAGTCCATTTGTCCACTAGGGGGCACCACATGACTAATATTCACAAAGATTAGGCATAAGTTGTAAAAAGTGATATAGAGAGCTAAATTGTAATTTTCATTTGTGGATACTGTCTTACTTGTTTTTACAGTCTTACTTGTGCATACATTGCATATTCAAATCACTTAAATAACATAAAATTTGCAGCAAACAACATCCTATCAAAATCATATGTAGAAACACAATATTCCAGTCTGCAGTTTGAATGGTAATAATTGCATTCAATAATGCAGAATGCAACTGCAGTAAATGTTGATGGTTTATCACAAAATGGTGCTAAATTCTAAATGGAGAGAGGGTAAAAGCAGAGCGAGAGGCACAATGTTTGTTAAGTTCTGTGTTCTATTTTTGCAAGTGGAAGGGGGGAAATCCCCCGTTATGCAGACCAGAGTTGAGCAACCATATGCTGATACAGAAGATCATTGAAAAGTTCATATTGTGATGTTATGTGACACTCTCACTTACGCAGACCAGAACTGCATTATGTTACTCTTTCTTGGTCAGTTTTCAATTATCTTTGGATTGTATAATTCTTGAACACTGATATAAGGCTGATGTCTCTCATTAGGACATACTTTAAATGCACCCAGTAACCTCACTAGTCACCTCAACTGGGAATGCGAATAAATGTCATGTGGGGCTTCATGAGGTTGGGAACATCAAACAGGATGACAGAGCTTCACTATCCAATCTAGACTCTGGTAGAACTTGTGGACAACTTTACCCTAGGGGTCCACCATGTGATGGTAGATGTTCTGCAGGCCTACATTACCCTAGGTGTCCACAATGTGATGGTAGATGTTCTGCAGGGGTACATCTTTTTGGTCAACTGGCTAGCATGGTCTAGTCCCAATCTCATGTGGCTGTGAGGTTGCAGGTTCGAGCCCAGGGTGGGCCGTGCAGGATGACTGGTTACACTACATTGTGATGTCATGTGATGCAGATGTTCTGCAGATGTTGGGAGAGGGTCTTGTAAGAGATGGTTTCCCTGTACTGACACATGTGGCATGTTTATCAGGCATCTGTGCCCCCCATTACCTCAAAGTGCATGTTTTCCGCCAGTAGGCGGCGATAGAGAGTCTGGTCCTCTATAGTGTGATAGCCATGTCCAATCCGCTCAGCCTTCAGAACGTCCACAGCCTGCGCCCAGTGAATAGCAAACATTATTACACTATTTATGGTATTGTTGAAATCTGCTTGTCAGCTTCAGGAATTACACTCTCATTGGTCAGATGATCAGATAAGGTATATTCTTGGGGGTTTGTGTCTGAACTACAAACCTGGTGCGCTTAGTTTGCGTGTGTCTAAACAGATGGGTGCACACATACACACATTAACCACGTTAAACATGTCATTTACAACAACACATACAACCGTTCACTCACTTGGAGAAAGATCTCTGTTTATTTAGAATCTGCTAAGACATGTAAATCATCTCCAGTAATGTTGTATGGTGTCAACTGTGCATTATGTGTGGCTCAGTGTTTTAAATCTCACTTGTCTGATGGTGTTGTAACTTCCTGTTCGCTTCTAGGGAAGCACGTGGGCGTTCGCAAGTGGCGTAGTTGCGCCCTTGCGAAATCAATTAAATCAATGGAGGCCTTATAGTGCATGTTTATTAATGTTTTATATAAGGCCTAGTGGTGTCTGTTTAGCACTAATACATACATACTGTCTATATTGGGGTATGTTTGACTTGTGATTTGGTAATTCCCCTGTGCTTAGTAGTTTGTTTGGTTTGTCCCGATTAGGGGGACAGTTCAGGTACCCATTTAAGGGCTTTGATAGGAGACTTTGATAGGAGAGGAGAGTCTGCCTGTGTTCTCCTGCTCTTCTAATATTCTCTGCCTGAAATTGTTTAAGCCTTTTGGTTGAGCTTTGCTCTGGCTGCACCAAGCCATTTATTTTGTAAATATATTTTCCATTTTTCTTTTTCTTGGTGTTACACTTCTTTTTGAGTTGGGGATGCCTCATCACTACTGGTAATGCCTCTTTGTGCAAACCCTGAAGACCCTCGTAACAGAGTGTGTCTGTGCGTGTATGTGTGCGTACACATTTGTGAGAGGGAAACTTACCTCCTGGACGACGGCAGGGGGCCCTACTTCACCTGCATGCACTGTTCTGTGGATTCCACATCTGACAGCTTCCTGCCAACAGCAGAAAACATAAAACATGTTCATATCAACACTACCTGCACAAACCACCAACACACACACACACTTCAGGCCCCATATGTGTCATCGCTCAGTGCCTCACATATGGCTTTCAGCTCATGTCCTCACTGACTGTTGTTTGTCTCTCTGATCAGCAAACACTTCCTGCATGTTTTTTGTGTGTGTGTGCGTGTGTGTGTATGCTGCAAGGACTTTTCTGATGTGTGTGTGTATGTGTTCAAAGGATCCGGGTGGAGTGGTGCATGTAATGTGATTATGCTTCCCTCTCGTCAGACCTCCAGGTACTCTCCCAGAGAGGAGGCATTTGATCTGAGGCAGACTATCTCATCATGTTGCTGGCCCACTCCTCTACTCTCTGTCTCTGTCCCTTTATTAGTTAAACACACGTTATCCCGTGCATGACTCCCTGCAGACACACACACACATGCACGCACACTATCATGTGCATGGCTCCCTGCAGACAGACACACACACGCTATCATGTGCATGACTCCCTGCAGACACACACACACACACACATCCACTGCACATCTCTCTCTCTCTCAGCTGCAATTCACTTCACTTCTCTTTTTTCATTTATTATTTCATCTCTTTCAACATCACTGTGACATGAGCATCTACATTGCCCAACAGCTTCCTTCTTACTATAATAATACAAGGAATGAAAGGAGAGCACAGCTTCTCAAGAATTCATCAATACTTAAATTTAAGATATTTATAATGTAATTACTGAAAATTCTGCCCAATGATATCTTCAGGTATAATATGGTTGTCATGATAGTGTACAGTGTGTGTTATTGTTGTTGTGAGATATAATATACACCAATGTAGTATTTAATTCAATTATACAGTGCCATTTACAAGAATTTAGATTCAGAATCGTCTCATGGCACTTTCCACAGTCATCATTATAATTATCACTAATTCAGCACTTAATGTTCTGCTACCCTGCCATAAACTGCCTGTAGTAATCTGTACCTCTGACCTTTAACCGTAACTCCTAAGGCACATTCATGGTCGTTCTCTTGTCTACTTGTGACAGAGACTCTTGATCCCTAAATGTGTAACAAGAGCTCCTGTGCTGGGTAGTGAGTTTATGAGAGAATGATATAAGTGTGACTAAGCTCTCTCAGAATGTAATCTAAGGCTACGTCCTAATGCACAGAGTAGTTGCAACACATCTGATAAAGACTGGTTGATCTTTCACTCCTTATCTGTGTACAGAGCCAGGTACGCAGATCATACAGGTGTGTGTGTGTGTGTAATAGGGGACACCACAGGAATATACAGAGGAATTTATATGGCTCAAAATACACATTATATATGGCTGGGAATAAATACACTTCAGGGTCTAGGGTCAATGCTTCAAACTAAATTGTGAAATCACATGCATTGCACTGCAATGTGTTGCATTCTTGTGTAATAAATACACACACACACACACACACACACACACACACACACATGATACAAACACAACATGGTTCTTGTGAAGGAGCAATGCAGTAACTGGATGCAAACAACGGGGCCATTCTTTTTGTTCGCTTACTGATAGCCTCATTAGCGCCTCAGATATATGTCTGTGTGTGTGTGTGTGTGTGTTTGTCTGTTTGTGTGTGTCAGGCAAAGAGGACATCAAGACTAGAACAGAACATCAGATCAAAGCACACTGGGAGGGTTGTCAGCGCTTAGTGAAGTCATTATTTCCCTGTTCTTTGGGCATTCTTTCTTTGCATTTTGGCTAATTATTCTCTCTCTCTCTCTTTAGCATTAGCATTTTGGGTAATTATTATCTCCCTCTCTCTTTCTAATACAAAACAGTGATGCAAATATTCAATGATCTTTGGTGTAGCCTCCCTGTAAGGGTGATGATACATTAATGTTTTGAGCAATGTTGCTAGGCAACACATGACCAGTTCCAGTGTTCTGACTGGATGATCATGATAAATTGCACACATTACAAACATTTAGCAGACGCTTTTATCCAAAGCGACTTACATTTTGTCAACTATCAATCACATCAGGGCCAGTCTCCCTTAGAGCAACTTAGGGTTAAGTGCCTTGCTCAAGGGCACAATGGTGGCAGCTGAGATTCAAACCCACAATTTACAGACTACTAGCATGCTAGCCAGGTTCCTTAACCGCTACGCCACCACCACCCACAAATCGCATACAGATGATTAAAGGGTGTGTTGCAAGTTAAATTTGTTCGTGAATTTAAACGTAACATTGTTCAGTAGTATACTTAGAAACTTTAATTAATAATTTCATATGATTCATGAGGCAACAAAAACGGTTGAAAAAGTCCAACCCATTTCCCTCCATGTGTCCAAGTCAAGCAGTGCAAACCACTGAACTCATGGCAGCTGGCAAAGTTCCTTGATTACTACGCTGAAATGAGAGTCTAGTTCCATGTGATATCAGCCTTTCCATTGGTGTTAGTACACTTTGGAACTACAGAGGGATATTAGTTTTAATTAAGTTAATTAAGTTTTAATTATGAAAAATGTCAGAATTCTTGGTCACTTTTGAGTGAGATGCTAATAGGCGAAATGCTAATGGTCTAATCTGATTCAATGATCTATGCTAGGCTGGAGCTAAAAGTGCCACCATCAGACTCAGAGAATGGCTTGATGAACTGGAGAAAAGTAAAACTCATATTATCATCCTTTTTCTTACCAACAGCACTTAGTGACATCGAACAACAAAGCAATGGGTTGAAATGCTACAGAATTTCCATGGAGTCTTTCAGGACTTGTGGGAGCAATGGGATTTAGCCACTGCCAAGTCCAGTGAGTAGAGTCAGTGTGGTGAGAGGTCAAAGGTCGGCACTGACTCACCTCGTAGGCCATTTTGTGGCCGGGGTAGGCCTCACAGTTCATGGACTCATCTCCTGCCAGGTCAATGGCCACCACGCCATCGTTACGATACTTCTTACACAGCTCTACCACATCCTTGGACCAGTCTGCACACACACATGCACACACACATACACAGAACCACACACAAAGACAGAGTAAGGCACAGAAACACATACATATACATCATGCACACAGACACACACACACACACACACACACATAATGCACACAGAAACACACTTATACACACACCCATACAAACTCTTTGTTTCAACAAGTCAGTTTGTTTACACTCCCAAAATTACCTAATTGCTTGCACAGAGAAACACCACTGCACCACTGCTATACTGTTGACTATCTTTTCTGTTAGTGTTTATGCAGGAACTCATAGTCTTGTTTGTTTCCAAAAGAGTTTTGGTTCTGTGCAAAGATAGGACCACTGTTGCCAAAACTTGGATCCCCCTTAATTCAATGTACTGAAGATGAAGCCCTGTTGGTTAAACTAAACCACATGTTTGGCTCTTTTGACAATACTGGAATCATATTTCAGCTGCAAAACTTCACAGAGCATGAAAATACATTTTCTGAAAATAAAGTTTCTGGGAAGGCCTTCTCTATAAACCACAAACACAAGGGGATTAAGGAACATATCAGATTGATCATGACCACATCTACTGAGAGACCATGCTGAAAAACAATAGATGTTTTCCATACACTTTCTGCAAGAACTGCAAAATCTAAAGGAAAAAATAGGGAACAAGTTTTGCTAGTTTTGCTACAAACAGCCATGACTGTGTTTTGGCTTGAGCCATGGTGTAAGCAGTGGATGTAAGAATACCTCAGAGGAGAGGCACGCAGACAGCTACACACACATACACACACACATTCACAGACAGGCAAGGGAGCAGATTGTTTGCTTGGCCTTCAAATGTGTTTCCTGGGATTTTGCTCTTGAACAAGCAGGCTTTGTGACAACAAAACGTCTGTGATAGCACTGTGAACAGGCAGTAGGTCACACAGAGGGAAAGAGACGCAGAGAGTGGGAGGGATAGAGAGAATGACAGGAACATGAGAAAAAAAGAAAGAAGGAGACAGAGAGAGAGAGAGAAAAGTGAGAAGACAATGAGAGAAAGAGAAAGAAAGACAGAGAGAGAGAACGAGAGAAAGAGAGAGAAACAGATAGAGAGAGAAAGAGAAAGAAAGTGAGAAGACAGCAGGAGAGAGAGAAAGATAGAGACAGAGAGAAAGAGTGGGAGAGACAGAGAAAGAGATAGAGAGAGAAAGAAACAGACAGAGAGAGAGGACAGAGAGAAAGAGCGATGTGGGAGAAGTGCATTACTTGGCATGTGACGCATGCAGCACAGAATGGACCTGGCTTTGGTTTTGAAGAATTTCTCTCCTTCGCTCAACCCCTCATTCACCAGCCGCACCACTTCATCCGGTGTGACATCTCCTCTGAGAGAGTGAGACAGAGAGGAAGAGAAAGAAAGGGAAAAGAAAGAGAAAGAAAAGATAAAAATAAAAATAAAAATAGAAAAGATGATGCACAAAGATGCACAATCAGAGCCTGACAATGCATGTTACCTAAACAGCCTTGTCATGCCTCAAAGGGAAGTAAAACATGCAGCATCAGCAGGCATCAGCATCAGCAGACACCCCCGCACACACACACACGCACACGCACACACACACGCACACACACGCACACACACATACACACACACATACACACACACATACACACACATAGACACTGAGGACACTTACTCCTCCTGTTCCCAGGGGATGGGATCCACACCAGTGTTGGCCAGTAAGTGGGGGCTGTACCTCACCTCCACATAGGCCACTCCCTCTTTAGCTTTAGTCTCCACAAACTCATAGGCAATCCGCTTGATGGCCTTGCGGTCACCTCTGTGGAAAACACACACGCACACACACATATGCACACACAGAAACACACACACACATACACACACACACACCCTTGATATCACATTACTAAAACCACATACCCATAATGCTCAACATGTAATTCTGTAGAAGTTGTAGAAAACTTTATCCTTTTAAAGTTTATCTCCTCTGGTGAGCTAGCTGACAATGTTAGAAAGTGATCCAGGTAACATCTCTCTGTCCTGCGGTTAAGACAACACTTCAGGAACACACATATGCAGACATACACACAAGCACTAACCCAAACCCCCCAACCCCCACCCCATCCCCCATATGCACAGACTACACACAAGCACAAGAGGAGGCTACTTCGTCACAGGGGAGGATGACAGAGGAGACCTGGAACTTCAGGAGTGTGTGCTTGGCTTCCTGTCAGGTTGTGTGTGTGGTCTGGATTGGCCAAAGAGCGTGTGTGTGTGTGTGTGTGAATGTTTGTGTGTGTGTGTGTGTGTCCATGCATTATGTCAGCTGACTGAGAGTGTGTTTGAGTGTGTGTGTTATTTGGCAAGAGGAGCAGGAATTCTGGCATTTTGACTATGCGAGAATGACACAGTGTAACACTTCACACTGACACCCTCTCAGCCCTGACCTCAAGACTCCCTTCACACATCACCTGGGTACGTCCAGCAGCCAATTAGAAAATACTTTCCTTGAAAATGCAATGAAAAGGCCCCCTGCTCTATTTGGTCTCATTAGAGATGCTGTACAGAAGAAGACCATATACTTTAACATACTATAACTATACTGTATGTCTACAAATATATATGCCACATACATATGGTACATGCAGCATTACTGAACTCTTCTACAAGCTGGCTTTGGGGACACTTTCTAAACACCAAAACTGATAATGATAATGCCACAGCTAGTTTGAGTCTGAAAAAAAGAGCTTTCCCAAACCAATAAACAAGTCCAAAGAGAAAACAAAAGTAATGCTGTTTCTGGCAATGGAACCAGCAACTTCCATGCTGCTCACATGACCAGGATCCCCTCCCCGGTGAGACCACACACACACACAGCTTTCAGCTTTTAGTTTTCACCCACCACAGAACATTGTGTTCAACAAATGGGTTATTCACTATGGAACAAACACACATATACACACTCACAGTATGTGCACATACACACACACACACACACTCACAGTATGCACACACACACTATGGTGTTTTTCCCAAGTGCAAGCAAAATTCCAAATGCCCCACACTACTCCTAAGAATGTAAGAGCTGCATGTGTGTGCATGCACAAGCTTGTGTACACATGACTGTGTGTGTGTGGTAAGTCTGCTGCTATGCATGTTGGAAGCATGAAAGAAGCAGAGAGAGGGCCGTGGTACACTTCTGCAGACATGGCGCCCACCAAGCACGTGACGAGAACTGCGTTGTCATAACGACATGCGCAAGTACGAGTGTGCCTATTACATTTTGTTACCACATGCACATATGCCACACACACTGAACGCTGACTCCCATAATCAGGGAAAACTGTTTACTAATATTCATTTGTAGAGTAAACCTGGATGTGTCCCAAAAGGTTCAGGTTAGTGTATGTGTTTATTACAGTTGTTAACTGAGCTAAATTAGCTTTTTAGTTAAGATTGAGGTTCAGTAACTGAACCACATTGCTATGGTAGGGCACAGGATCCCAACCCCGACAACTAGGAAAAAAAGTATGTGTGAAAAATGCAGTGCACAGAAGTGTACTGTCTCCTTAACGGCTAGGCAGCTTTCAAGAATAAGAGAGTCATTTAAAACCCAAACTGTCGAGTCGAGCACAAATGGCCTCCCAAGCTGTTGCCACGGTGACACCTGACCAGAGGGCTGCTGTTTTCCCTTCTTGAACATGAGCTGCATACAAGCATCTACCTGCCTCATAGCAATTATGCAGCGCCACATGGTGTAATCCAGGCTTCAACATTCTTCTACACTTCATTTGATCTGTATTTTCAAGTGTGAAAGTGTGAGTATAAAGTGTGTGTGTGTCCCTGCAAGTGTGTGTGAGTTTGAGATGGGTCAGTACAGTGTATGTGTGATGTTATGTGGTTACAGCATGGTGATTGTCCTTGTGTGTGTGTGTATACTTACGCAATGATGTGCATGTATTCGTTAAATTTGCTGAGAAACTCAGCAAATAGAGTGGCTGGCTGGTTGAAAGTGCATCGGGCTTTCAGGCCAGCAACCGTGTCCACGGGTAACGAGATGCCCCGTTGCCTGTGGAAACACACACACACAGTAACACTCACATGCTAGTGGAAACTGAGAATCCATTTAATCATATTCAGGATGTACTATCAGGATTTCCTGCCCATTCCTGACACTTATGACCATCTGAACTTTCACATAGAACATGGTAGAGGCACATAGAGCTGATCCTGGTGGTTGGACTAATGGCAGAAAGAAATGGGAGAGTTCTGGGGAATGTTAGGCGTCAAGGGGTCAGGGGTCAAGGGTTATGTCCATTGACTGTGTAAGTACTCACTTAGCCACATCCAGGATGGTTTCAATACGGATGGCGCCGTCCAAGTGCACATGGAGTTCCACCTGCAGAAGCACATGAATGCACTAGATGTCAAGTATTATTAATTATTACATGCTATTACACAAACAGATCTATCTCTCTTACACACACACACACACACAGTAGGGCAATTTGTATGTATCAAAAAACCATAAATAGAGAAACTTAAATATCAACATGCCCCCCGCCCACACACATACATACATTCAAACAAACACACACACACACATTCAATCACACACAACTTTCACTAGCACAATCCTTCACAATCCTACAGTCACACTCCTATCAATTTACAGGTCAAAAAATATATGGTTGCTAATTCAGTTGAAGTAGCTTCAATAGCTGCCTATCTGGGAAAGCTGAGGCCTGATACACATGTAAATTATGTAGGGTGGTGGTTCAACGTTAGTATCACTCACACACACCCACACACACACACATTCAAATATCTTTGCAGACAGTCGTTATCACACACACCTTGTGCTGGCACAATCCTTCATACTGAAACACAATTGACATAGTAACCATCTCATGCCATTGGTCAAGACAGCAACAGTGTTACAGACCAGATGCAGGTTGTGATACATTATAACCTCTACAGTCACACTCCTAACAATTCACAGGACAAAAAATATATGGTTGCTATTTCAGTTGATGTTAGAATCTACCTGTTGTTGGATAGAGAAATGCTTCTGTGTGACAAAAAGACATAGCTACTTAGGTTGAAGTCTGAACAGAAGCTGCCTATCTGGGAAAGCTGAGGCCTGGTGGGGGTTCAGCGTAAGCATCACTCAAACTGTCAGAGGAGCCGAACGTGGCACAGAAGTCAGGACAGCTGTGTGTGTGTGTGTGTGTGTGTGTGTGTGTGTGTGTGTGTGTGTGTGTGTTTGTTTATGCACACACTGATGGGTGTGTCCGTGTGCGATGACAGTGCTGAGTAACACTAGCAGGTGATGCCCATAGGCTGGTGTCTCAGCTGCATTATGCCACTGCTTTCCTCCTCTTCTCTTGCCAGAGAATGCTGGAACCAGTGGCCTCTTGTCCTATCAAATTTACTATTTTGACCTATAAACTCAAAGGGCTTCGAGAGCTTAAACATTTCCTCAGGGAAACTTTGCAATCACTTCACATTCTCTGCAACTGAACAGAAAGAAGTGTGTAGCATACGTGTGTGTGTGTGTGTATATGTTGCATAAAACTTTGGAATTGTTGCTTTCTTAGAATTGCAGATTTCTCTGATCCAGTTGCAGCTTAGTGATTTTGATAAACACAGATTAAGTGTTTGGTTGCATCAAGTATCTCCAGTATATGTTGTGAGGGAAATCAGAACATGATCTCAGTTTACAGCAAGTGCAGTGACTTAAAACCATTGAGGAGGTATTTGTGAAGAGTAGACCTTTAGAACAACATTGCATCATGATTGACTTTCCATTTGGACTATGAATTGACTTTGATTTTGGACTATCCATACAATACACACCAGGCATTCAGGGCCCAAAGAATGTCACAGGGAGCACACACCCACACAGATATATACAAACACACACACACACACACACACACACATATATATATATATATATATATATATATATATATAGACACACACACAGATACACACACACACATAGACCTTGCACTCCTACCTCTTGCATGTTCTATAAGAGTAGAGTTCATAGCATAAGACGATTGATCAACATTCACACACCTTCCGTCCTTTCTTTTATCTCTCTGCTGTGTCAAGGTCAGGGGGCTGCTGTGCTGCTCAGTGCTGCTACACCCATTGATACACTCTTTCCCATCCTCTCACCATGAATACATCAGCAGCAGGTCAAGGACCCGGGGGAGCATCAAGCGAATGTGAGCTGGGCCTCTAATTACGGTGGGTGAAGGCCATATGTCTTGAGACAATAGGAACCGGAAGCATTAAAAAAGTGGAGGCAGCAACAACAGCAACAGCAGCAGCTGTCAGGGTCTCAGGAGATTTAAAATAAGAACACACACACTCGGGGTCGCACACTTGATCACTGATCAGTCAAAGCACACTCAACAACAACAATGACAACCTAATCGACCACTGGAAACTGTGCCTCCGACAAACAGGCCCATCAGGGCAGGGGTGTAATCAGAGGAGGGGAGAAGGAGGGGATGTTTGCCTTTCAAGAGAAAACAGAAGCATGGACGCCGACACAGTAATCCATCTGCTCACCCCATCACCCTGTCACTGTGGGAACCGCAAGAGTCAACCAAAGTTAGCGCACATAACAGAGATCTGGTCTGGCCATAATCAAATATGCATACAATCGATGCAAATTCAACTCCATTTCCTGTCTAGACTTGGACAGTAGTCAAACACTCAACTGTAGGACTCACTCCAGGAAGGAGCCAAGAAGTCTCCGTTTTAACTCACTCATTTTCTGTGATAAAGAAATCTGAATTACTGCACCAGGCTGAGTTGAGGTAAAAATGAACTATAAATAACTGCACATTGGTTGCTAGTATCTGGTGCTTCACATGATGGTGAGGGTTTGACACAAACCTTCTCAAGAAGATGCAATAAAATGGAGAACCAGGAGGGCAGGAGGAGAACCATCAGTTCTCAGTAGAGGAGCAGTAAGATCAGCCCTTGCTGAAGGGAAAGGCTCTCAGCTACATAAGAACAGCCCTTGCTGAATAGGAAGACTCTCAGCTACGTGAGAACAGTCCTTTCTGAAGGTGAGCTTGAGCTCTCAGCTACGTAGGAACAGTCCTTGCTGAATAGGAGGACTCTCAGCTAAGTAAGAACAACCATTGCCAAAGGGGCGCGAGGCAAAGAGGAAGCACAGACGGTTGTATGCCACTGAGGCATAAGAGGAAGAGGAGATAAGACAGGTCTCTACAGTCTGAACTACAGGCTGAAACTCACTGTTTCACAAAGCTGAAGGTACACACTTCAATGACGCATCCTGTGTGCATGTTGTGCAATATGCGGTGTGTGTGTGTGTGTGTGTGTGGCACCCAGGAGCTATACTGCAAAATCATTGCCCTTTGGTATAGAGAGATTTTTATAACTTGTGTAATAATTGACTGTAGCACAAATCCTCTGGTCGTAAATGCATACAATTTACAATCAATGGGAGCACACAAACACTGAAAGAGTGGAGAACTGCCCAGATCTGGGCTCTTATATTTATATGAATAAATATAGCATGGGACTATGGTGTTAGACCTATATTGCCTACTTTTGATTATTTTAAGGTCATCTTGGGTGCATATTAGCATTCCCATGTAATGTATTAAATGCAGGGCTCACAAATAGAAGACCAAGAGAGCCCCAAAGGGCAGCTGGGCTGAAGCTAGTTAGTCTGCATGCTAACTTCAAGAGTGTGCACGCGTGCGTGTGTAAGTGGGTGAGTGAATCTGTGTAGTCCCGCAATAGTGTATGTAGGCACTATTACGTATCTGTCTTGTCCATACTGTGTTTTAACAGTTACGTGTATCACCAATTGTTCCCGGTGAAACGTTGTCTCGTCTCACTATGTACTGTGTATACGGCTGAAATGACAATAAAAAACCTACTTGACTTGACTTGACTTGACTATCAGGACAAATGAGGGCTGACTCATCGATACTGATGAAAACACAGCACTTAATTTGTCCTGACAACAGAAACTTCCTTTTTCTTTCTCAGTGAGAAATTCAGCCCACGTGGTCACCATCTGTAAGATGGGTCTATGTTTCTACTCTGCATATACAAAAGAGACTAAAATGAAGTGCTTCTCTAAGCTGTTCTTTAGTCCTTTCACAATGCATCATGGTGGTCCAGCATGAAGTGCTGCTTTGGCCACTGGTGGAGAGGTAGGCCTAATGTAAGAACAATACATCATTCCCTGTGTTACTCAGGCAACCATTTCCAACAAGCGGGGTTGGGGGGGGGGGCGGC
Organism: Tenualosa thibaudeaui; assembly: GCA_027481765.1. Taxonomy (NCBI): domain Eukaryota; kingdom Metazoa; phylum Chordata; class Actinopteri; order Clupeiformes; family Clupeidae; genus Tenualosa; species Tenualosa thibaudeaui. Next base: position 23,356,050 of record JAIFZK010000005.1, read on the forward strand.
GTGTGTGTGTAAGGGGGGGCGGTTGTTGTAAGCAGGCTGACTCAGGAAACATTGACAAAGGTCATTTCTGATGCTGTGAATCTGCACCACACAGCCTTCGGCCTTGTCCTTCAACCAAACCTTGTGTGACCCATGTCCTTCAGTGATGTTTCTTAAGTCGTCCCACCCTGCCATATCAAAGTCCCTTCTAATTACAGCAGTACAGATTTATGAGGACTTCCTTTTCACCCTAATATAAATGACAGAAAGTGCTGGTTTCATATTTGGCTTTTTATAGGGTTTTCTACAAGGGATTTGCACAGATTAACAACTATAGTCATTTCACAGTCATGTTAATCAGACCAGCATAAGGTATTGATGTGACTGGCTATTATTCATAGAAGAGAATACATCATTAATACCAATTTGCTTGTTTACTTTGTATTTTTGTATTTTGAATAGGCCCTACTTTGTCCAGTGTTCTTCTGCCACAAACTTTGCTTGAAAGAATGCTGAACCCACACACACACACAAAATAAAACAGAAAGAAGTAGCGGTCTTCGGGAATCCCCACCACAACGTTTAGTCACAAATTACATGTGGATTACAGAACACACGAGTAGCACACGAAACGCAGGAGAAGGCAGTGTACAGTTGTGACTAAATAAATAGTATTTTGAGAACAATTTTGAAGTAGCCTACGGCATATGGGCAAACTGCGCTATACATAAGAGGAAGGAGTGTTCTACCTCAACCGTATGCTCTAATCTGAAGCACAGGGTATTCCACCTGTGGTCTGGTTTCATTTTGACTTGACCCACCTTAGGTTTGTTGAATGTTGACTGCCGGTCGTTCGTGCAGTGTTCTGCCATGCTGAGATATTCCTTAAGGCTTCCTTTAAACGTGTTATCAACACACGGAACTGATTTACCAAAGCCAGTACGCTATCCAATAGCTCCGTTAGACGTTAGATGCACCGGGTGAAATTTATAGCACACAACCATCAGAGTTTGTTTGTCTCCTCCTACTCAACCCCGCCCTCCACACAAGACCTAAACCAGTGCAGGCTGTAGACTCGATCCAGCCCAGTATATTTGTGCTGACCTGTCGGGTTGACGGGCGCGGACGAGATAGCAGTAGGTTACTTAAGACGCTTGAGCGAGTTGTTCAGAGCTGAGAGTTGGCTAATCTTCTTAAGACCAAGGGCGAGAGACAAAAGACCTCAGTCTGGTTAGAGACAATTTCCTACCAGAATAATTGCACATAGCGGATTGACGACTACCCCACTCTACCCTATACACAGCATGAGAAGACACAGTGTGTAGTACATTATATGAAGCCAACTCAATGCAAATTAGAAGGCATTCGTGCCCATCAATGTGCAATTGAATGTTTCTTTTCTATGTGCAATAAAACCTATCAAAAAATACTCACATCCCCACAACAACAAAGTAGCCTGATGTGTTACAGTAGTAAAGCATTACGCCATCATGTGTTCGGACAAGGTAACACCTAAAAACCCAGTATTCACAAAGCACAGTCATAGGGTGATAAATAACGGTTAAAGTTACCGGGCCACCTCAGATAAATTAATAAATAAATAGATTCATTCATATTAACGATCGCGCGACAGGTTTTATATACGGTCTGTGGTGTACAGTCAAATTTCAACCTGGCTTTTCTCCTCGCTCTTGAGAGTGAGGAGTTGTCATCGTATATCAAAACGTATCAAAACGTATCTCCTGGCCCTGCCTTCACAAATACGCGGCTATCTGCCTTCCTTCAGCTCCTCACTTCCTGACGTGATGTGTTCAGTGCAGTTCGAGTACATGCCGGTGCTTCACGCATGCAGATAGTATTTTGTAGCTCTAGCCAAAGCAGGTGGGTGTTGGAGTATTGTTAAACGTTGAAGGTGAAGTAATGTCAAAACTCTGAAATGTAAACATTGCAACGAGCACAACTTAAATCCCAGCAGCCACTGTTGTGCCTTTGAGCAAGGCACTTAACCCTAAGTTGCTGTAGGGGAGACTGACCCTGAACAATTGATAGTTGACAGATAGTTGACAAGTTGCTTTGGATAAAAGCGTAAATGCATAAATGTAATGGTATGGACACCAGGTCTATTTGCACTTCATTTCATTTGCCTGAGATAAGAAACCAATCAAAACACATCATGGTGGTCCAGCATGTTTGTTCATGCACTTGTCTCTGAAGTGCTGCTTTGGCCACTGGTGGAGAGGTAGGCCTAATGAAAGACTGTGTTTGTCTGCAACAGATAAACGTCACTCAGGCAACCATTTCCAACAAGCGATTCCTAAGCTCATTAGAAGAAAAATCATACAATTTTAAGCCAGGTGTATTTGAGTTAGCAAATAGAGTTCCTCTGTTCCCCTGTAGTCAGTGAAGATCGATGCAGAATCAGCTCTAGGAAAAGGGAGATAGCCGGTCTTTGTATTTAGGTGTTAAACACATTTGTTCTTCTGTTCTTTTCCTTAGAAAGGTGGTTCATTAGTGGTCTACCGCTGCTTAATTCTTTAAAAATTATGTTTTTTTTTCATTTTTCAACCATCATTTTGTTTATTTTATCTGTTTTTTTCTCAGTAATTTTCATGTAATTTTATTTTCTATTATTCACTGTTCTTTGCTTCTATCTTTGTAAAGCCCATTGAACTGCCTCTTTATATGAAATTTGCTATATAAATAAACTTGCCTTGCCTTGCCTTCCTCAGGGAGAAAACAAGTTTTTGGCTTTAGAATCACAATAATAGCTCATCACTACTAATTATGATAAAACCTTTCTGTGGTTTTATTTTTGGACTGATGGATGCTTTGCTGATGTATCTTACATCCTTTTACAGCAAAGGTGGGGAACCTTCTTGACATCAAGGGCCGAATCAAGGGCCACTTTTTTTATTGCAGAGCTGAGCACACTCACACTGAGACACTTTTATAATTACCGAACGTGAATCATATTGAAATTCCAAAGACTGGTTAACTGATTATTAGGCTACATTACATGTGAGAGCATCTTTCTACACATCTGTTATATATTACTTTCAACATGAAAATCATAACATTTTCAATCTCAGTGTCACATTCTAAATATTCTGAATATTTAAACATTACTACTTCAATTAATTGCCTATGATTGTAATTTCTTAACATTTATTTTTAGGATTTTTTTTTTTTTAATGCTTAGCCAAATGGGCTTGCCTCCACGGGCCGAGTCACGGTCTTTGCTGGACCAGACATTCCCCACATGGGTTTCAAAGGCTTAATCCCTTTAGAGAGTTCACAATGCTTGTATAGTGACCAAACTGAATAGGAGGCGCTACACCAGAGTACATAAGAGACAGGTTTACACCTGACACAAAGGTTTCATTAAACTATAAAGAAGAAAATTTGAACATGACTGTAATTATAGCGACACTCCCCATCATCACCTTGTGTAACAGTGACAAAACAGGACAGACCTGACATTCCCATTGATGGAATGGAACAAACACACATTGTGTGTCTCAGTGTAACATAAGCCACCCAATTAACAGATTTCCCTCAGGTTCATTAATACAGCATTACCCCGCTCTTTGTGTGTGTGGGTGTGAGTGGATTTGACTGTGAACAGGCTGACTCTGGAAACATTTCAAAGGTCATTTCTGATGCTGTGAATCTGCACACAGCCTTCTGCCTTGTCCTTCAACCAAACCTTGTGTGACCCATGTCCTGCAGTGATGTTTCTTAAGAAGCTGTCATGGCAGCTGGAATGATGTAGTGTCAGCCTAACTCTTTGGTTGGTTCCATTTGCGAGGACAGCCGAATACTAATGCTGTCCAGTGCACAAACAGGAATATGAATTACGGTGACACTAATTATGTAGTTCCCCATGAATTACGCCTCATAGTCAGATTAATTTTGGTGTGTGCAGTGTTGGGCAAGAAAATGTAGTTAACTAATCTACCAGTTACTCCACATCAGATGAAGCTTCACTACACTAAAGCTACCTGAAGATAACATGTAGTAAGCTAAGTTACAAAACAAATGGCAGAAGTAGTTTAAGTACATGTGAAGCTACTTTTGATTTACAAACCTTCTGCTAAGATTAAAGTAGTGACCTCCCCAACAGACATAGTAATTATTAGTCAAGTGACTGTTATGGACTTTTCTTCTGAACCTTGTGGGCTACTTAGAAACAGTTGGGGAGCTTGCCAGCATCCTGTTTGAGACCCCTTGCTTTTGAGAGTGCAAGAAGAATGTTTTGTCCTTGATTTGTTGTCTATGACCTTTGGTCAAAAATAATATTATCATGAGAAGTCATTGCTAGAATCTCAGGTATATACAAGATTACATTATTATTATTATAATACAGAGAGCAGCTCAGTTTTTATCTCTGGACCATACATTCCCCACATGGGTTTCAAAGGCTTGAACCTTTTAGAGAGTTTACAATGCTTTTCCCCGCACTGTACAAAATAAGACTTCCTTTTATTTGTGATAACTTACAATTATTTGTCAGAGAATAACTACAGAATATGGAAATTGTTGTGTTAACTATTTTTTGTGTGTTTTGAGGTCTGAACTCATCACAACTCATTATCTTAAATTTGGTCAACTTAAAATAGTTAGGCAGCCCGAACACTAACTTTTTTAAGTTAAGCTTAAAAGAGTACAAGACAGCACTTAACAATGCCAAATCAGCATATTATTCCTCACTTATACACAATAATAAAGATAATCCAAAATTCCTTTTTAACACTATATCCCGTTTAACAAAAAGCAGGATTGAGGTGTCCCATTCCATTCCAATAAGTCTAAGCTGCAAGGACTTCATGGACTATTTTAATGACAAAATTTAAATCTATTAGACTTAAACTCCCTTGTAACCTCAAATCCAGTTGGACCACATGTAATGGTTACAGCTAGCTCTAGTCAACCTGTAGCATACTTTGATTCATTCACACCCACCATTTTTGGCAGAAATTACGTCTTTGATCTCTTCAGCTAAAGCCTCAACATGCTTATTGGACCCTATCCCAACTGATCTTCTTAAGGCAGCTCTCCCTTTATTGGCTGAGACGATTCTTAAAATTATAAATGACTCACTCATAGCTGGGCATGTCCCAAAATCTTTCAAGACATCTGTTATTAAACCATCAATTAAAAAAACAAACCTTGATCCTGATGTCCTTGCTAATTACAGACCCATATCTAACCTCCCATTTGTTTCAAAAATACTTGAGAAAATAGTGTCTAAGCAAATCTGTAGCTTCTTAAATGACAATAATATCCAGGAAACCTTCCAGTCAGGCTTTAGAACTAATCATAGCACAGAATCAGCCCTAGTTAAAGTCTTCAATGACCTCCTTATCGCATCTGATAATGGATATATATATATATTAATCCTACTGGATCTTAGTGCTGCCTTTGACACTATTGACCATGGTATCCTACTACACAGACTTGAACACATGATAGGCATCAAAGACACTGCATTAGCCTGGTTAAAATCATACCTCTCTGGTCACTACCAGTTTGTACACGCTCATAATGAGTCATCAACCCATACCAAAGTAAAGTTTGGTGTACCGCAAGGCTCAGTGCTAGGTCCCCTGCTGTTTTCCCTGTACATGTTACCTTTAGGATCTGTTATAAAGAAACATGGTATTACTTTCCACTCCTATGCTGATGATACCCAGCTTTACCTTTCGATGAAGCCTAATGACTATATGCCAATGACTAAACTTGATGCATGTCTCCTAGACATCAAAACCTGGATGACTAATAATTTCCTTTGTTTAAATTCTGATAAAAATGAAGTTATGATGATTGGCCCTGAACAGCTGACCAACACTCTACCCCATCACCAAAACTTACTCAGTGGCCTGTCACTGTCATGTAATGCAAAAGTTAAAGACCAGGACCTCTCTCTAAATAGTCATGTAAAACACATTTCAAAAACATCTTTTTTCCACCTACGAAATATTGCTAAGGTTAGAAAGTTCCTATCCTTTGAGGATGCTGATTATTGCAATGCTCTGTTCTCTGGGTGTAGCAATACTTGCATCAAAAACTTACAACTAATACAAAATGCTGCGGCCCGAACACTCACCAGGACTAAAAAATATGAACATATCTCTCCTATTCTTGCTTCCCTACATTGGCTCCCTATTAAAAGTCTAATTGATTTTAAAATACTCCTCCTAACCTAAAAAGCCCTCAAGGGCGATGCACCAACATATATTAAAGACTTACTCGTCCCTTACCACCCTCCTAGAACCCTAAGATCCCAAAATGCTGGTCTCCTTGTAATCCCAAGAATATCAAAATCTACGATAGGAGGAAGAGCCTTCTGTTACCGTGCACCCCTCCTGTGGAATAGTCTCCCCCCCCCCCACATTCGACAAGCAGACACTCTCAGTACCTTTATGTCTAGACTTAAAACCATCCTCTTTACTGTTTCCCATAGTTATGGATGGTGCATGGCAAATCATCACTTCTCAGGGGTCTTTTGGAAGGGACTGCCTCTGCTGTTGCCCCCACTTGCGAGGCATGGCAGCCACTGACCATCCCTGCAGTGGTGCAGGGTTACCATGCATCATACCTTAGTTATGCTGCTATAGCCTAGTGCCACCACACAACCTTCATGTGTCATGCCGTACAACTCTCTCTCTCTCTCTCTCTCTCTCTCTCTCTCTCTCTTTCAGCTCTCTCTCAATATTTATATATATATATATTTATACACATATAGGTATGCCCAAATTACACATTTGCTTTCTGATGTGTGAGCCTGGCCTAATTCACTATTTTCCTCTGTCCACAATTATCTTTGCTGAGTGTCATCCCTGCCTCATTCCGGTGGACTCCTCTCACCCTCCCCTCCTGAGTGGACTACAACCAACACTACGGGAGGCCCATGTCAGGACCGACTCCCCATCACAGAGGACCTTCCTGGATGCCGATGCTGGGCCCGACTCCCCTTCCTGAGGCTTTGTGATTGACCCCCCCTCACAATGGCGCTGTCAAATGGACCCTTACTGTTACCCCCATGACCCATCTCATTCCTTTGAGTTTGTCACTATGCCTGGCCGCTGCTACATTGTCCAGCCATAATTCCTGATAACCACCTATAGACTGACTACCATGTAATGTAAAAGTGGGATAATACTCTATTATGAACTATTATGAACCTTAGCTAAAACCATAGGCAACTTATAGTCTGTCATGGTTACTACTGATTGTAATTTCTCCATGACCACTGGGATAGCCCCTTGAGTCGTGGATCTGCCCAAGGTTTCTTCCTAGATTAACTGAACATAAGGGAGTTTTTCCTTGCCCCTGTTGCTCTTGGGTGCTCCTTCTGTGAAGCGCCACGAGACAATACTATTGTAAAAGGCGCTGTATAAATAAAACTGAATTGAATTGAAGTGAAGTTTAAACCATGATTTATTTTTACAGTGCAGGGTATAGTGACCAAACTGAATAGGAGGCGCTACACCAGAGTACATAAGAGACAGGTTTACACCTGACACAAAGGTTTCATTAAACTATAAAGAAGAAAATTTGAACATGACTGTAATTATAGCGACACTCCCCATCATCACCTTGTGTAACAGTGACAAAACAGGACAGACCTGACATTCCCATTGATGGAATGGAACAAACACACATTGTGTGTCTCAGTGTAACATAAGCCACCCAATTAACAGATTTCCCTCAGGTTCATTAATACAGCATTACCCCGCTCTTTGTGTGTGTGGGTGTGAGTGGATTTGACTGTGAACAGGCTGACTCTGGAAACATTTCAAAGGTCATTTCTGATGCTGTGAATCTGCACACAGCCTTCTGCCTTGTCCTTCAACCAAACCTTGTGTGACCCATGTCCTGCAGTGATGTTTCTTAAGAAGCTGTCATGGCAGCTGGAATGATGTAGTGTCAGCCTAACTCTTTGGTTGGTTCCATTTGCGAGGACAGCCGAATACTAATGCTGTCCAGTGCACAAACAGGAATATGAATTACGGTGACACTAATTATGTAGTTCCCCATGAATTACGCCTCATAGTCAGATTAATTTTGGTGTGTGCAGTGTTGGGCAAGAAAATGTAGTTAACTAATCTACCAGTTACTCCACATCAGATGAAGCTTCACTACACTAAAGCTACCTGAAGATAACATGTAGTAAGCTAAGTTACAAAACAAATGGCAGAAGTAGTTTAAGTACATGTGAAGCTACTTTTGATTTACAAACCTTCTGCTAAGATTAAAGTAGTGACCTCCCCAACAGACATAGTAATTATTAGTCAAGTGACTGTTATGGACTTTTCTTCTGAACCTTGTGGGCTACTTAGAAACAGTTGGGGAGCTTGCCAGCATCCTGTTTGAGACCCTTGCTTTTGAGAGTGCAAGAAGAATGTTTTGTCCTTGATTTGTTGTCTATGACCTTTGGTCAAAAATAATATTATCATGAGAAGTCATTGCTAGAATCTCAGGTATATACAAGATTACATTATTATTATTATAATACAGAGAGCAGCTCAGTTTTTATCTCTGGACCATACATTCCCCACATGGGTTTCAAAGGCTTGAACCTTTTAGAGAGTTTACAATGCTTTTCCCCGCACTGTACAAAATAAGACTTCCTTTTATTTGTGATAACTTACAATTATTTGTCAGAGAATAACTACAGAATATGGAAATTGTTGTGTTAACTATTTTTTGTGTGTTTTGAGGTCTGAACTCATCACAACTCATTATCTTAAATTTGGTCAACTTAAAATAGTTAGGCAGCCGAACACTAACTTTTTAAGTTAAGCTTAAAAGAGTACAAGACAGCACTTAACAATGCCAAATCAGCATATTATTCCTCACTTATACACAATAATAAAGATAATCCAAAATTCCTTTTTAACACTATATCCCGTTTAACAAAAAGCAGGATTGAGGTGTCCCATTCCATTCCAATAAGTCTAAGCTGCAAGGACTTCATGGACTATTTTAATGACAAAATTTAAATCTATTAGACTTAAACTCCCTTGTAACCTCAAATCCAGTTGGACCACATGTAATGGTTACAGCTAGCTCTAGTCAACCTGTAGCATACTTTGATTCATTCACACCCACCATTTTTGGCAGAAATTACGTCTTTGATCTCTTCAGCTAAAGCCTCAACATGCTTATTGGACCCTATCCCAACTGATCTTCTTAAGGCAGCTCTCCCTTTATTGGCTGAGACGATTCTTAAAATTATAAATGACTCACTCATAGCTGGGCATGTCCCAAAATCTTTCAAGACATCTGTTATTAAACCATCAATTAAAAAAACAAACCTTGATCCTGATGTCCTTGCTAATTACAGACCCATATCTAACCTCCCATTTGTTTCAAAAATACTTGAGAAAATAGTGTCTAAGCAAATCTGTAGCTTCTTAAATGACAATAATATCCAGGAAACCTTCCAGTCAGGCTTTAGAACTAATCATAGCACAGAATCAGCCCTAGTTAAAGTCTTCAATGACCTCCTTATCGCATCTGATAATGGATATATATATATATTAATCCTACTGGATCTTAGTGCTGCCTTTGACACTATTGACCATGGTATCCTACTACACAGACTTGAACACATGATAGGCATCAAAGACACTGCATTAGCCTGGTTAAAATCATACCTCTCTGGTCACTACCAGTTTGTACACGCTCATAATGAGTCATCAACCCATACCAAAGTAAAGTTTGGTGTACCGCAAGGCTCAGTGCTAGGTCCCCTGCTGTTTTCCCTGTACATGTTACCTTTAGGATCTGTTATAAAGAAACATGGTATTACTTTCCACTCCTATGCTGATGATACCCAGCTTTACCTTTCGATGAAGCCTAATGACTATATGCCAATGACTAAACTTGATGCATGTCTCCTAGACATCAAAACCTGGATGACTAATAATTTCCTTTGTTTAAATTCTGATAAAAATGAAGTTATGATGATTGGCCCTGAACAGCTGACCAACACTCTACCCCATCACCAAAACTTACTCAGTGGCCTGTCACTGTCATGTAATGCAAAAGTTAAAGACCTCGGGGTAATTATTGACCAGGACCTCTCTCTAAATAGTCATGTAAAACACATTTCAAAAACATCTTTTTTCCACCTACGAAATATTGCTAAGGTTAGAAAGTTCCTATCCTTTGAGGATGCTGAAAAATTAATACACGCATTTATTACTTCCAGGCTCGATTATTGCAATGCTCTGTTCTCTGGGTGTAGCAATACTTGCATCAAAAACTTACAACTAATACAAAATGCTGCGGCCCGAACACTCACCAGGACTAAAAAATATGAACATATCTCTCCTATTCTTGCTTCCCTACATTGGCTCCCTATTAAAAGTCTAATTGATTTTAAAATACTCCTCCTAACCTAAAAAGCCCTCAAGGGCGATGCACCAACATATATTAAAGACTTACTCGTCCCTTACCACCCTCCTAGAACCCTAAGATCCCAAAATGCTGGTCTCCTTGTAATCCCAAGAATATCAAAATCTACGATAGGAGGAAGAGCCTTCTGTTACCGTGCACCCCTCCTGTGTAATATTCTCCCCCCCCCCCCCCCACATTCGACAAGCAGACACTCTCAGTACCTTTATGTCTAGACTTAAAACCATCCTCTTTACTGTTTCCCATAGTTATGGATGGTGCATGGCAAATCATCACTTCTCAGGGGTCTTTTGGAAGGGACTGCCTCTGCTGTTGCCCCCACTTGCGAGGCATGGCAGCCACTGACCATCCCTGCAGTGGTGCAGGGTTACCATGCATCATACCTTAGTTATGCTGCTATAGCCTAGTGCCACCACACAACCTTCATGTGTCATGCCGTACAACTCTCTCTCTCTCTCTCTCTCTCTCTCTCTCTCTCTCTTTCAGCTCTCTCTCAATATTTATATATATATATATTTATACACATATAGGTATGCCCAAATTACACATTTGCTTTCTGATGTGTGAGCCTGGCCTAATTCACTATTTTCCTCTGTCCACAATTATCTTTGCTGAGTGTCATCCCTGCCTCATTCCGGTGGACTCCTCTCACCCTCCCCTCCTGAGTGGACTACAACCAACACTACGGGAGGCCCATGTCAGGACCGACTCCCCATCACAGAGGACCTTCCTGGATGCCGATGCTGGGCCCGATTCCCCTTCCTGAGGCTTTGTGATTGACCCCCCCTCACAATGGCGCTGTCAAATGGACCCTTACTGTTACCCCCATGACCCATCTCATTCCTTTGAGTTTGTCACTATGCCTGGCCGCTGCTACATTGTCCAGCCATAATTCCTGATAACCACCTATAGACTGACTACCATGTAATGTAAAAGTGGGATAATACTCTATTATGAACTATTATGAACCTTAGCTAAAACCATAGGCAACTTATAGTCTGTCATGGTTACTACTGATTGTAATTTCTCCATGACCACTGGGATAGCCCCTTGAGTCGTGGATCTGCCCAAGGTTTCTTCCTAGATTAACTGAACATAAGGGAGTTTTTCCTTTCCCTGTTGCTCTTGGGTGCTCCTTCTGTGAAGCGCCACGAGACAATACTATTGTAAAAGGCGCTGTATAAATAAAACTGAATTGAATTGAAGTGAAGTTTAAACCATGATTTATTTTTACAGTGCAGGGTATAGTGACCAAACTGAATAGGAGGCGCTACACCAGAGTACATAAGAGACAGGTTTACACCTGACACAAAGGTTTCATTAAACTATAAAGAAGAAAATTTGAACATGACTGTAATTATAGCGACACTCCCCATCATCACCTTGTGTAACAGTGACAAAACAGGACAGACCTGACATTCCCATTGATGGAATGGAACAAACACACATTGTGTGTCTCAGTGTAACATAAGCCACCCAATTAACAGATTTCCCTCAGGTTCATTAATACAGCATTACCCCGCTCTTTGTGTGTGTGGGTGTGAGTGGATTTGACTGTGAACAGGCTGACTCTGGAAACATTTCAAAGGTCATTTCTGATGCTGTGAATCTGCACACAGCCTTCTGCCTTGTCCTTCAACCAAACCTTGTGTGACCCATGTCCTGCAGTGATGTTTCTTAAGAAGCTGTCATGGCAGCTGGAATGATGTAGTGTCAGCCTAACTCTTTGGTTGGTTCCATTTGCGAGGACAGCCGAATACTAATGCTGTCCAGTGCAGAAACAGGAATATGAATTACGGTGACACTAATTATGTAGTTCCCCATGAATTACGCCTCATAGTCAGATTAATTTTGGTGTGTGCAGTGTTGGGCAAGAAAATGTAGTTAACTAATCTACCAGTTACTCCACATCAGATGAAGCTTCACTACACTAAAGCTACCTGAAGATAACATGTAGTAAGCTAAGTTACAAAACAAATGGCAGAAGTAGTTTAAGTACATGTGAAGCTACTTTTGATTTACAAGCCTTCTGCTAAGATTAAAGTAGTGACCTCCCCAACAGACATAGTAATTATTAGTCAAGTGACTGTTATGGACTTTTCTTCTGAACCTTGTGGGCTACTTAGAAACAGTTGGGGAGCTTGCCAGCATCCTGTTTAAGACCCCTTGCTTTTAAGAGTGCAAGAAGAATGTTTTGTCCTTGATTTGTGGTCTATGATCTTTGGTCAAAAATAATATTATCATGAGAAGTCATTGCTAGAATCTCAGGTATATACAAGATTACATTATTATTATAATGCAGAGAGCAGCTCAGTTTTTATCTCTGGTTATTGTTTTATGCTGCATGTACTCTGCAATTGTTCTGATAGTGAAATGGTCACATTGATAAGGACACAGTAAAACTATAAAGTGTTAAAAGTCTTCATGCACATTTCTCTCATGTTGTTCCTTATGTTAATGGTTATAGTTTCTTAGTAGATGCTTTTTTCACCCGAGTGTCAAAGTTTTTGACAATACCACATTATAACACCACATTATAAACAAACATGTTTGTAACGTACAGACTAAGACCCAAATGCAGATCAGTGCAAGGAGAGTTTTATTTACAAAGGATAGGGGCAGTATCAAAAAGGGAAAAAGCTCAGAAGATCTTGGAAAAAACAAAAACGCAGGTAATCCAACAAATGGTATCCAAAAAACAGAGTTCAGGGAATAAACACTCAAAAGATCGGCGGTACACAAAGTCAGTCGGGAATCAGGCAGGCGGGAGGAATTCACAGAGAAATCAAAAATCCAGATAACAAGCAGCAGTTCAAATCCAAAAATATCCACTAGTTCAAGCAAAATACAAAAACTCATAGAATCCAAGAAACAGGTTTGATCAACAGGAACGGGTACAAGAAACAGGCTCAGCAGGTTGATAGTTAAACTCATGGACACAGGGAACATGGTCAGACAACCAGACAAGGAACAAAGGAAAGACTGGGGTTTAAATAGGAAACGGGAGCATTAGGACAAACAGGGAGCAGCTGATAATCATTACAGAAAACAGGATCATGAAACACAGGTGTGGAGCAGAGGAGGAGAAAGGGGCAGGTCAGGTGAACAGAACAGAAGCACATGGGGAATGAAAACAAAACACAGAGGTTGCAGTTCATAGATAGTCCAGTGGGAGGCCAAGGTCTCAGGAAACAGGATCATGACAATGTTAGGCAAGAATTTATATTACTGTACATAGAATTTATATATAAACATTTGATTAAAATCCCTAAATGCAATTTACAAATGTCTATAGTTAGTTCAAATGATATATATATATATATCAAATGATATATATATATATATATATATATATTTGTGTATATCATTTAGCAGACGCTTTTATCCAAAGCGACTTACAAAAGAGGATAACATTCAAGCTACAACACAATGAAAGAAACTAACATAGAGTGCATATTGCTAACAGAAAAACTGCACTATTTTAAGTAGAAAGTGCAATGGTGTAATACAGTGCAGTATAAAAGAGAAATTAAGTATAAGTTGTTTAGTGCATTCTCAAAAATTTACGCCAGGAGATATTCTTGGAAGAGCTGGGTCTTCAAGAGTTTCTTGAAGGTGGAGAGGGTATCAGTTGATCTGGTAGCACTTGGAAGGTCATTCCACCAGCGTGGAACCAAACATGAGAAGAGTCTGGATTGACCTGCACAAGGTGTTGGCCGTGCTAGAAAACGTTCCTTAGAGGAGCGAAACGATCGGCGGGTGACATAGGGCTTTAGGAGAGTATTCAGGTAGATGGGAGCAGAGCAATCAATCACCCTGTAGGCCACCATAAGTGCCTTGAATTTGATGCGAGCAGCCAAGGGTAGCCAGTGGAGTTCAATGAACAGAGGTGTGACGTGCCCTTTTTTGGCTGGTTAAAGACCAGACGTGCAGCTGCATTCTGGATCATCTGTAACGGTCATCACACAGGCTGGAAGACCTGATAGGAGGGCATTGTAGTAGTCAAGACGAGAGATAACCAGGGTCTGTTCCAGGAGCTGGGTTGCATGTTGGGTTAGGTACGGCCTTATGTTAAATAGGGAAAAACGGCAGGACCGAGCCACAGAGGCAACGTGATCTGCAAAGGTCAGCTGGTCATCGATCATGACATCTAGGTTTCTTGCCACTTTGGTGGGAGAAACAAACAGGGAGTCGAGCTTGATGCTGATGTTGTGATGTATGGCTTGTTTGGCTGGAACCAGCAGTTCAGTTTCAGAGAGATTTAGTTGGAGGTGATGTCCTTTCATCCATGCAGATATATCAGAAAGACAGTCCGAGATCCGTGATATTCTGATTGTGATTCTGTTTGAATCAGCAGTATCCTACCCAGAGCCCTGTATGAAGACTGTGTATACCAAAAAGCCATATTTTTTATTTGCAGAGGCATATTTCAGCACTGCCAAGTGTCCGATGGTCTAGCACTGTCAGAGAGAGAGAGAGAATTTAATTTTCAAAATCCCTTATTACAATCAAGAAAATAGCCTACATCAAGATCATCTTGGCACTGTATTCAAAATGTAAAAGAAAATAGAAAATAGACATTTTATTTAAAGATAAAGCACAATGATTATATACAATTTATACAATGATTCACCAGTTGTAGCTATAGGACCCAGAAAAAAAAAAACTGTCAGTATGTAGGTAACATCCTGTGCACCCTGAGAGAGATAGAGAGAGAGAGAGAGAGAGAGAACATAGACAGAGAGAGCTAGCTGAGCAGAGAGAGTTAGCTGTCTCTGCACATATACAAATGTACTTGTATTACAAAATAATGTTTTGGCTAGTCTGTTGTAAATAGCAATACTGGAAAGTACCAATGAATTGCAAGTGTATAGGGTGTAATTGAAGACATAAGTAGTATTCCAATTAAGGCCACCAGGGGGCATGACATCATTAGAGAAAGGTCACACTCTCCTCAGTGTCCAAACAGATCAACAGATCTTTGGAAGGTCAAAACTGAACAACACAAAAAGAAAGTACCTATGCCTGCAAAGTGCATCTAATCCTCATACTCAAGAGGATGGATATTAGGAATGATTGTTGTGAATATACCAATTTATTTAATACAAATCAGTAGGCTGCCTGATAATCGAATGTAACAGTCAGTACATCCCTTTCACCAAACTGATGTCTTTTTTGTGTGAAATTCAGTCTGAACCTGTCATTGTGAAATATCACAATCAAGCAATCACCCGTGTATAGCATTAGTATCACAATAGGACTTATATCACAAAAAAATGCCTCTGTTGAATGCCTCTGTGCTAAGAATTTTCAATGTTCAACTTTTGTTTTTAAAGACATGAAACTCACTGAGTCAGTTGTGTTCACTGATACTTCACTGAGTCCGATCTGCTTCAAACTGTCAAGCAAATGTTTACATACAGGTATGAGGGGTTCGAAAAAAAATAGATCCACAATCGAGAATGAATGGTCAACAACCAGTTGGAAACAATATGGCTCAGGGGGACAACCCAACTACCAGGGGTCATGCAGGAAAAGTACAACAAGTAGTTACCATGATAGACTACAATTTGTCCATGATTTTAGCTGAACATCATATTACCCCCCAAAGTCACCTGCGCTGCCTCACTGCTAACAGCTGGGGAGGACAGGGAATTTAGCCTAGCCTATTGTATAATCCCCATTGCTATGGGCTGTTCAGGCTGTTCAGGCTGTTCAGCACAGAAGATCTCTCAACCCTCAAATTCTTCACTGGCATGAAGAATCTCTTTAAGCAAATAACACAAGCCACAACATGCAGTTATTAAGCAATATAACACAAGTGGGACTGAGGTTGGCAGCAGATATCTCCATGGCTGTTACCTACGCTGGCCCGAACCACACCTGTTGGGGAAATCCACTACCAACCCCACTCCCACATGTGTTATTTTGCTTAATTATTGATCATTTCTGGTCGGTCGTGGCATCACGATTGCTGTTGGTAGAGAAAAAAGAGAAAATCTGGTACAACAAACGCAGCACAGGAAAATTAAACTGAAAACTTTGTTTTACTGTTTTTCTGGGAGATTTATCCTAGACTTGCCCTTAGATTGAACCTGAATATGAAATCCTGAGGTCATTGCTCTGGAATTGTGGGTAACTATTCAGCTCATTGATGAATGGATGAATGATGCATTCCAGTCATAAAAGACATCCTATGGCGCAGTGGAAAAATACATAATGCTGTCTACACAACTGTCTGCAGACTGTAAATGTGTCTCCCGCTTCTAAATCTCAGACAGTGTTTAGGTTTAGGTTGAAGCCTGCACTTATATCACATTCCAGGCTTGTGGGACACCGACCCTCTACTCTTCCTCCATGTGTCATCATACGGATCTATTGTCACCCCTGGTGGCCGTCCACACACATCACATCTGTGGCTGGATCACCCAGTGTGTT
The DNA here is from genome assembly GCA_027481765.1 of Tenualosa thibaudeaui. Classification (NCBI taxonomy): domain Eukaryota; kingdom Metazoa; phylum Chordata; class Actinopteri; order Clupeiformes; family Clupeidae; genus Tenualosa; species Tenualosa thibaudeaui. The sequence goes on from JAIFZK010000005.1 coordinate 23,372,892, forward strand.
TCTCTCTCTCTCTCTCTCTCTCTGCAACGCTACATGGGCCACCAAAGACGATAGTTTAGGAGCCTCAGTGCACGCACACACACACACACACACACACACACACTCTGTCTCACTTTCACTGCCTGCCACATGTTAGGATGTGGCCTCTTTGATGATCACTGTGTTTATTTGGATTTCTTTTACTCTGTGGAGCTAAGTATAGGCACAGCCATGGCTCTTTGTTAGCTTAGGTGGGTCATGAGAGCTGAAATGCTACCCTTACTGTTGCTGCTCCCTGTTTCATGATGTACTGATGCTCAGCTTGTTTACCCCTGAATGAAACCTCCTGAAGGAAACCAGTGTCATCACACAGTTAGTACTTTGTGTTTTTATTGCCTCATCAGCAATACTGGATTACTGTGTTTTCGCCGTCCATTGTCATGTATAGGTTAACATCCCATGGATCCTAAAGAGGGGTTAACATCCCATGGATGATCGATATGAAAATCTCAAAGGTGAAATAGGTTAACTACTTTCCTATATCTACCACATCCAAATAACCCAAGGCTACAGGAGTCAAGGATTGAATCATTGAGAATGAGAAATCAGTCACCACAACCACTTTAAAATATGTAAGGATTGACTAGCTCCCACATTAACCATCCCGCTAGTTGTTAAAGAGTTATTAACTTTAGAAGCAGGAGACACATTTACAGTCTGCAGACAGTCGTGCAGACAGCATTATGTATTTTTCCACTGCGCCATAGGATGTCTTTTATGACTGGAATGCATCATTCATCCATTCATCAATGAGCTGAATAGTTACCCACAATTCCAGAGTGGTTAAAATACTAGAAACTGAGCAGTATCATCAGTCTGTGCCCATAAATGGGTATTTTTGTTCCCAAATGGGAACACCCCCTTTTTCTTCTCCTTCTGAGGTGTAACCTTCAATATCCAGTCTATATATTTCAAAATAAGAGGATGTACCAAAAGATAGCCAACAGTACATAAGAAAATGGCCACAGACTGTCAAGGCCTCCTGCAGGCCTCATGCTATGCTCTGTTTTCACAGATTTCCCTCATTCAACACCTGCACAGTACTATACATGCACAGGCTTAGACAGAGAGTCTCTCACATACAGACACACACACACATTTCTGAGCTGTCACATAGTTATACTTCTGAGTTGATAGCTCTGTCAAATACACATGCATACACTCACACACATACACACACACACACACACACACACAGACAACTGATCTGACACCGGATGCTTTCACAGCTTAACCCCAAATATTTCCCAATGAGCCAGACAGTGGATGCGCCCATCTCATAAACCTACAGGTGTGTAGTTGTGTGCACGAGCACATGGGTGTGTAGGTAGGCCTGATGCCTCCTGTGACGTCAATAACCGACCCCTGACCAGCGGCGTATTCGTATCGGAGGCGCAAGGATTTCCAGGGACAACGGCAGAGGCTGCTTCACACACACGCGGCAAAATTTGTGGAATCCAGCCATTTCCCTCTCTCAGTCGGTAAGCCGGCCGGCACAGCGGTAGGCAGCGATGGAGGGTGAGGATCCCAGAGGTGTCTGCTCCACCACCACCAGCCCAAACATCTGGGCCACAGCTGGCCAGGAAAGCTACAAAAAGCCGGGAAGCAGCAGAGGAAAGATAAGCAGCAAACGGTTCTGCTCTTCAGCGCCGAGATATTTTTACACCTCTGAGGCCATGGGAGGATGGCTTTTATAACACAAAGGGAGGAATGACCTTTCTGTCAGAGAAACTGTGAGACTGTTCAAGCTTGGAGTTCTGGAGGAGGTTTCCTTGTGAGGGAATGACCCCATTCACCGGTCATTGCAGGAAAACGGGCATGCGTTTGTGAGAGCAAACAAAGCAGAGTAGTCTTAGTTTGATCGTACTTTATTCAAATTATTAATAAAACATTAAGGGGTTAAAACTGAAGGTGACCCAATTTGCCCTAAGCTGTATTATTTTAAGATAATATCTAAACTGTGTTTATTATCAAAATCACACTGGTAGGTTTGGAGTTTTTTGACTACTATTCATCTGGTTCACCTTCAGAGCTTATGTTGCTCACATAATAAGTCAGTATTTTTCAAGAGTACTGACAAATAACTCCCACATTCTTGATTCACAAACTCTGAATGGCAAGCCATTTCAGGACAGTAAGAATTTTTTTTAAATGTTCCTATAGAAGCTGTGGCTGTAATCCACCCTCTTATATGACTCTGTCCTTCATCTTTAAAGTACCCCTTACTTCCCTTGGAACTCAACCCAACCTCTTCCTAACATGACTCCCACTTTTCCTGCTCGAGATGAAGTGCAAAGTGAACTTGATCGTTGTCCAGCATCCTGACATGCAGGGCCCACCTGTGCATACATTATCCTGATGAAAAGCACAGAGGACCATTGCCCCAGGGCAGACAGTGATGATGGACACTTCTGTTATGTCTTGTTTTGTTTTGTTTGCCGAGTTTCCATGCCACCTCCCTGGCTCAGAAATCTTCATGGAAGTCATACAGTAGACGTTACATCTGTTTGATATCACTTTTCATCTCTGAAATATTTTCCCCTCGTACTTTTTAAGAATTCTTCTCTGAACACATTTGAATTATGTTATGTATCACATGGGCCCAGTTTTTCGCACTCAGCCTAACAGTTAAATACATTTGTGGTCATTAAATAACCTTACATAACTGTGTACATGTAATATGCAGGAGATGCCACTCTGTTGCAATTCCAGACCAACAACTTATGTAACAAGCTAATATGCCATTAGAGCAGCCAGCATGTAGAGAATAGTCTTGATGGGTGGATGTTGACAGAGTATACTTGATACTTGTAGATAGATAGATAAATAGATAGATTATCTTCCCCTTCACTTTTATAATGGCTGGTCTCTTCACAAAGCCAAGGTGATGGTAATGTCAAATTACAGTGAACGAGAAGTTATCTTGAACTCAGACAGACACTGGCATGAGACAAGACCACAGGCTGAATAAACAGGATTAGTTCCCAGCTCATATCCAACCTCCTCTCAAAAGCCCATAGGCTGGAACTAGGCCCCCTCTAACTCCTCAAAGCTTAAAGACTGAATTAACTCCACCCCATCCCAGCTCTGGTAATGAGGAGCAATGCTAACATCGTTGATTAAAAGCGACAAGGTGCTGCCGTTTCCCTAATATGCCCATATCTGGGGTTTTGTGTAACATTCTTGACCCTGCAAGCCCTCATCTGAACTGTGTGGCAAGGTTGCGTGTGTGTGTGTGTGTGTTTGTGTGTGTGTGTGTGTGTGTGTCCTTCTTCTAAGGTGCTAAGGAAGTGCAGCTGGCTGTGTTGACATTTGACTGCTCGGAGGGACAGTGTCTGACTTACAAACAAACCCATGCCAAACCACACAGACCCACTTGTCAGAAAACACAGAGTTCCTGTTTTTCTGTGCTTAAAGTGGGTGGGTGTTATTTAACATGGCTGCCACCCTGCAGACTTACACTCATCGTTTAAGGTGCAAGGAACACAGTTAGCAGTTCTTGCTAACTTAGTCAGAATAAAACTTAGGAGTTCATTCCTGTATTTTGTTATGTGTGTTGTGCATGTTATCAGCAGGTCTGCTTGCAGGATCTAGCTAAGAACACAGTGAATCAACATAATCCATCATGTCACATCAACAGCTACTGTCAAGTTGACATTACATACATACAAGTTGACAAAACACACTGAAAGGGATGTACCAGTGCAGTTTAACCGATAGCCCTGTTGTTTGAGGTCACCAAGTGTAGTAAGTAGGAAAAAGAACAAGAAAATTTGGTTGACCAAATAACACTAATCAATGCAGTTTCATTGTCCCTATCAGTTTGGTCATTCTCTCATTAGCACCCAGTCACTTCAAACAAAATTAAATTTGAATAGCCTATCTCTTCAACAATGTTTTGTCAAGTCACAATGACATCTTAAGACATCTTTTTCTGTGATTGTCATCAGAGTGTTAAAAGGCAATTTCCCACACAAGTCTCATTCGCATATACTTACAATGAGTCCCTATGAGTAGGCCTCTCTGCAAACATGACCCTTTGCAGACAAATCCCCTTGTTGATCCCCATGTTACAGACACTGTAAGAGATAATCCATCCTCTACAGCAGCATGAAATACCACACTAATGAAGATAAACCTATGGGTAGACACAGAACTTTCTAGAACCCTCTGTCATTGGACAAGATCAGTTATGGTCTTACAGATAATCAATCTGATTAATCAGCACTCCAGAGCAATGCTATGTTAAGCTAGCAGTACACTTTACTGTTCCAGTAATTTATCGGGAGTTGTAAGTATGCTGTTGTTTTGTACAAATGTAGACTTGTGATGATAATAACCTTACTAATAGCAGGTCATACTGGATAGCCTACCAGCTGAGACCATGAACTATGTGTCAGTCATGTGAAAAGACAGACACACCACTCTGGTAGCCTTCAAGTATTTTGTTTAAGTCACGAGTCCAGACAGCTCATGAAACCCAAGGCCAGTGTGATGATTTAATTCCACCTGGATGGAAAGAACAAGGAAAGCTTGATTTAATAGGGGAACATTCAGGCAGCTCTGGCAGATGACTAAAACTGAAGAATGTTAGGGCCCTGGCAGAGGTACTGAATTGTGATAATGCCTCCATAAAGAACCCAGCCAGATATTCCCCGAAACTCTGAAAGCAATCTGACATCAGTTTGTCTGAGGCCAAGCCATTCCAACACCACCACAAGACTTTCTAGTATGGAGACTGACCATTTAAGCTCGATACTTGCCACTGTCAATAGCAATGTTTACATTAATGTGTAATGTTTACTGTTCCGCTTAACAGAGCCTCCAGTGGTAGTAAGTATGTAACAGTGGACTGCATTTGTCTCAAGAAACCAAAAAGACAGAAACTGAAGTACTCAAAATTGCCAACCAACCAAGGATTGAGGGTGACAGAGCCAGTTAGTGAAGTGAATGAGAGATAGAACATGTCAGGATGCCAATAAATGGCAATCATTCTAGTATGTAGCATGAGTGTCAGCAACACATGCATATAACATGCTTCCCTTTTAAACTGCTTAATGAATACTCTGTTTGTCATGAAAACCATTGTGCAGCAACACTAGAGAGTAATTTATGTGGACTGGATTTCCTCCATCCCATACACACAGAAGCTTTCTTGCCATGGAGTGCATTTCCATGCAGTCCACCTCTGTTACAACTACAGGATCTCTGTCTGACCTGACTCTTTTTCTTTTATTCCTCTGTTCCTCGAGCACATTTACGGTACAGATAATAATCTGGTTGCTTTACTTTGTGAAGATAAACAGCCAGAATGAAACGACCCTAGCATATGCATGGTGACACAACACACGTCTCATGTACTTCTGAATGAGCCCATTGTGTTTGTGAATGGGCACCATTGTGCCAAACCCTTACAGTAATACTGTAACTGCGGCTGCAGATCCCAAAGTGTTGTGATTTTTGGTAAGCGTGTCCGAGCAAACACTGGAGTGGCAAGACAGAATGTTGGGCCCGATCGAGCTCCCGGCTCCCCCAGGGCGGCCGACTGCCTCTAGCGAAGGGACGTCCATCTGCTTCCATTTACCCTCCAGGGAGCCACCGTGGCCAATCAACCGCCTCCGTGCTATTTTTAGGATGGCCCACCCTGCATCTGCATTGTCAAAGGCGCATCTGGGATCTCTGAGTCTAACATACTCTAGGAGGTCTGCGGTGTGTGTGTGTGTGGTGTGAGGTGGCTGTGTTTTCAAACAGGACAAACTGTGCTGCGCTGTGTGGCAGTGTTATTTCATATCCTGTTTGGCAGAGGCAGTGCTGATGAAGTATATCATTTGCCATTGCCAACGTTTGGAGGATGTCCACCGACTGATGTACAAAAGCACACCACTGAACAAAGACACACAGAGAGGAAGACATGTATAAGCAACTAAAGCAATCTTTCACACCCAATGTCTCAATTTGTCTAAGCAAATGCCAAGTCTGAAACTTAACCAATGCTGAAGCACAATCAGTCAATAGATTCGGGATGAAAATCGTTCTAGATTAAATCAATCTGTTAGGAGGAAGCAAACATGATATTAAGATGATGGTATATGATGGACTTCTGCTGCTGTTGTGTTCAAATGAGACATAGATTGGAAAAACATTTTTGCCTTCACTTTGAGAGTTTGTGCATGAGGCATGGTTGTGCCTCCTTCATATGGAAATCTTGAACTTAAAAATAGCCACTAAAACTGGTGAATTAAAAACAAAGTCTACAAGTGATGTCAAATAGCACAAAGCACAAACGTTGCCAAAGAGGGCACCACGTTGCCAAAAGGACCATTTCAATACACAACTTAAATATAAGATGTTAAGCTTATTTTTGATAAATGAAAGTTGAATATATCCTATTTTAACATCACAACAAGGTACAAGGTTCTATTTTAACATCAACAAGGTACAATACTCCATTCATCCTTACTATGTCTCCTTTCAAGGATGGAGTTAGTCTCTAAATCCATAACAGGTTTTTAGACCTCTTGATTTTTCATTTCCCCATCTTGAGGAGTGGGTTTACACGGCTAAAGACTGATAAGGGTGATTTGTTTATCTTTCACAGATAACTGGAAACAAGCTGATTTGCAGTCTTCCAGAGTCAAACAGCAGTTCTAAGGTGGGAGGTTGGAAGGATGTTAAGGAGCCTGGCTAGCTAGCATGCTTGTTGCCTGAAATTTGTGGGTTTGAATCCCAGCTGCCAAGGTTGTGCCATAGAGCAAATCACCAAAGTTGCCATAGAGGAAACTGGCCCTGAAGTAATAAGCAAATAAGTTGCTTTGGATAAAAGTGTCTGCTAAGAGCATAAATATAATCAAATGTAACTCAGTGAAGAGTAAGTATAACACAGACATCTTTTTCAGTTCTGTTGGCGCACTGATCATTTCTGAAGTGTGTTTAGCCAAAAACATCTGCCACAAAACTCAGCCTCTCAACACTCAGCCTCTGTTTGACTGCATGTTTTCTGTCTGGATCTGGCCATTGCCTAACGCTGAGGGCTTTCTTGTGGCTGAGGATGGATGGGGAAGCATGGGAAGCTGCCGAGGCAATGTTAGGGATCAGCTGGATACAAGAGCAGGAATGTGGAATGCTAACCATTCCCGATCCTGACGCTGTTTACAAGACATCAGGCTGTGACATCAGTAGACACAGGTTATAAAAGTCAGACAGCACTAGGGCGGACCACACTTCACAGACAGCGAGGGAAAGAGAGACAGACAGACAGACAGACAGAGAGGGAAAGAGGGAAACAGGGGGAGGGTAAAAAAGAGAGTGGGAAAGAGAGAGACAGCCAGAGAGTCTGAGAGATTATTCAAGAGATAAAGGAATTTTGAGGGAACTAGTAAATGAGTACTAGACAGGCTCTGACAACAAGCATAGTTGAAGCTACCGAGTGAAGAAGAGGCAGACCCAGTGAGAGTCTTCTCTCCTCTCCTCTCCTCTCCTCTGCTGATCAGTCAGAGGAGCTGCCTCGCCACACAGAGACAGTGGCAGAGACTGGAGGACAGGCAAAAAACACAGGAGTTAAAAGCTCAGCTCAGCTCAGCTCTGCTCATCTCAACTCAGCTCAGCTGGTGATGAAACAAATACAGATGGGAGAGAGTATCATTGCCTGGGCTTTAATCCTCTGCACGGGCACGCAGGTGAGAGCTGCAGTCACCAGCAAGGCATTATGGGTATGCCACCTCAATAGAAATGTGAGAGCAAAGGATAATGGGTATGCTAGACATAACTTTTTAAGTATTTATGTACAGTATTAGAGCTACAGAATTTAGCATAGCATGGTGCTTGTCTTAGAACACCTTGGTAACTGTTGCTGTGTTGGAGTTTTGCAAATAGCTCTGGTAAATGGGAGTGTGAGAATCAGTCTGAACTCGCCGTGGTAAGCTAGCTTTTGTTTTCAAGCTTGTCCAGGCTTCCATGCTTTTGATATTAGAACATCCCAGCGGAGACTAGAGGAATGTGTGGGGTTTGGCTGCGGCCTCAGCCTCTGGCCCGTGGCCTGCCGCTGTGGGGACAGGTTGAGGATGTTAGTTTTGGACACACGGCGGCCGTCTGGCCTCTTGGAGTGGACACAGGTCCGCACAGAATCCAGCTATTTGTGCCATTTCCTCTGCATTCTCGCATAATGGCCTGTTCAAAGGGAATGACCGCTTCTCTGAGTCTTGGTTTGGCTACTGGTTTGGAATATTGGCTCGAAAAACCTACAAGACGCGAGATATTTTTAAGCAAATTAGACCTCTGGAAATATTACAGAAGCTGTCTCATAATGGCGTAATGCATGTGCAAGGAGGGAGGGGGGTGTTCCATTTATGTACTGATTTCACATTGTCTATAATATATACTGGTCCTATGTATTATGTCCAAGTGTGAATTCAGATTGTGTGTGTTTGTGTGTGTGTGTGTGTGTGTGCATGTACAGGTATGTGCGTGTGTGTGTGTGTGTGTATGTCCAGGTATGTGTGTGTGTGTGTGTGTATGTCCAGGTATGTGTGTGTGTGTGTGTGTGTGCGTGTTTCAGCCTCGGGTGTATACCTGCACACAGATGATGTATAGAAATGTCTCTACTTTATCCTGAATGTGTATTTGGGTTGTGAGTGCCAAGCTCACGGTAGCACTGTGTCCTTGTAACAGGTCTCAAGCCAGCAGTGTGGCGGGTCTTGCCAGTGCCCACCTGTGGTGCCAGTCTGCCCCACGGGGGTACCCCTGGTCTGGGACCGCTGCCAATGCTGCCAGGTGTGTGCCCGTCAGCATGGTGAAGCATGCAGCGATGCCAAACCCTGCGACACACTCAAGAGACTGGCATGCGACTACAGTGCCAGCTTCCCCGGTGACCCAGGGGAGTGTGTGAGTGAGTACCAGCCTTTGCATGCTTGAGCACAGTAGCTGAAATGCAGCCAGAGGACAGACCACATACCACACACTTGTACATGCACCCATAAATTTTACTGCGCAGGGCTCCTGGTCAGCGCCAGTCATCTAGTTGCTCCTGAATGTCACACCAGTGTCTGCCCCAGTGACTGCCTTATCCACTTCTATTAGTCACTCTTGTGCTTGTATTTTACACCAGTGCTTTCAATATATACCAGTACAAGCTTAAATGTCTCAGAAAAAACATGTTGACCGACAATTTACAAACACACAAAAGCTTGACTGGCAGACAGTGACTGACTGTGAAGTTGCCAGGCTTGTTTTTGCAAGACATTTCGACTGTGAATGTGAGTATATTGCCATTTTACCTGTTGCAAATTAGTCATGAACAAATTGTGCGTGTGTGTGTGTGTGTGTCTGTCTGTCTCTGTGTGTGTGTTTGTATGCAGGCGAAGACGAGCTAGGCTGTGAGATGAACGGTGTGCAGTACTCAGAGGGCCAGGTGTTCCAGCCGTCTTGTGCCATGCAGTGTCGCTGTGCCGGGGGAGGGGTGACCTGTGTGTCTTTGTGCCCGGAGGATGTGCGTTTGCCCAGCACTGACTGCCCCTACCCTCAGCGACGGCAGCTCCAGGGCTCCTGCTGCCAGCAGTGGGTGTGTGACAACATGGACAACAACATACCTCAGGAGGGACATGCAGGTACACACACACACACACACACACACACACACATACACTCTCTCTCTACATGTCTCCTCACTGCTACACTAAAATTTTATCACTGAACCCACACCATCACTAGAGGCTCTTAAAAATTTTACTCGCATCAGAGGGAAATGACCACACCCACCCACCCAGCCACACACACACACACACACACGCACACACACACACAGTTGATGTCCTCACTAACACTTGCCCTGAAAACTCTCAAGGCTTAAAGTGATAGTTTGTAGCAATTCCAATCACAGTCCCGCAGAATGAGCTCGTCGAGTACTGTGGGTAGGAAGGAGAACGAGAGAATTTGTACAGCGTAGATCAAATAGCGAACACACGGCTTGGGCTAACTGAATGGTTCACTTTCACTTTCGTTACCCACAGTACCATTCAGTTAGCATCTAGCAGCTAGTTCTTTATTTGGTCTGTGTTGTTTCAAATTCTCTCGTTCTCTTTCCTACCGCCAGCAATCAGCATGCTTGTACAACAGGGCTATGGTTGGAATTATACAAAACTATTGCTTTAACGGCCATGAGACAGCCACACATGAGGTCGAATTATGTCGGGTAAGTCTTTGAGGGCTCTCAGCTTTTGGCGGGGGGGACATTGGACTGGATTAGATATGGCACATTGTATGCATTCAGACCCTGCTCTCTTCCAGATGTGCACTTAACGCAGTCTGCTACCTTCTACTTTCTGTTACACCCTCACACACACACACAGTTTTTCTCTCTTTTACACTCTTTCTCCACTCATCACCATACCAAACATTGATCACTGAGCACAGTCTACTGCAAGAGGCTCTTTTAAAAACAGACTTCCAAATCTTTGCCGAAACTCTAGCCAAATGTTTCCAGGAAGCCCATAACTCGCTGACTCATAAACAGTCCATGCCTGTTTTATACAGTCATAAACCAAACCCCACCCTCCGTCCTCACCAAAAAACCCCTGCAAACAGAGGTTAGCGAAAATATCGAAACCACCTTCCAAAACATCTGGCAAGGCACAGCCATGTCAACCGACTCGCAAGAACAGGAACAGTACATTTTGTTCTGAACATTTTCCCACAGCAGAGAGTCAGCAGAGAAGAAGAGAGGATAGAGGAGAGGAAAGGAGAGCAGAAGGGAGGAGAGGAGATGAGAAGAGAGGAGAGGAAAGGAGAGCAGAAGGGAGGAGATGAGAGAAGAGGAGAGGATAGAGGAGAGGAGGAATGAGGGAATGAGAGGAGAGGGTAGAAGAGGAAATGAGAAGAGAGCAGAAGAGAAGAGAGAAGGGAGAGGAGATGAGAGGAAAGAAGAGGAGAGCAGAAGGGAGGAGAGGAGAGAAGAGGGAATGAGAGGAGAGGAGAAGAGAGGAGAGGAGAGCAGAAGGGAGGAGAGAAAAGAAGATGAGAGGAGAAGAGAGGAGAGAAGAGAAAAGTAAACCACAAGACAAGTGGTGCAAGCCACACCAGGCAATGATTATTATGCATGACTCAGTCTGCACACAAATTCAGTCTGCACACACATTTGCCACATGTGTGTGTGTGTGTGTGTGTGTGTGTGTGTGTGTGTGTGTGTCTGTTTTAAAGCTGAAGAACCTTGTACACACTTTAAAGATGGTCTTTTTATTCTTGCCTTAAGCAAGATGAAAGAAGCAAGAACTGATGATCACAATGTTTGACTCAGGAAATTCAATCAGCGCTCAGCTCCTCTCCTCACAACACTACTGTTTTCCTGCTCGGGCCAGCCGAGGACTGGGGCCGCAGGGAAGGCCATGGGCCAGCCATCTACCCAAGGACTCTGCTTTGGGCTGCAGGGTAGGGCTGGGGCCAGCGACCGAAATAGCTGCCATTTTGGCTCCTGGTGTGAGCAGTCTGCATCACAGATTGGACGTGGCTCCATCCTGTGTGAAGAGGAAAGGGCCAATTAGTGAGATGAAGCAGGGGGGGTGGGGGTCTTCATGTTTGTGTTATGTCAACTTTATGTAAGGCTGTCTAGCTCTGCATCCTGTGGCTGTGAACCATTAAACACATACTTACACAGGCACTCAGGCATGCAGGCATCCACATGTGCACAGAACACACTTTCATTTCAAGAGTCATTGCTCTCCAAAGTTCATCAGTGTCATGCCAGGAGACAGAAAAGAAAAGCTCAGAAACTGTTGAGTCAGTTTCACAATGAATAACAGTTATAACGGTAAAGGGAAAAGTCAGAAATTGTTGAGTCAGTTTCACAGTGAATAACAGTTATAACGGTAAAGGGAAAAGTCAGAAATTGTTGGTTCAGTTTGAGTATGAATAGCATTTTTTTATGGGAAAAGTGTGAGTAATGTCTGCCTGAGTGTGTGTGTGTGTGTGTGTGTGTGTAGTGTGTATGTGTGTGGGGGGTGTTACAGTGCACATATCTGACACAATAAGGTCTGTACAGTGATTTCTCTAAACTGAAAACCGTGCCCTGTCCTCACCTATGTTTAAACCACACCCACCCCACACCCCGCAGTTTGCTAAACATTACCTATTGAATCAGAGACAGATCTTGAAAGTAAAGAATGCCTGAAAAGAAAAAGAATGCCTGTATTAACCTCGGTTCATGATGGTGAAATGACTGCACTGACTGCCACATGTCTCTGTTCTGTATGCATTCAACAGGAGCAGCAAACGTAGCGTGGGGTGTTCTCCCGGGTCCCCCTCTCAACCCCTCACCTGGCTGTGTGAAGCAGAGCACGGAGTGGAGCGCCTGCTCGCGCACCTGTGGGCCTGGCGTCTCCACACGACTCACCAATAAGAACGCAGCTTGCCAGTTGGAGAGACAGACACGCGTCTGCATTGTCCGCCCCTGCAACCTCCGTCCCCCGCAAAGCCCAGCAGTGAGTTAACGACAACAACCAGTGAAGCAGATACTGCCCCAAGGCATACTGGGATATGTAGTCTTTCAAGTCAAAGTAATGCCATGTTATAGCCTCTTTTTTTAGACAAGCCATGTAGTGAAGATGTAAAAGGATACTGGGATGTGTAGTCTTTTAAGTCAAGTACATCATGGTAATAAAGTAATAAAGATGATCCTCCTTCTTTGTTTGTTTCAGAGGCAGCGCGGGTGCCAGTCGACAGTGCGTGAGTCGACACCCGTGTATCTCAGACATCATCGGTGTGTCAGCACCAGGGCCATACGGCCCCTCTACTGTGGCCAGTGCTCAGACGAGCGCTGCTGCACCCCACACCGTACGTCCACCTTGCCCGTCACCTTCCAGTGCCTTCCGAATGGGCGCAAGGTGCTCTTCAACGTCATGATCATCAGATCCTGCGTCTGCCACCACCACTGCCCAGCGGGGGCACCAGACCGCAAACAAACACGGAGGAGCCCAGCTGCCTACTGGGGGTAATGTGTCACCCCCTCCTCCTCCTCTTCCTCCACTCCAGGGTGGCACACAGAGACAATGCCAGGGGGCATGAGACTGAGACGTGACTGACCATGAGACTGAGACGTGACTGACCATGAGGACAAGGTGTTTTGAATGTAAAGTCCCACTTTGGGACATTGTCATCCACTGACAATGACACTTGATGAGAGTCCACATCATGCGACTAGAATCATCTGTTGTGTTGTGTTGTGTGTGGATATAGATGTTTGTGTGTGTGTGTGTGTGTGTGTGTGTGTGTGTGTGTGTGTGTGTCCTGCTACCATTAATCTGACATTTAGAGAGAGAGAGGAGAGAATAGAGGCCCCAGAAAAGTCTCTGAGAGAGAGCAAGAACCTCTTCAATCTCTCCTCAGGTCAGAACTAAAGAAACTCTGTCCAAAGCTTTTTGTTTTTGAGTTTTGTTGAATTTGTGTGTGTGTGTGTGTGTGTGTGTGTGTTTGTGTGTGTTTTCAACATGGAGTGTTATCATCTGTACATATCATAAAAAGGTTATGAAAGGTTTTCAAGAGGAGCCAGCAAAATGTCCTATAACCCATGATATACATTGCACTAACACAGATTTGTGTCTGTAATTAACTTACTGTAAATCAATGAGGGCATGTTGAAAAGATATTAAAGCAATATTTGGTTCTTACTTCTGATAATACGGAATGAATAATATTTAATAAAGGCTCAGAGTCTTTTTTCTCTAGGACTGAGTTGCAGATGGTTGTGTTGTACCCTTGGAGGGTAATGCAAAGCCCTTTAAATCATCATCATCATCCTTCAAATTATGATGCATTTGCTGTGTGTGTGTTCCTACAGTATGGCCTCTGTATCTATGGGTGTCTGTTTAGGTTTATCTTTTTGCTTTAAGCCATAGATGGATGACAGGAGTTGCAACTCAGTCAAGATGAGATGTATATATGTATATTACTGCGGGCTATGGCATACTATAATGCACTGTAAGTGACGAACAGTGGCAGACATTTAATATTGTTTACACAAAGTGTATGAATGTTATTTTATGTTAGTGTCATGCAATATAATAATATAATATTTTACATTTGTAAATAATACATGTGTGTGCGCATCATCAATAAAAACATTTTTGTTTTGTTTTGGACTTTATCGCAGACATACCAATAATTTCTAATAAAGATATATTTTCATCAGTTTTATGTGAATTGGATGAATGCCTTTATTTTATCTGCAAATGTTTATGGAACCTGTAATAACCTTTAACATTCTAGGCACATTTTCAGTTGGCAGTCACCACTGAATGTGGTATGAATAATGTAGCCAAACTTTAATCAAAAAACAAAAATCTAAAATAAAAATCTATGAATAGACCACAGACTACACAGCACAGATTTGGGCCCAACTTACTTCTGTCTGTACAGACAGTGTCTAAACCCTTGTCAAATGGACAGACCCTGATAAAGATGTTCTTGAAATGTTATTAAACAATCTCTCATGACTATGTGACTCATCAGTCTAGTCGGATAACCAAGAGAGACAGGTCTATTGAAATGGGCATAAAGACAAGCAAAATCTAGCTGAAGTTAAAGGAAAAATCTGGAGACAATCAGCCCATATCCCCATTCTTGGGGCTGCTGAGTGCTATCAGGAGGTATAAGAATGACAACATTTGGTACGACGTCGAAAACAAAACTTCTCCTTTGCCTCAGTAGTTAGTGTTGGCTGACATTCCTCTATTTGGTCTATGCAGTACCAAATCTGTCATTCTCATACCTACAGACAGCACTTGGCAAAGTGAAACCGCAGGGCTATGGTTTGATTCACTCTGGATAATCCCTTTCAGGTATCACTTTCTTTTCAATAGACCTCAATCAGCTGATCACAATTAGCTGATCCCTGCTATGCTTACAGCTGGCGAGTTCAGCACAGAGTGCTTTACTTAAAGCTGCATCATGCCTATTCATGCCATGCCATTGAACATGAAGGGGCAGGGAGGTCCCCAGAACAGAGCCACCTGACTGATCTGGTGTCTGTTAACTGTTGATTGCTGAGAAATGGCAGATGCATGAATAATTGAGTGCCTGGTACAGAAATCATATGATCACTAGAATAAATGAACTGAGCTGATTAAATTCTGTTTTAAGTTAATCGGTTTCCTCACATATTGTGAGGTCATCTTGTCCAGGATTACAGAGCATTACTGATAATCAAAAAACACAACAATCTGTGCTTGCATTAATTGGATTCAGATGTAGGGGTGAATGGGTTTGACTCTTAGGGATGACTATTATAAGATCACATACACACTACCTGACACATAGTGTACCTGGCGCACACTGTACCTCACAGTCTGCTTGCACATGTTGAATCTCCATTCAGACATGAGAAAAGACTGCCCTCTGGTGGACACTTCCAACTTCACATCTTACTGTACACAAGTTATCTTCCAGCAGCAGCTTCCACCACAGGGTGAATATCATTACATTCATTCAGCATTGTTGCTTACTGTTAGCATACCTACTCAAATGCACATTTTACCTTTATAGAATGCAAAATAGAGAACCATTTATACTTGCTGCACACATGCAAAACAACTCAAACTCATTAAGATCCATGAACACATAACGAAATACTTGCCAAACTCTTTGCCTTTATTGACTTGGGCATGGGAACTGGCTATTTAGACTTAATAATTTACACTTTGAATTTACTGCTTAGATAAACATGCTTTACTCTTAGCCACACAACTGACAGATGTGATTTCTAAAATAATCTTCACATGATTACACCATAGCTTTGATATCAATATCAATATCATACCATATTTCCTGTTCTACCCACCAGCACCCAGCTGAGAGCATACAGTTCTGCCACAGACTGGTGCAGCTCCTCTGGCGGCTGGTAGCTTTGACACCGGAGTGGCAGAATTTGCAGTACATTTACAGTAAGCTGTGCATCTGATGGTAGCTGCCTTTCAGTAGCGTGGCTGAGAGACACTTAGACACCCTACTGAGGCATTCAGCTGGTCATGAGTCCCCCTCTCTATCCTGTGAGAATCAATACCGTGGCTCCATTTCCTCCAAGCTTACCACATCTATCATGAACCCCTCATCCGAAGTCTGCTCCTGCACAATTGTCTGCCAAAAAAAAAAAACTTGCCTTCAAAAGTCTTCAAAAGGGAACACTCTCCTCAACTCTCAGACCTCTACTGTACACAGAAGAAGAAAGGGAGACTCCGTCATTGAGGATCTGTCACACCCTTGCCACCATAACTTTCATTTGCTCCCACGAGTAGACGGCCCGAAGCACCTCTGGTCAGAGAGAGAACTTACAAAAATCTTTAATTTCCACTGCTACATGCATGGTAAAGACGACCTCTTACCTCTGACCCAATGCTCTATGAGACTCTGTGATAGACAATACAGTTCTCTTTCAAAGCACTTCAGCCTGAAGCCTCTCAAACACAGCCTGTCATTACAGGCATAATCGCACATCTGCCAGACATCAGGCTTTAAAATGCAGCAAATGCACACTATTTACCTCTTTCACCTTTCAGTGAAACTGACTGCATGAATGCCTCTACACAACTTCCCGCTAAGACTTCAAAGTGCTCTGATGTTGTACATTTACATTTACATTTAGGCATTTAGCAGACGCTTTTATCCAAAGCGACTTACAAAAGAGGATAACATTCAAGCTACAACACAATGAAAGAACGAACAAGGAGTGCATATTGCTAACATAGAAACTGCACCATTTTAAGTTGAAAGTGCAATAGTGCAGAGAAATTAAATTGTTAAGTGGATTTTCAAAGTTTACGCCTGGAGATATTCTTGGAAGAGCTGGGTCTTCACGAGTTTCTTGAGGGTGGAGAGGGTATCAGTTGATCTGGTAGCACTTGGGAGGTCATTCCACCAGCGCGGAACCAGATATGAGAAGAGTCTGGATTGACCTGCACAAGGTGTTGGCCGTGCTAGAAAACGTTCCTTAGAGGAGTGAAGCGGTCGTCGGGTGACATAGGGCTTCAGGATAGTATTCAGGTAGATGGGAGCAGAGCCATCATTCACGCTGTAGGCCACCATAAGTGCCTTGAATTTAATGCGAGCAGCCAAGGGTAACCAGTGAAGTTCAATGAACAGAGGTGTGGCGTGTGCCCTTTTTGGCTGGTTAAAGACCAGACGTGCAGCTGCATTCTGGATCATCTGTAGAGGTCTCACCGCACAGGTAGGCCTGATAGGAGGAGCTGGGTTTTAGCAGGCTTCCGCTCCTGAGAGAGCCATCTAAGTGAATTATTCTACATATTTGATGAATATCTTTTTTTCTGTTATTTATTTACAGTTCACTAACGTGTGCTTATTGCAGATTTATGGCACCATGCACCGCTATCATGGCGCCCATTAGGAAGACGTCCCTACAACAGGCGTGTTGTGCTCCTGGGTCTTGACCACGCACAGTCCTCCCTGTGCCTTTCATGCAAATGTCCACATTGCAGCAGGATGAAATTGTCCAGCCTCCGCTTCCGTGCCAACCTGTGCACAGGAGCACCAGACAAAGAGCTGCCCAGCAGCCAGCCACAGGCTAGCCAGGAGGCTACAGGCCAACTAGCTCACCTAGCCTCTCTGCTACTCAACGGCTACAGGCCAACTAGCTCACTTAGCCTCCCTGATACTCAACAAGTACAGGCCAACTAGCTCACCTAGCCTCCCTGCTACTCAATGGCTACAGGCCAACTAGCTCACCTAGCCTCCCTGCTACTCAATGGCTACAGGCCAACTAGCTCACCTAGCCTCCCTGCTACTCAATGGCTATAGGCCAACTAGCTCAGCTAGCCTCCCTGCTACTCAACAGAGCACACAGAGGGTTCTGTGTCGTTCCCCGCCATCCTGCAGGAGAAGAAGCTCGGACTTGGCTTCATACATCGCACCCACCCCTCGGTGTGGCAAGGTAAAGCCATTCTTCCCTCCAGAGAAGACGTACTGTGTGGCGCAGGCATGTAAAACACTGAACACAATGACACTACTGCTCACCTCACTCTACTCCACCGTTGGCTGCACACACTCACATGCACTTCCCCATGTGCCCTGTTAAAAAAGGCAGTGAGTGCCTCACTCCCAAAAAAATACACAAAAGAATTAATGCTAATATCTATTGTCCCCATGAGCCCTCAGCTCCTGGCGGAGCGAGGGACAGTTCTCCCGAGTGCATGTGCTTCCTGCAGATGGGGCTGGCTCTGCACCTGAGCGTATGCTGTGACTGCACACAGTCTCGACTGGCTACGTGCTCCATGTCACAACAAATGTCCATTTGGTTGTTACAGAGGAACATGCATGCATATTACGTCAGGTACCCCAGCTTCACGCAAAGGGCACTGTTTCGATTGTCCCCCTGACAGACTTCTACAGCTGTTACTTTGTCATCCCAAAGAGGCAGACAGATAGACACAATCGGTTTCTGAGGCTTGCTGTCGAGAATACGGTGTACAAGTTTCGCCTCTACCATTTGGACCAGAACTATCCTTATTTTGTTTCATTAAATGAAGGGAGGCGGCTGTATCCCCCCTTTGTGAGGCATGAAGACGGGGGTCAGACGGGACTGGACAGAGTGAGAGCGCACAGAGAAACACACCATGATCTTAGTAGCCTCCCACTGGCCTACACAGACATGGCTTGCAGATCTGATTTCCCTGTTATGTAGGAACCTTGGACACTGCCCACCTGCAGGGATCTCCTGCCCAGGCTAGGGGCACAGTATGGCACCCGTCACACGCACCATGGCAACTAAACCTGCGGTAGGGAGAGAATGGGGTTGCATTGTAAGTGCATTCCAGGTAGTTAAGCTAAGAAGATACTCTCGGAAGAGCTTCATTTCTTGAAGGTGGAGAGGGTATCCTTTTTTCTAGTAGCACATCATTCCACCATTCCACCAGCGTGGAACAGGTGAGAATAGTCTGAATTCACCTGCGCAAAGTTTTGGCAGTGCTAGACAATGTTCCTTAAAGGAATGGAGTGGCCGGGTGGGGTAAGACTTTAAGAGGGTATTAAGGTAGATGGGAGCAGATCCATCAATCACTTCACAATGCAGCTAAGTGCAGCCAGTGGAGTTCAGTGAACAGAGGTGTGATGTGCTCTTTTTGGCTAGTTGAAAACCAGACGTGTAGCTGCATGCTGGATCTGTAATGATCAGTGAGATTCAGACAGAGACCCAAATGCAGATCAGTGTAGGTTTATTTACAGTGGACAAAAAATAGTACAAAAAGGGGAAAAAGCTCAGAAGATCGGGAACAACAAAAAGGCGTAAGTAATCCAACAAAGGTTCCAAAAATTGGGTTCGGGGAATAACCTACAAAAGATCGATTAGGTTCAAAGTCACTCAGGGATCAAACGGGTAGGAGGGAATCACAAAAAAAACTCAAACGTCCAAATCGTTAACAGGCAGTTCAAAACCAAGAGTATCCACAAGGCACAAAAAGGCAAAAACTCAAAAGGTTTAGAAAAGGCAAATGCAAGGAACAGGGACCAGGGTAAGCACGGGAAACAAACAGAGGTCAAAGGCAGATAACAGGCCAGGAAACAGACTTACATTCAAGGTACGCGATCAGACGATCAGACAGGGAACATTTATTTAGGGAGCAGGGGTACTGAGACAAACAGGAGGCAGCTGACACTCATTACGGGGAAACAGGTTACGAGGCACAGGTGAGGAGCAGGTGAGGAGAAAGGGGCAGGGCAGATGAACAAAACAGAGGCACATGGATGACAAAAACAAACACAGGGACTGCAGTGCAGTAGTAGTCCAGTGGGGGTCCAGGGTCTCAGGGAACAGGATCATGACATCATCTTCAGTCTTACAGTACATGCTGGAAAACCTGTTAGGAGGGCATTGCAATAGTTAAGGCAAGAGATAACCAAGGTCTGTACCAGGAGCTGGGTTGCATGTTGGGTTAGATACGGCCTTATGTTGAACAGAGAAAAAAGGCAAGGACAAGCTACAGAGGCAACGTGATCAGCAAAGGTCAGCTGTTCATGATGCCTAGTTTTCCTGCAACCTTGGTGGGAGCAACAGATAGGTAGTCAGTCGTAATACTGATGCTTTGATGTATGGTTTGCTTGGCTGGGAAGACCAGCAGTTCAGTTTTGGAAAGGTTTAATTGGAGGTGATGTTACTTCATCCATGTGGGAGGGGGGGGGGGGGCGCAGGCAGAGATTTGTGCGAATAAATCATTGGAGGTGGTATACATGGCAAAGAGAAGGGGCCCAAGCACTTAGCCTTGCGGGACCCCAGTGATGAGGTGGTGTAGTGCAGATGTTTTCCCTAGCCATGACACATTGAACGATCAGTCAGTGAGATAGGATTCAAACCAGGAGTGCACTTTGCCTTTAATGCCCATGCTTGCCCGTTTGTTCAGTAGGATACGTGGTTGACAATATCAAATGCTGATATAATAACATATGTCCATTAGCGCACCAGAGCAGCCTAGTTCTCAACAGCTGTTGTAATTAATTCTTAACTCTTGCATTGACGACACACAATTACAACGTCAATAATTAGGCCTTCAAAGTGTTAGGGCAGCAGTAACTACTTAATTTAGCCATTGTTAAAATTTAGGTTAATTAACAGACTGAAAATATATTAGTGCATGTGACATTAACAATATGGCCGACTTGCATGTGGGTGGAGTTGGATGTCCAACCTGGGTCTGACAAGGTGTGAATTAATCACTTGGGTCATTGTGAGCTAGTTATCGGGTTGGTGCTGTTTGCGAGTGTGTGTTTGCATGTGTGTGCATGCGTGTGTAAGCGTTCTTGTAAGAGTGGAAAAGCATGGGGTTGTTTAAAGGTCATGTTCAGCAGCTTGCCCTTTGCCTTCCTGCATGCATGGGTTTGACTGTGCCCTGATGTTGGCCCCTACACGTTCGTGTGTAGTGTGTGTGTGTGTGTGTGTGTGTGTTTATGTGACCTCCTGTGTCTGGCACTCAGCAAAGGCCAGGCGCTGTTCTGAGGCGGATCATGTGTCGTGTGAATGGGGTGGTGGGGGTGGAGGGGCTTCGGGAACCACTAAGGGGTTTTGTTACATTCAAGGGAGACAAGCGAGTGAGCACACACACATACACGTGGTTGGTAGACCCTCAGTTGGCACTTGGTCATTGAACTCAGCAGTTGCTGTGAGTGGCAGTAGAGACGGACAAAGAGAGAGAGAGAACAAGAGAGAGAAAACAAGAAGCATGGATTTACCCCAGGAGTTCCGCCGGCGAGTGAGATGTGATAGTGCAGGTGAGTGTGACAGTAGAGTCTCTGAGAGTTCTGGAAAGAATGATCATGGTGCAAGAAGATAAGCAGGAAAAGAAAAAGTGCTGACTATTTACAATCAGTAGTAAACAAGCGTCTATGGACTTGCTGTGTGACCACACTAACCAACTGGGCATGCTCGCTCTTGTTGACATGATTGCAGCACTAACATGCTGTGCTGTGACACTCAACATGGCTTCAGAGCATATAAAAAGCTATTTAGATGGCGATTTCAAGAGGTTTGTGTTACAAAGTTAACTCAAGCACTTCTATTTTCTTACACTACACTACGTGTTAATTTTCAGTTATCAATAGAACACAGGTGCGGCCTTTATATTGGTGACAGGCAGCCTGTTGTTTCTGAATGAGAGGAGCATAGCTGACCAACTGTTTGCCTTCACCTTATAGCATTCTTGCCTGGGCATTCCCACTGCGAGAGTGGACCTCCAGAGCAGTAAACTCCACCCATGTGGCTCTGTCTAGATTAGCTCTACATGTAATATACTGTACAGAAGTGCACAAGCAAGAATGTGTGTGTGTGAGAGAGAGAGATACAGACAGACACAGATACAGAGAGAGAGAGAGCGCCAGCCCTAATTCATTCTTCACACACTGATCTTTAGCTGGGTCAGGGTAAATTCCTCTTGGGACACCCTATCTGGAGAAAAAGTGCATGTGCCCCCAAGCACCCCGGTGCACAATCACACATGCATCTGTAAGGTACACACAGACATGGAGATAGATACAACAAAATGTATACATCTGCCAGTACAAATGCATTGGAAAACATGGACCCCAATGCGGCCACAGGAAGAGTGCACAGTGTCCCTATAGTGTGCTTTGCTGACATACCATGACAGTTGCATCAGATCTGTGTAAGTATTTGGGAGTAGCAAAAGCACTCCTGTGGTGGAAGGGGCTCTGATGAGATGAGCCAAGAATACTCTCCTGTCCTTAAACCTGACGCAATGTTGACACTACCAAGCCACGGATAACAAACATTCCATAAGAATGACATTTAAATGACCTCTTATTTATGTGCCCATTTATATAAGGCCTGAGCAGTTTTGCTCAGCTATGCCTCTGGATTACTCACCAGTAGGAGGTACGCAAAATAAATCTGTAATTCTAGGGGGACGCAAAATAAATCTGTAATTCTAGGGGGGACGCAAAATAAATCTGTGAATGGGTTCTCAGCTCTCACCAGCATCAAAGATAACATGAAAAAAGATCTTACACTCAGAATATCCCCAATTCATACATTGATGTGCATCATATATAATATGTGTTCACATTCTGTGTAGCATTTTGTTTATTTATGCAAAAATATGAACTGTTATAGCAAGCGTTCCATGATGTAGGGAACTCTGTACTCGGGGTACTCGACATAGAGTGTCACAGGGGTTTGCAACAGTTAAAGTTTGGGAACCACTGCTCTAGATAATCTGAATATTTACAATCAATTAGACGTTTGTGGTAACAGTTTGACAAGCATCATGGAGTATATTCAGTTTATTTGAAGGGGTCTACATAAGGGTGGCATGAGCCTGTTATAAACATGACACAGATTATGAACATTAATGACACTTTATTTGTTGTCATTCATCTAGTGTCAGTCAGTTTTTGAAACACAGACTTTGGGATGCAGACATTACAATATCCAAATGACACTTAATGACAACAGTCAAAACATCAATGAAGTGTCTATAACAGGTGTTAGTGTTTATAACAGGCTCGCTTCACCCTTTTCTAGACTCTTAAATAAACTTACCGTTTATCCTACAATCTCTGTTAAAATTAGGGATGTACATTGATTGTAAACATGTCATGCCATAGCAGTAGTGTTTACAGTTTATCACACATTTTAGTTGTTGAAAATGTGTATTTTTGAGCCGTAATAGCCATGTCACTGTGGGTTATACATATATAACTGTTTACTGTAATCAAATAGACACACATTCATTTTCAGAAATCAATCAACAGCAGACAGCACATAATAATTAAGAACATCTAACGGTTAATATAATCAGAAGTCTAAGGCCTTGTACACACTTTTAAATTGTTTTTTTCAGTCACTGATGATGATTATTTAAACAATGATTCTGTATCAGAATGCCTCAAAGTGTCTGAAAGGCCTGGGACCTCTGAGTGTTAAAACCAGAGCCAAAGTGGAGATTTTTAACATTTTTGAATTTTTGCATTGTGATGTTAAAGTCTA
Source organism: Tenualosa thibaudeaui (assembly GCA_027481765.1). NCBI lineage: Eukaryota > Metazoa > Chordata > Actinopteri > Clupeiformes > Clupeidae > Tenualosa > Tenualosa thibaudeaui. Next base: position 23,396,413 of record JAIFZK010000005.1, read on the forward strand.
TCTTCACTGCTATTCAGACCTCGGGTTGGCAATCTATTTGACTGACGTGTTCTTTGTAGCCTTCCCTGGATGTATGTACATGGAATACATTTTTTAAGGTAAAGTCGTGCACACACGCACACACACACATCTTTGCAGCATTGTAACATTACTGTAATGAGTATCATGATTTCTCAGTGTCTAACTCTATAACTGGATGATTAGATTACAATATGAATTTTGTGAAGGCCTGTCTCTGTTTAAGAGTCTCAAACTCCAGGACAGTTGATCACGGATTCCAGTGGATTAAAGAGACACAGCCCTGTCTAAATGCTCCCTGGATTCCTGCCTAGATCTCACTCGAAGGTCAAGAAGGGACACTGAATTTTCATCTTGACTCCCTTGATAGCAACACTGACCCTCAGCTTCCTTCAGTGCTGCTTACACTGAAAGGCATGTTCTGATTCTTCAAGAGTAATTGTTAATTACAGAACAGTTATTCATTTAGTAGGCAAGCCTCAGTTGTCTCAACAATAAAAGACTCATTCACTGTGTTTGGATGAGTGTGTGTGTGTGTTTGTGTGTGTGTCTGTGTCTATGAGTGCAAGTCACTCCAACTCAAACATTGCAGGGCCAAATTGCCCCTCCCCCCAAAGCATCCTGTTCCTTAGCAACAGTCAGGTGACCTAAGAAGATTTGGCAGTCTTTCCTCATGTTTGTGTGTGTGTGTGCGTTTCTACAAATACAAGTTTGCTCAGTTGTGCTGGGCCTCTCGGCAGCATGTCCGCTGTGCATAGTGACCTGACTCAGGCTCCATTGCTGAAGATATGGCTCCCTGAGTCCAATAGAATGACGAAGAGAAGGGGCTGTGAGTATGGACTCACGCTACATTCTCTCTCTCTCTCTCTCTCTGTTTCTCTCTCTCATTCATTCTCTCTTCCTGCTGCTTTCCTCTTGAATCTGTCTCATTCCTGCTGACACGTGTATGTATGTATGTGTGTGTGTGTGTGTGCGTGTGTGTTCTATGCAGGTAGATGAGAAAAGTCAGCATGTCATGTGGCTACTTTGTTAAGATACTGAGAGCTTGTGGATTTGTGTGCCATTGTGTGTGTCATTTGTGGATTTGTGTGAGCTTGTAGATTTGTGTGCCATTGTGTGTGTCATTTGTGGATGTGTGTGAGCTTGTGGATTTGAGGCACTGACTTTGAATAGCTGAGGAAGCTGTTGCAGTCAGTTGTTGTCTGTTGCTTTGGTTGCAATGAATGGTATGTGTGAGTGGATCTGTGTGTCTGTGTGGGTTTGAGTGTGTAAGAGTGTGTATGTGTATGTGTGTGTGCGTGTGTGTGTGTGTGTGTGTGTGTGTGTGTGTGTGTGTGTGTGTGTGTGTGTGTGTGTGTGTGTGTGTGTGTGAGTGTGTGTGTGTGAATAGAGAAATAGGACATGAGATTAGGGGCAGCCTACTCTTCTCACTCCCATGATAGCTCTCAGAGTGCCCCACACACAGGTATCTGTATCTATCTCTTGGCACTTTGCTAGGTCTAACCTATGTGCCACATCATCTCAGAGATTCCTCTCAGTCCACATGATTGGGAGCCCCAGTTAACCATGATTGCACATCAGTCAGCACTGGTAGAGAGTTAACCACGACAGCACATCAGTCAACACTGATAGTGAGTTAACCATGACTGCACATTAGTCAACTCTGACAGTGGGTTAACCACAACTGCACCTCAGTCAACACTGATAGTGAGTTAACCACGACTGCGCATTAGTCAACGCTGTCAGTGCTGCTCAGTTCCAGGGGTGTAACCAGTTTGAAAATTCAAATTAAATTGGTGCATTAAATTCTTACCAAATCTAACCAAAGTGTAGCAAACACAAAACTATTTAAATTAAGTTGTTTACTCAATCTGAAGGAAGACACACACCCATCTGGGTTAATTATGACAACATTGGTCGTGTCGTATATAAAATCTACCTCATCATGCCAGATAAGCAGTTATGACTGATTCCTGCTCCTTGGTGATTCTCAACCAGCATTAAATGAAACTACGCACAATTCTATGTTGTTACGTTTTTAAATTTATCAGCTTCATAGTCACTTTGTCAGTAAAATGGTTCATTAGACTTTGAAAATTATTAGTGGCATCACCAAAGTAAACTTAAATTTCAAGTTTCAAATGGGGTTCAGACAAAAGGCCATACTTGGCTAAAGTACGTTTATCTGTGAGTCATGCCATAGAGGTCATATGACATGAAGTTTTGCTTTTTTTTAATTTTTCAACTTATGCTCTTTGATGATGGGTGTGGTTTGTGTGCTTGCAGCAGAAATTAACATCTCAAACCCCACTTTTGGTAAACTTGGCACAGCTGGTTACTTAGTTTTAAGCACTTGTATGTTTTGCTTCCAGCATCACGGCCCCAGTTCACAAACTCTCCCACTGTTATTGTGATGGTGGGACTCCCTGCCAGAGGGAAGACCTACATCTCTAAGAAACTCACACGCTACCTCAACTGGATCGGTGTGACAACCTCAGGTGAGAGACAAGCTGCTTGATTCAGGTGTGTAAATAGACAACCTTGATTGGCAACACTAGGTGTCTGTGCGTACAGTTGTGTGTGTGTGTGTGTGTGTTGCAAGTAATCTACTTACTGTTACATTTGTATCCATGTAAGTGATTCAGTGAAGCACTGTCTTTAATTATGTAAGCAAGATAACACTTTTTTAAACATCAAACTGTGTCCGTTTTATTGACTGATCTACTCTCTCTTTGCAGTGTTCAATCTTGGTCATTACCGTAGGGAGGCAGTACAGTACAAAAACTATGAGTTCTTTCTGCCTGACAATGAAGAGGCCATGAAGATCCGCAGGTGATCACAGCTGGGGATTCAAAAGAAGCTTCGTTTACATTAGTTAGCACACGTAATACACATTTGCACAATGCTCACTCGTTAGCACACCCAGGGGCACTGATGAGGAGGGACAGAGTTAGGATGATTCTAAGGGCCTGGCACTGACACGGGCCCCTGATTCTAAGGGTCTGGCACTGACAGGCGGCCCTGAGGACATTTTAATATTATAATCAATGTTTGGGGAAGCCAAAATTATTTCCTGTCTTAGGGTCCAAAATTCCTAGTGGTGCCCCTGGACACAGCTGCATAGAATGTAGGCTATGCATGTGATACGTTTACAGTCCGGATTTATGCACTGTGACAACACTCTTCACACTCCCTCTCCCATTGTTTGCTAATTAGAAAGTTATGTTAGAACACATGCACAAGTCAGTATACTTCTAGGAGCTTTATGAAGAATAAGAAATTGGTCAGAATCTCTGGTCTTATAGATCAAGCTTAATTTTGTCTAGGAGATATATTTAAGACGAATAGAACATATATATATATTATTTCCTTTGAAAAGAAACACCATATTTATATGTGCTGATCTTTCACCTAATTTCATCTCAGGAACTGTGCGTCCCTTGCTCTGAAGGATATTGCCAATTACTTTGCCAAGGAACAGGGCCAAGTAGCCGTGAGTAAGAGGACAAATGTCCCAAAATGTGTCCCAAACATCCCAAACATGCCACAAAGGCACACACACACACAAACACACACACACATACACTCATACACACACACACACAAAAGCATGTTGAAATGTTGTTGCCTGATTATCTTCTGATTATTAGTGAGCTTTGCTGAGCACAGTCAAAGCCTTATTGGTTTCCCCCACACCAGCCAACAGTGCATTGTTTTTTTGGTTCTGGATTTGGAACTGTGTTGAGTGTACCTCATAAACCCCCACTCTCCTAAGCATGTGACCCCACCTCTCTAGTTTGAGAACATGTCTCCTGGCGTTATACACACAACAGCCCTACGTGTCCAGCACTTTGTTCTGGTGACGCTAATTGATTTTGTTTTACCGCCTAGTGGCCTATGGCCTAATTGACAGTTTTATGCTGACTCTTCTGGGGTTGGTCTGTGGAGACATTATACATCCAAATCCAGAGAAGCTGGGGTTGGGTCATCATAGCCTCATTGCTCTGGTTCTTCCTCTTGAGCTGTACTGACAATAGACCTTATGTAGAATTTCTCAAGTTATTGTCTGTAAATTTTACAAGTTCAGATATACATGACAGTGTGATAAACTATGGCTTAAAGGTGGTTAAAAATTATATCTGAAAGAGATTTCTGCTTAGGTTCTGTCCAAGCTTAGAAGGTTCAGTTACACATTCAAAATATCTTCTTTGCTTATTACTACATAGTTCAGCCATGTCAACACTCAAAAAGGATTATCTGAAAGTGCTGTTCTCATTCAAGTTCTAAGAGTAAAATTGATCAATCCAAAACTATAAATCCATATCCATAACTGAGTGGCTCCTGTTTTCCCCAAAAGGTGTTTGATGCTACAAACACGACACGAGAGAGAAGAGCCGTCATTCTCAGCTTTGCCAAGGAGAAGGGCTACAAGGCAGGTCCCTATTTTCTCTGATCTATTATATTATATTTACTACCTTGGATGCACAGTTTTGTGCTCATTTGTCATATCTATAATCTAAGCCTGAGCACATGTTTGTGTTCCACAGGTGTTTTTTGTGGAGTCGATTTGTGAAGATCCTAATATTATAGAGGAGAACATTATGGTAAGACATTCAAGGACAAAATGGTATCCCATAATTAAATGTGTCTTTTGTACAAGTCCTATTTTATAGCTATACAAGAGGCTGGGCAAAATTACATTTACATTTATATTTATATTTATGCATTTAGTAGACGCCTTTATCCAAAGCGACTTACAAAAGAGGATACATGTACAAGCTACAGCACAATGAAATCTAACTAAGAGTGCATATTGCTAGTATGAAATTTGCAGTATTTTGAGATGAAAGTGCAATAGTGTAATAGTGTAGTATGGAGAGAGTAAGAGATTAAGTGCATTCATGGTATTCAGAAATTTAAGCCAGGAGATATGCTTGGTGGAGCTGGGTCTTCAAGAGTTTCTTGAAGGTGGAGTGGGTATCTGTTGCTCTGGTAGCACTTAGGTCATTCCACCAGCATGGAACAACAGATGAGAAGAGTCTGGATTGACCTGTGCAAGGTGTTGGCCAGACAACGTTCCCCGGAGACACAAAGTGGCCAGTGGGTGACATAGGGCTTTAACAGAGTATTAAAAATTGTATCTGAAAGCATCCGAAAAGCATTAAATACTTTTACTATACATGCTATACATGCCCCCAGGGACGCAGGTTCGAATCTCACATGCAGTCAATTCCCAATCTCACACCTACTCTCACCCTGCTACTCGCTTCCTGTCTATCTCCATTGTCCTATCTGAATAAAATAAACTACACTGAAAAAAAAAGTGTAAAGCTTATTTGAAAAATGTATAGAAACTTGTTGCCTCAAATGAGTTAACTAAACATAACTAGTCTCTTTCAACAACTTGAAACAGACTAGTTACGTATTCTTTTTTAGTGTATCATCAAAACTACATTTTTAAAAAAATGAGGACATTGAATATGATGTCTTCTTGGCCCCACAGCAAGTGAAGGTGAGCAGCCCTGACTATGTGAACGTTGATAAGGAGGAGGCTCTGGAGGACTTCCGCAAACGTATAGACTGCTACAGGGCCAACTACGTGCCAATTGATGACGTCAAGGACAAGTATGTCCATGCATAGTAGGCTACAGTGTGTGAGTTTTTATGTGTGTTTATGTGTGCGTGAGTGTGTTAGTGCGTGTATGTGTGTGTTGTGTGTGGGGGTTAGCACACTTGATGATGATTGTTAATGAGGAATCTTTGCTGTTCTTTGCTGTTAAAATAGAATATATTCAACTTAAATTTATCAAAATAAAGTTCAAGTGCAATTTTACAAGCCCAATTAAAACCTTATATTTAGATTGGGTACTGAAACTGGATATTTTGGCTACATAGCTCCCTCTTTGACAACCACAATTGAACTACAATTGCTTTGTGATATTTGACATCACATGTAGGCTTTGCTCTAATTCGCTCATGTTTTAGAGGTTATTTCTAAGTTCAAGATTTTCATATGAAGAGAGGGTACAACCATGCCTCATGTTAAAGATGGCTCTTTGGTCATACACAATCTCTCCTAATTCATCAAAGCCTAGACAAAAAAGGTTTTCCATTCTATGTCTCCTTTAAGAAATCTCATGTTGTTTGTTTGCTGTTTCTCTTGAAGGTAAATAGGTTGATTGATTGATTGATGACAGTGTCATTTATACAGATATCTAAATGGAGCACAAAGTAACATTGCTAATGATTTGTATATGTGTCCATCTCTCCCTGTCCTCTGAAGGAACCTGTCCTACATTAAGATCTTTAACGTGGGGTCTCGGTACCTGGTGAACAGGGTGCAGGACCACATTCAGAGCCGCATTGTCTACTACCTGATGAACATCCACGTCACGCCACGCTGCATCTACCTCAGTCGCCATGGTGAGAGCGAACTCAACCTAAAGGGCCGGATCGGGGGAGACGCAGGTCTATCGCCCAGGGGTCAAGAGGTGAGGGTGCTGTCTTTACTCCTTACCTCAAGCAACAGCTGTTTAATTAGGGCAAAAATCATAACAACAATTATTTTGGTCAATATCATGGCTATCACTACTGACACTTTGAAGATGCTATGTTAGGAAACAGCTGAATTTATGTAATATCCTACATGATTCGATATATGATAGGATTGTCTGTATCCACTGAAATGCAAAAGCATGCAAACCAACTAGCACACTGCACTGTACCAAATACATTGCAACTCAATGCAAAACTTCCACACCAGCCTCTTTATACTCCTTTTTAAAAGGGATGTAATAGAAAATCATCAAATGTAATGGTAATGGAAAATCATCTGCTAAGAAAAATAAGCAAACAAATGTGATGTATGTGAACATTGCTTATCTCATCTATAACAGACAGTATATAGAAATCAGTTTCTGTCAATCTCTCTCTGACTGCAGTATGCACATGCTTTGGGAAAATTCATCAAGGGTCAGGCCATTAAGGACCTGAAAGTTTGGACCAGCCACATGAAAAGGACCATCCAGACAGCCGAAGCTTTAGGTGTCCCTTATGAACAATGGAAGGCCCTCAATGAAATTGATGCAGTGAGCTCCATGACTATTACATACTGCTAAGTACATTGTGACATTTGTTTAGTTTGTGTGTGTGTGTGTGTGTGTGTGTGTGCACACCTACAGGATGTGTGTATGTGTGTGCAAACACTGACTGCTTATTGTGTGTCTCAGGGTGTGTGTGAGGAAATGACCTATGAGGAGATTCAAGCCACTCATCCGGATGAGTTTGCTATGAGAGATCAGGACAAGTACCGTTACCGCTACCCCAAAGGAGAGGTGAGCACCCTAACCTCCCTTCCTCTTCCATCCCCTCCCCCCTCTCTTTTGTTCTCTTCAATTCTCCCCTCTTTTCTCTTCTCTCCTCTGCTTTGCGTCCTATCATCTTCACCCTCTCTTCTCTTCTCTCCTCTGCTTTGCATCCTATCATCTTCACCCTCTTTTCTCTTCTCTCCTCTCCTCTACATATATCTCCTGCTCCGTCCCCTGCTGTCTTGTGTTCTGTCTCTCTCTCTCAGTCCTATGAGGACCTGGTGCATCGGCTGGAGCCGGTTATCATGGAGCTGGAACGACAGGAGAATGTTCTGGTGATCTGCCATCAGGCCGTCATGAGATGCCTGCTCGCTTACTTCCTCGACAATAACTCAGGTGAGTACTTCAGTACCAATTTGCCTTACTGCAGACCTGTATGAGTAGTTCAGTGCTAACTCACCTTACTGTAGACCTGCAGACCATACATGTAGACATACTGTTTCAACTGTAAAAACCAAAACAATGCCGGAACGTTCCATATTTCATTACCAAAGAACTTCCACAATGTTTATATCACATCTAACAGCCATATGGAATGTTAAAAGTGAGAAAAGGGAGGTAAAGTGCATGGAATTAATTCAATCAATAAATTAAGTTATATTTGTACAGTGCCTAATTACAATAAGATTGTCTCATGGTGCTACACATGGTGCACCCAAGAGCAACAGGGGCAAGGAAAAACTCCCTTATCCAAGGAAGAAACCTTGGGCAGATCCACAGGTCAAGGGGCTAATCTAACTGTCAGGGGTCATGCAGGAAGAGGGAGGAGGCTTGCTGATGATGGGTTGTGACACATAAACTCCACTTTAGCTTCTGCTAAAGAAAATGGATAATCTTTGTGTATGCGATAGCTAGCATTAGCTAAGAAGCCAGCCTCATTGTTGACTATCAAAGTCTTTGGAGTAATTTTTTTCAGTGCTCTCAGTCTTTTCATATCTCTCTCTCTCTCTCTCTCTCTCACATACACTCTCCAGATGAACTACCCTACCTAAAATGCCCGCTGCACACAGTACTGAAGCTCACCCCAGTGGCCTATGGTTTGTCAAATGGCACCTCACATGTTTACTTACATATGTCCATACAAGAACACACGCTCAACATATGGGGAAACACATACATGTATGTTCATGATGACGTAGTCGTATCACTGTACCAGACATGCTTCATATAAAGGAGACATACAGTGTGAATCAGTCCATATCCCTGCTGTGTTAACACATAGTGGTATCACGGTACCAAGAATGCTTCTAAATACTCAAAAATACTAAGATGTAGCAGTTAGTGGTTTGCTTGAAAATCTTTCACTCCCTTGTTTTCTTTAAAAAAAGGATGTCAAGTGGAACCTTTCTTCCTGAACGTGGAGGCTGTGAACACACACCGAGACAGACCAGTGGTAAGCTTACAGCTGCAGTGGGCCTGCTGTTTCTGTTGGCTCACAGCTTTGAAACCGTGTTTGCTCTGAGGTGATAACCGTTCAGAGAGCGAGATGGCCACCGCCACTGCTTCAAGACTGACTTCCAGTGGCTGCTGTGTGCTGCGCTTGTTGAAAAAGGGTTTTTGCTCAAAAAAAGAGTGTTTTCTCTAAAACTGATCCTCTGCTCTGTGAGCTCTGGGCTCTGTGAGCTGTGGGCTCTGGGCCTGTGACTGTGTGTGTGGTGTTGGTCAGTCCTCTCAGAGTGTTCAGTTGTTTCTTCTGTGTTTGTCTGCTCTGTGCTATACTATGTGACTGTGCCTTAACTGTATGTCTTGTGTAGAACGTGGATGTGACCAGAGGTGATGAGGAGGCCTTGCTGACTGTTCCTGAACACCAGTGAGTGGATGAAAGAAGAAGGAGATGAAGATCCCCCTTAGCAGATCCACCACAAACACACACACACATACAAACACACAGACAGACACACACACACACACACACACACACACACACACACACACACACACACATACACGCCTGTGTGAAGACCAGCAAAAAAGTACTGGAGAAAGTCAATGGACTGGACTGTGCATCATTGTACATCTGGGAAGAGAAAGCAGTAGCCTATCGACAACTTATGAAGTGCTTCTGACACAAATATCGGATTTATTTTCAGATGCAAAGACACAAGACAACCAGGGAGAGATCCTCCATCCTTCAGACAAGATGACTCTGTCTCTGCATTCACCTTGTATCATTTGACTGTACAGTTGTGCAAAGACCAGTTTTTATAAAAGACCATTACATGAATAGTAAACCACCTTGGGCTGACTTTGAAGGGCTCGAATAATTTCTCCTGTATGACAAATCCTTGATCATCAGCACCATGGACAGCGGCTAAACAAGCAATTAGCTTGCATACATTTGCTCTATTTAAATAACCCTCCAACAGAACAGACCTGGGTACCATCAACCTGACAGCAGACAGCACTATAGGCCTGTAGGTGGGCCATGCATAACAAAAGGAGGACAGATGGTGACAAGGATGGCTATGAGGCCATGATGTCCCAAGACACACAAACTGTACACAGTCTTGCAGTGTATCATTGGGTAGGCCTAACTATGTAGGCTACTCTATGGACATAAACTAAACACTGCTTTAGAGAAAACAAGGTAGGATTGATATGTGCATCTATAATAATGACTTTCATCTCCACATCTCAGTTAGGGCCACTGAAAACAGTTAAGACATCATCTGCATTTACTAAAGATTGCTACTGCTTGGATTAAATGAGAGTTATAAAAAGAGTTTTTTTTCCCCATAACTTGACACAGGTTAGAATACTGTGACAATATTCAGATATCCTATTTAAATTAGACTGATCTATGGGTTCATCCATACAGGACTTAGAATAGAACTTAGAATGCTGTGACTTCTGGTATCTTAGTCATTAAAACGTTTATAATTACACACACCTTGTACTATTTTTCATCGCCTTGAACGGATTAGATATATAAAGTAGACCCGACATTTCTTATGCAGGGATTAACTGAAATTCTTTCTGTTGTTGATCCATTCATTTTAGATTAATTTTAAGGTTAATCTCGGGTAAATTATGCCTTACAATCCAGAGTTGGTTAGACACAAGTAGTTCCTCAAGAAAAAAAGAAGGTGATTTAGGAAGTTTCCAGGATAAACACACGCAAAACGGGGAGCATTTTAAGTCGACACAAGTCCAGCCCCCCGCGCGCTCCTACCGTGCCATGCTATTTCACCGTTATCTGATTGTCGTAGTATTGCGTGCTCCATTGGATGTCTTTAGTTTTTCATGTGTGTGCGCGCTCGCAAATTCCAGTGGATTTGTGCACTTCAAAGGAAGGAGGGGGCAACACTATCCCCCGTGAATGTAACTTTGTCACCTAAAATGTGAGGCTGGCACCTAACGGTAGTTTGACGCACACTCCGTGAGGCTGGTGCCTTGGGGACTCGGCAAGCCAGAGGATAACGGAACTCCAACTTCTTTCTGAACAGAAAACTCGTCATTTACACCTGGAAAATGCCTTTTAAATACCTCATCGTCTTGGTTTTCGTCCTCGTAACTGTACCTGGAGGGATTTCACGGAACGAAACTCCTGTCCAGGTGAGCTTACATCAGCTGTCAAGGTCTTCTGACGTGTCAGTCACGACCATGTAGCCTATCTTACTCAATTTTTATATATTAATTATGTACTATGTCTAAATTACTTTGCTTAGTTTTAAATGTACTTTCTTTTATTTCACTCGGCCTTCGTGCCAACAGAATGCTGTTTTTTGTAACTTGAGGAGCGATTGAATGGCAAAGCAGGCAGCCCCAGGAGTGTTGATTTAAGCCTTGATGAATGGAACGATTTTCCATGGCAAACGTGTCTGTTCGCAATAATTGTGTGCGTGGTTGAAAACGACTTGGAGAAAAAATAAAAAAGAGCTCTCTCAATGCACCATTTAAGTCAGAGGGCATTTTTTTTCCTCGCGCAAATCTAGCAATGCATGTTAGAAAGCTTCTGATGGCGAGATCCTGTTGAAGAATGCTAGCTTTGACTGTTTTGTGTCACACATCAGATTTGAGGTGGTGAACTTTTTTTTAGCTTGTTCACATGTAATAGATCACATTGTGCGCGGGCACTGAGGCGTAATGTTCGTCAAGCGTGAGCGCACAGGTGTGCAATTCACATAATGTACTAATTATCCGGCTGATTTGGGACAAATGTCAGTGAGACTTTATTTCCAAAAACACGCGTCAACTGCCAAGCCAAGGACAAAAATACTCAGACTGCTGTGATTTCCCCCCTTGGCTGTTTGTTTGTGTAATCTTTCCAGGGCAGCAGGATGTGTGTGATGTATAGACACAGCTCCGATTTGTGCGCCCCGTGGCCACGTGATCTCCCACCAGCCCTGGATAGACAGGGAAGGCATTTAGTCCGGTAGCGCTGACGTCCATGAAAGACTTTGATTCAGGTTGTTTCATCTAACGTTACCTCACACACCCACGCTGGACTTCAAAAACATGGATCCCGTTTCTGAAAGTCATTATTGCCTTAATCAGTTTCTAACTTCCAGGCCACTTTTGGAAACATGAATTAATTACTAATTTATGTAGAGGTAAGGTAAGGTGGTGAGGCTATACTCGCAGACAGGGGAAATTTTGGCCGATTGCAAGGACAAGGGGTCTTTACAAAAGTGTCCAAGATGATCATTATTGCTATCAATATAATAGTGTTGTGTAGGTTCCAAAATTATGAGCTACACTGCATTGAAGAAGTGTGATGACTGCCGTGTGTGTATGTTTACGTGATTACATGTGCATGTGTATGAGTGTGTATGTTTTTGAACGTACTATCTACAATGCGTGTGTGTGCTGTACATGCATGTATTTGTGAGAGCCGCTGATATGATTCTGCGTCCTCTCTGATTGTCCTGTTTTGCAGCGCGAGAAACGTCAGAGCAAAGTGACAAAGCCAGTGGTGAGTCACCCAGTCCCCTTCCCCATCCGCCCCCCGACACACACACACACACACACACACTCACATGCACACACTCTTACACACACACTCTTCCAATGCTACCTCCCCACAAACACACTCTTCCATTGCCACCAACCCCCCCCCCCCCACACACACACACACACACACTTCCCATCCCACCACCCCCAACACACACTCTTCCATAGCAATCCACCCCCATCCGCCCCACATGCACACACACACACACACACTTTTACACACTCCTCAGAGAAACTTTTTCAAATCTGGAAATTGTTGCTATGTGAGTAGCGTAGCGCTGATGACATCATGTCATTCAATTAGGACACAAGTTGTTACCCTGGTTTTTGTGGAACTACGGTGACTTTATGCTTGAAAGGTCATCCACTGTGTGCAGGTTTGTGGGTGTAAGGCCTTCTCTCCCTCTCTCTCTCTCACTTACTCTACTTCTCTCCCTCTATCTCTGTGTGTGTGTGTGTGTGTATTTTGAGGGGATGTGGAGTGCCTTGGTGGCACCAGTGATGTGGCCTCAAGTCCAGCTGTCTGCCCAAGGCCCTCTTTCCAGGGACTGTGATATTTATACATGGGGTTGTGTGAAGACTAACCACAGCCCATTAATAAAAGTGACAGCTCAGCCCTCTCTCTCTCTCTCTCTCTCTCTCTCTCTGTCCACTCTGGGTTGGCACTCTCTTGGGCAGCCCTGCTTGTGCTTGTGCCTGTGCCTGTGCCACAGCGGGAAACACCTCCCAACAGAAACTCGAAATGGGATCACAGTGAAACAGAAATAGAAAGTTCAGCTCAGCCGAATCACCGAAATCTCATTGCTTCAAAAAGTATTATGAAGTTAAAATTCTTGACATGGCACTTTTTTGAACTGTTTACTGAACATAGATCCCTTTACCTATGTGTGTGTGTGTATGTTTCTGTTTGAGAGGTCATTTGTGGGCATCAGTGGGTACTTTTCCCTGTTTGTGTTTTCATGTATATGTGTGTGTTTGTGTATGTGTGTGTGTGTGTTCCAGCTGAAGATAACAGAGTACCATGTACGGTGTGTGGTGGTGTCACGCTACGCACACACCACGGTGCACAGCAGTGTGTGGAACCAGCTCTCCACCACCAAAGAGGCCGCCTTCGAGGTGGACCTCCCCTCCGCAGCATTCATCTCCAACTTCAGCATGTGAGTCCAGCCTCATTCGTCATTGTCCCATTCTCTCCCCTCCATTTCCTGTTTCCTGCTTCACCTCCTTTTCAGGGACTCTATCTCTTTCTCTCTATTCTCTCTCTCTCTCTTTTTCTCTAGGTCTATCTGTCTGACCCACTTTTTTTGTAGAACAAAAAAGAACAATGCTGTTTTTTTGCCTTGCTGTTTGTCTTCCTTTCATCTTTATTTCTGTGTCCCTCACTTTTCCAGACAATTCTGGCAAATCTCTGTGCAAGCAGAGGTTTCACACACTGTCAAACTAACTCTCCTGCCCTCAACCCCCTGTCTTGAAGGAATGTGCCAGAAGGAAGCTCAACAGTCATTACCATAGAGCAGTTCCATCCACACTGGAACTGTAGGCCATTCTACAGACAAATCCCTCTCTTTTCCCCCTTATACCCTCTTGATATTTATGGCAGTTTGGGTCTTGAGCGAGGTAAGCCACAGGTGCCAGACAGTCCTGCCCCACACCCTGACACACACACACACACGCACACCTCCCCCCAGCACCTTTGCCCCTTTTTCAGCCCAGCAGGACAAACAAATCCACCACGTCTAGCCTATAAGACTCAAGCCTGTCACCATAGTCACAGGAGCAGCTTCCTGTCCCGTTTGCCACAACCTGCCCCCAACCTGGCTTCCGTCACCCACCTTGCACCCCTGCTCTCAAATACAGGGCGACCGTAATTGCTATAATTGTCCACTCACTCGGAAAGGGGGCAAAGGCATTTTTTAGAAGTTTAATCACCAAAAATAATTACCTCAGAGGCAGCCCCCCCTCCCCTCCCGACCCCTACCCCCCTTGGAGCGGCTAGCAGGGGAAAAGCAAACTCACAGAGGTTTGTTATAAAAACAGTCGAGACCCACACACGTCCAAGAGCTGAACCCTAAGGACCTCCAGAAATAACCCCTCTCAGGGCGGGGCTGCACAGCATCATGTGACCACCACAGACCACTCTCTCCAAACAAGCGCAGTATAAATACAGTAGCCCAGCCACAGACCTGTGTTTGTGTGTGTATGTGTGTGTGTGTGTGCGTGCATGTATGCGTAAGTATGCGTACATTTTGTGTGGGGTCCACATGTTTTTAGATGTGTGTGATTGTACTGTATGATTTGCACGTGTGTCTGTGTGTGTGTGTGTGTGTGTGTGCATGTCTGGTGTTTGTGTGCACTATAGCACTATTTGTGTGAAAGACAGGAAGAAAGGAGTGCGTGTGTGAGAGAGAGGGAGAGAAAGAGGGTGTGTGTGTGTGTGCCATGTGAGGAAGAAGTGTTTTAAAGAGCATAGAAAAGAGGGATGGAAGGAAGGTAGTAACAGAGAAAGGGCAGGAAAGGAGAGAGAAAGAGAGAGAAAATGTGAGGTGTGAGAGAGAGAGAGAGATAGAGAGAATGTGAGGAGTGAGAGAGAGAGTGAGAGAATGTGAAGAGTGAGAGAGAGAGAGAGAGAGAGACATGAATAGAACGCTTTGTAACCTCCGTGAGTTCTCAGAGAAATTGACAGGAGTTCTGCCTGCCCCCCCTCCACACTCTCACACACACTACAGTTTACCAAGGCAGGTGGCCAAAACACACACATCACACACATACACTCACACACAACACATACACACATCACACACAACACACACACATATACACACACACAACACACACATAAACACATACATGATGGTGGGTAGAGTGCATATTATGCACTGCAATGTGTAATGATACTCGTGGGGAGTGTTTTAGTGCAAGTCTGATCTCATGTGCATGTGTGTGTGTGTGTGTGTGTGTGTGTGTGTGTGTTGGGGAGCGGTACAAGGATTTGAGCTGTTATGTACTTTGTTGTGAGGCTTTAAAGATTTTCTGACTCATCTTTCAATCCCTCTCTTTCCTCTCTCTCTCTCCTGCTCTGTTCAGTGTATTTCCAGTGGGGTGTGGAAGGATGAGTTGTGTGTGTGTGTGTCTGTATAAGGGAGTCTGTTGGTAAGGAAATAGCAGTTGCTCAAAAAGAGTAGTTGTGAGCTAATAGCTTTTCCATGCACAGATGAAGTTGTGTTTTGTGCTTCAGATACTCATGTGTGTGTGTATGAATATAAGTGAGGATATTTATGGCTACTAATGCAGTGTGTTTACAGAATATCATTCTGTGTGTCAGTAGTTTATACACACACACACATAGACACACACACAATTTCTTATGTGTGTGGACATTTATGCGTTTGTATATATGTATGTGTGTGTGTGTGTGTTTGCGAGAGGGAGAGAGAGAGACTCTGTGTGTGTCTATGTGTGTGTGTATGTTTGTAAAGTAAAGGGGAGGAAGAAGTGGGATCCCATTGCAGTAATCTTGTTTTTGGAGGGAAATGACTTTGCTGCTCACCTCTCCATCAACCCACCCTAAACATTCATGCACAAACAAATGCACACACACACACACACACACACACACACAGACACACATATACAAACACACACACTGGGTGTAGGGGAAAGGCAGTGAAAGTTTGCCTTTATTCTTCTTTGTGTCCATGTTTGACATGATGCTGATAATGCCTCTTACTGTGACATAAGTGTCTTCTCTCA
>JAIFZK010000005.1:23417500-23507500 GCA_027481765.1 Tenualosa thibaudeaui
CCCTTCCCAGCAGCCCTGCCCTCTCCAGCAAGCCTACCACCAGCGCAGCACTCGCCTCCCTGGTAAAAACGACCACCCTTCCACCGAGCACCACCTCTGCCCCGGACAAAACCACAGCTGCCTCCAGCTCAGCTTCTGTGCCTGTGAGAGACTCATCCACCATGGGCCCTGATGAGGGCACTATGGCTGACGTGGACCCCCAGCAGCCCCTCGCAGCTCAGCCTTCGTCCGCTGAGAACTTCCCCAGCATTGACCTGACACTGGTGGCTGCCACCTTCATGCCAATGCCAGGGGTCACGGATGCCCCCAAACCGTGGGAGGCTGCCGGACTTTTAGGTAAGTGAGTAGACCTTCTGTAGATCTAAGAGATTCTATGTTGAGTATTTGTGTATCTCCTCAAGTGTGTTTGGTAATTAGCAAATTGCTAAATCTTGAACAAAGCATCTTCTATCCCCCTGTGATTTATGTATTTTGTATATGGTCCCTGTAACTAAACAAACTAAATAAAACTGAAAAAAAAAAAAAAAAAACCTGTATGGGATGTGTATGAGTTTCCTCTGAGAGGGATGTGTTTTTCTGCAAAGATCGCTCTGAAGACTGAAGCGACCATGTTGTCTCTCTCCCACAGATGTCTCCAGTGCAATCCAGGTGCAGGAGAAAGGTGAATGCTGCCATGTTTATATGATATATAAATATATATTTTCATATATTTAGATGAAAAATGAAATACTGATGTGGTGAGTGATTCCTCTGCATTAATGTTTTCTTTTCTCTTTGTGCAGACATTGACCAGCTCAAAGGTAGGTAACACTTTGGAAAACTTGATATGTGACTTTTTTATTGATGTGTGAAACTTGAAATGTGATATTTTTTTCTGCTTTTTTTTTTTTTAAAGATTATGAAGCTACCTATGACTATGATTATGACTACGACCACCACCATGAAGTTGGTTTTGAGTCCTGTAAGTACCCAATATATCGATATATAAGCAGAAGAATATGAATGGACTAGACTTTGCATTTATGGTGGAATGATGGTCAGAGGAACTGAGAAACATTGAACCTCAACAATCCATTTCTTCTTCTCTAAAGGCCACTATACTTGTGGTTGATAAACACTGTTTGTAGCTGTGCCATGTCAGTCCGCGCTTGAGACCTGCCTACATAAATCTGTGTTTGCCTAGCTGCTCGAGTGAAATATACCTTTGAATGAATGGTGCAACTTCCTGAACAAATCTCTCTCTGTTCCCTGTGTGTGTGTGTGTGTGTGTGTGTGTGTGTGTGTGTGTGTGTGTGTGTGTTAGGGGACCAGAACACCTCCCTGGGTGAGTGTGTGTGAGATACACCCCTCTCCTGCTTCGCCATCTAGTCATTGCTCTGCTGTTTACCCATCAAGCACACATCACACATGAAATTCTACAATTTGCTAAAACTACACTGTGGAGCTGATGATGAATCAGTAACACATGTTGTTTAATGAACCCAATAATTCATAATTATTAATAGGTGAATCCAATTATTGAACTAAATATCAAGAAACAGTATTTCTTCTTGTATTTATTTTTTATATTGTATGTATAAGGATGCATGTGAAGCATATATTCAAATGCATTGTTCTGACCTAAATAGTAGTTGCTATATTGCTATTAATGTATTGTTGCAAATACATTGTTATGACATAAACAGTAATTGCTATATTGAAGCATGTATTTAAATGCATTGTTCTGACAGTAGTTGCTATCTTGTAGTCAACTGTACTGTTGCAGTGCTTGTGGAAATCTAATCTAATGTTGACAATGGCCTTAATGACACTTATTGACTGATCCACAGACAGCCCAACTACTCTCAGCTCTGTCAGAGTGTTCTCATCCTCAGGTAAAACACACACACACACACACACACAGACACATTTACACAGATGTAAGTGTGTGTTGAATGAGGTCTTTGCTGTGTGCTATTGCAGTGGATGGAGATCCCCACTTTGTGGTGCAGCTTCCTAAGCTGCAGCAGAATCTGTGTTTCACCATTGATGGTAATCCCAGTGACGTGCTGAGACTGGTGGAGGACCCAGAGAGAGGTTAGAGTGAATGCTGACACACACACACATACAGACACACACACATACACACACACACCACACACACTGGCAGACATGCTCACACACACACAAACACACACAAACACATGCTCACACACACACACCACACACACTGGCAGACATGCTCACACACACACAAACACACTTGCACACATGCTCACACACACACACATACACACACAAACACACTGGCACATGTGCTCACACACACACACACACACCACGCACACTGGCACACATGCTCACACACACACATACACACACAAACACACTGGCACACATGCTCACACACACACATACACACACGCACATACACACACACATGCACAAACACAGTGTTGAAGTGAGCCAAGCTGACATGGTCAGTGTTATTCCCATTCCCAGACATTATTGTGGATGGACGCCTCTTCCTGGCCCCCTCCAAACAGGGTGTGGAGGACCGTACACGCACCTACTTCGACCAGATCACCATGACAACGGCAGGCTTCTTCCTCACCATGACGATGGACCACGTGGTGATTGAAAAGGACGAGCTTGTGATCCTGCCAACCAATCAGTCGGGTTCTGTTACACGCCCAGGCTTGCGGGTCGTCATGGATACCCATGAGGGATGCTGGGTAGAACTGGGTGGAGATGTGCGTTTTCTGGTGCTCTTCCATCACTACCATCACCCCAGCTACCTGCAGATGCCCCACCTGGGCTTCTACATCGCTGACGGGCGGGGCCTCTCCTCACTCACGCAAGGGCTGCTGGGTAAGAACTTCTTGGCTTGCCATTTCATTGCAGTTTTACTGTTTCCAGTGCCTCCATGGTTTGAAGTTATTGTGACTACATATTCAGTTAGTTATCTTGAGTCAGTGCAGTCCATGTGTGAAATATAGGTGACCATCAGCAAATTGTTTGCATATTGGGTGGTGTTTCCACAGGGTTTCAATATATTGGGATATGTATGCCTATGTGTTCTTTGTGTGCAATAACTCCATCTTCAGTGGTTCAGTCACAGTTTAAATTCATGCGACTGATCTTGCTCTAGTATGTAAAAGAGAAGTACATACATATCTTAACCTATCTGACAATAAGGAAGAAAGGCTGGGAGTAATACTTTGTAATACTCTGTCTCCCAGTAACTCTATGCTCCACTCTCTTGCTTTTCTAACCCCCAAGGCCAGTTCCAGCACATGCACCTGGAGGTGGTACCGCTAGGGAGGAATGACCCTGATGTATCCCAGCGGAGGCACCCGAGGCCAGGATTGGCAGCAGCGGAGCATGCCGGAGAGCCCCTGGGTCTCCTGAAGCAGGGTGATTTGCTGCTGGCTGTCTCCCTGCAAGACAAGCAGCTGAAGGACTCGGTGGGCAGACGCCACGCTGCCCAGTGCTGGGTGCTGCCCAAGCCGCAGGTGGAGAGGCTCCTGGGGCACTTGTATGACACCTATGTGGTAGCGCATGGGTAAGGAGGAGCCAGTCATGTGGGAGCCAGCCGACAGAGCCCAGGCTACAGGCGGGGCGGGGGGCGGTTCAAGGGGAGGGCACCAAAGATGACCATATGAAAGGACACTGGGACATTACAGTGCCCATGGACATACATGCTGCTCATACACAAAAAAAAAACTATGAATCCACTCCACCATGACACCAAAAAGATTGAATGCCCACAAAGGATGAGAGAGATAGAGAGAGAAAGAGAGAGAAATGACAATCTTAGGGAAGTTAGTGATGTCATGGGTATACTTAGTACTTCAGATAGCTCAGATAAGCTTTTGTCTGTTGCCATGGAGGAGAGGAAGGAAAGAGAGTAGTGCAGAGGACAATATTGCGACTTGCAACAGTCTTGTCATACAAAAACATGTAAGCTCTTACACTGAGCTCAATTGTTTACTATGAGAGTTTAAAGAGAAACAAGTCAGAATTCTTGACCTAAGCTGTTAAAATGCTATTATTTTGCTCCTAAAGGGATTTTAGAAGAAACTGATTCAGTAAGAACTCTTGTTCTTGTCTTGTTTCTCGGAAACAAAGACAAGACTGCTGTAAATACTTTCCTCTGGGAGATCTGACTTAACTAACGTTCTCCACATCTTCACTAGCTATCTATCAGTTTGGATTTGTAATGTCAGTGTTATTGACCATGTCTGCATTAATGTGTATATGTATGTTCTCAAGGAAACAAAGATAATATTATTATAATTTTAATTCTGAATATCTTAGACTGCCTTCTAGCACAGACAGATCGCTTTCATAAATCCAAAGGTATCAGTTCAAGTCCAAAAAGAAATACACTTCTTACCAAATGTCTTTGTAACATTTATATTTAACATTTATAAAGGATTTGTTTCCACATTCTGTATTTTCATCATCATTGTTTCTTTGGTCAATTTAATTTATTTCTCCACTGGGCACTAACAATTTCAAAACTTCAAATGAACGTAACCATGATCTAATTTTGAGACATTAATGTTGAGATGATCAGATATGAAAAACTCAATGGAATTATATGTTCCCACCCACACGAAACTTACTCAACAGCATGGGAATAAAAAAACACAGCATACAACATGCTATTTTAATTGTTTAATTTAAATAAATAAACTCATTGAGGAGAGACAATATCGTAGAGAGAGACCTCCCTAACATATGGCAGCTAAGCCTGTCAGGTTAGAACAATTACTTCTTGCTCCAAACAAAACCAGTTATCACTATCATTACTCCAAGGTGAGCTGGGAAAGACATTAAAGAACAATTCTGAGGCCACAGAGTTCCACAGGAAACATTTCAAAAGGAAGTGCGTGTATTTTGTGTGAGGCAATGACAGACACATTGATGCTAAATGCATGTAGGAAGCAAGGCTGGAGAGTAAGAGGTGACTCAAGTACCTAATGAGAGGGAAATCTTGCATATCGTGTTTTAAAAAGCAGTGATGAACCAAAAGAGTCCTCCAGGCTGCACGAGCACTAGTCTTTCTTACACACACACACACACACACACACAGAGGCAGAAAGAGGGCAGAGGGCAACAGACCAGATAGTGTACAGAGTGCTATGATGACCAATGGCTGGACCATTGTATGAGTGCAGTGTGTGTGAGATAAGAGTGAGGAGAGCTGTCTCGTGGCAGGTGTCTGAGAGAGGAGGGTGGGGGCACTGGCATCACTAGCGCTTCCAGAACATTCCATCTCGTCACCCAAATGCAAATCCAGCCCTGCGGACCACAGCTCTTGTGGAATCTCATAATGACCTGAATCTTAAACCCCCTCTTCGCCAACCTCCAATGTTTCTATGGGATCCAGTCTGTACCATCAACAGCCCCCCATCCCCACCCTCACCCCCACCTTCAGCACCTCATTCCTTACTGCTCATCTTCACCAAACACATCGTTTTGTTTACGCTTCATATTCTCAAAGTCAAAGTCAGTGCCCGTCATGCGCTTGTAGATGTCCTTGATGTCGTTGCAAGTGGTCTCGAAGTGGGTTGTGGCGTCGTAAGACCGCGAGGCAAAGATCTGCCAAGTAAACACATGAAGGATTCTGGAATACTACTTTTAGAATGATCACTGTTCTGGAATCAGTATGTGTTCCTGTTATTCAGAGTGCCTGAATCCCAGTGTTGCCTCTAACCCTAAACCCTGAACCATCAAAGACTTACACTGCCATCAATCAGCCAATCATGAAGAATATTCATACCAGTTCAGCCTTTGAGGGTTCAGGGATTAGGGGTTGGGAGGAATTTAACCCAATTCTTACTTTTTCAAACACTTCCTTCTGTTTATTGTTTCCAGTCTCTTACCCTAGGGTTACACCGAATACGTTACAGAAGCATTCACATCAAGCAAGTCACGTCAAAATGTATTTAGAAGACTGGTCTATTTTTTTTAAATGTCCACTGCATTGTCGCATCTGGTGTTGCCAGTTCCACTGATTATAGTGGAAGCTAATGCTTGTAACATATCTGGTGTACAGTACATGTGGTTCACTGTTCACCTTTAAGTCATCTGAAACTAAGGCTGAGGAATTAATTAATGAAATGAATTGATCAGTTGAGATTATGCCTCCAGCAATATTAAGGGTATAAGTGAATAGTATTGATTATTATCAGAGAGAGCTTCAGAGAGTAAAAGTCTTGCTATGTATTCCCTCTGTCTGTGCAGATACAGTAACACACACAATCATTATTTGACTGAAATACATAACCAGATTACAATTCTAATTCTAATTATGTGAAAAGCTTCATATTTTTAAATTTAGATAACTGATATATATTCAAAAATACTTTCTTGTGGACTCACCTGGCTTTCAGTTCCATCATCTGTAGGCTCATAGAGATCACTGATGGCTACAAATCTGTGGACCCACCCACCCACACACACACACACACACACATTGCAGTTTAATAACACAATAATTGCAATTAAAAAATACAGTATAGCATGTGGTTGTGGTTGTGTGTGAGAAAGAGAGAGAGAGTGTGTATGTGTGTTTGTGTTTGTGTATACAGCATGTGTGTGTGTGTGTGTGTGTGTGTGTGTGTGTGTTAGGGAACTGACTTCTCGTCAATGGGCTTTAGCAACTCCAGGGCTGGCTCCACCTCAGCCATGGGGTTTTCTGTCTCCACAGTGGTGCTGACGATGGCAATGTACTTCCCTTGAGCTGCCACATTATGTGCATACGAGATCATACACACGTAGATATCTGGAAGAAGAGATCACATCAGTAAACACAGTTTTTACTTAACCTGTGTCCACAATTCAGAATAAATATACATAAGGACGCAAATTTACCAGCTGCAACAGTTCAGGTCAGACATGAATCAGTCATATGGCTCTGACATTAACCAAAGCAGCAACAGTTCAGGTCAGACATGAATCAGTCATATGACTCTGACATTACCAAAGCAGCAACATTTCATGAGGTATTATGGATATATATATATATATATATATATATATATATATATATATATATATATATATATATATATATATATATATATACACACACACACATATACATACAGCACCTTCTTTTCCAAATATGGCAACTTTCAATTATGGATAATATTAAACACACACACACACACACACACACACTTTATGGGTGTTCAAGATCATACTCATGTACATATCTCACAGATATCACAATAAACACACACACAAATATCATATACATATAAACTTTACAGACACCACTAGCAACCCAGAGAGCAGGTGGTAGGCTGTGGAGCTCACCTGAGTTGCGGTTGACCTGGTTCTGTGGGATAATGATCTGGCAGGAGTTGGCCTCATTGGTGTTTTCTATGGGATGGCTGAGGACGCAGATGATACGGATCACCTGACCCACCTTCTGGACACGCTCTGGGATGTAGCTGGGATCACAGATGAGCTGCTTGCAGCGTGCCACCTAGTGGCCACAGGGGAAAATGCATCAACGAAAAGCAACATCACAAATGGCTGTTGTGTGGAGAGTACACCTACTGACTACACAGTGCCACCTGCAGGCAGATTGTAGTCGACACATCATCAGAGCTGAGTGAAGTTTTTCTTACCTCACCCTCAGACTTGACTCCCACCACATGGCCACCTTCCATTACAATTTCCTCCACCGGTTTGTTAAGCATGTAGGTCCCTCCATAGATTGCACTTAACCTTATCAGACACACCAGAACAAACTAGACACGAACCTACTTTTACACAGCCACTGACCTGAGCAATTAGGAGATCATTGTTTACCTAATCCAACATAGGATAAGCTTAAAATGATTATTTGCTGAAACTAGTTGTTTTGTTAAAGTTATGCACTACTTGTTTAGGAGGGGCAACATTTGGCTATTGCCCATTTTACATCAGAAATAACCAAACTAATTCAAACAACAAAGTAAATAATATAATCTTGTGCAATAATGGTATGTATCTCAATTTAAATTAAAACTTAAAAAAAAAAAGTAAAAAAAAAAGACAAATTCTAGAACTCTTCTGGCTCTAGTCGGTTTAGGGGACTGTCTACAGTATGTGTCTACATAAGGTATGTGTAGCAGGAGAAAGGTTGTGCGCTGGTGTGAGCAAACCTGGCAAAGCCCTGTGGAAGTTCTCCCAAACCATAGAGTGGATATAGATAGGGGCTCTTCCCATAACGAGCAAGAGACTCACTGTACAGCTTGATACGATTGATGGTCTCCAGACACGGCTGATCAAGATATCTAAGAGCAAGGACAGAAAGAAAAAGAAAGAAAGAAAAGGAGAGTTAGCCTTCTTTGTTAAAACTGCAAAGATGACTCCACTAGCAATGAACAGAAGAAGTACACCAAATTAATACAGCATTAAGCACTATACAGCCTTACTCGTCTGTTCGATAGAGAGCCAGGGCATGACCTGTGAAGTCCTTGACATCATCACCAAGGTCAAACTTCTTGTAAACCTCTCCCATTGTGGTGGTTTTGGGATCAATCCCTTCAAAGGTTTTGGGGTCATTCTCATCGAAGTTGGCCACATAGACCAGGAACTTCCGAAACCGTCTCTTCTCAAACATTCCCATCAGGTCTACAAGGAAAAAAAACAAGACATTTAAGGTTCTGTACAGAATATTAAATCACTTGATAAAATCAGTATTTAGTTTGTCTGACGAGCTGATTACTTGATGCAAGTGCCTCTGCTTCAGTTGAGGGGACCTTATAGATTTTCCCCCCCTTATACACAAAGCTGCCTTCCACCACTTTGAAATCCAGATATCTGGTCACTTCTGTGTACAGCAACATCTTGACAAGTTGGCCTGGAATGTGGACAGAGAATTTCTCAATTAAAAAAAAAATCATTCATTCATTAATTTTGCCAGACTGTGCACTGAGCATTTTTTAGCTAAGAAAATAGCTACAGCTATAGGTCACCATTTGCCATAAGAAATTTTGGGACCAAGTCCACGTTCCAGTCCCTTCCTCTTCCCATAGACTCTGGGGGGCTGTCTGGTAGGTCAAAGCGCTTGTACAGCTGGGGAAGAATCACATAGACAAGAATGTAACTCAGTCAAAAAGATCTGACATATTCTTAAAACATTTTGAAATATTATTGCAATGTGGACATCCAACTGTAGTACTAGCCTATATGACAACCCTGATCTGTCAAGATAAATGACCAGTGATGCCACATGAAAGAAAAGTTTGAGATGTGCTATTCCAGCAACCTAAAGGTAGTTGTCTGAGTGAGAGTGCGACATGAAGACACCTAGTGAAGATGCCAGCTCTGGCCTGTACCTCCTCCAGAGGCGTGATAGAGGAACTCTCTCCCCCGTAGTATGGGTTCCTATCCATGTGCAGAACCTTCTTCCCATTCACAGACATGATCCCAGAGAGAATGCACTCCTGCCCAATACACAAGCAAGAGAAGAACGATACATTATTCATACATAAAAACACCAGCTTCAGGCCCTAGAAAATACTTCAGATCTTCAAGACATGGGAAGTACATTTCAATGCCATTGGCTCAGTTTGAGCAGGGGAGTGACATTTACTGTGGTAGGCTATGGCATTTTATGTTGTCATGCCATAGTCTGGTTTGTAAGGCTAGTCACTCGTGCACAACTATGTGACAACTAAGTGGCTGCGAAATGCAGGCACATCACCTACACAATTTATTTTTGCCAGAAATGTTCCTAGTTCAAGCCAAATGAAAAATGACAACAATAATAAATATTTATTATTATGAATTTATTTATTGATTTATTTATTTATTTTACCATCATTTTTAGTGGGGCTGCACGCCCAAACACAAAAGACCACGCTATTGACAATTGACACAATTAAGCATCAGTAAGAAAAACTGTGGGGATATTCCAGTCAGACAAAGGCTACAACCCTGTTACCTGAAGCCTTTCGTTAACATGAAACCCTCTTCTGATAAGAACAGCAATTAATGTTTAATTAGGTTTACTGCCGCCTTCAACCAACAAATAAGGCCTCGGTAAATATGGGCGAGAGTCGTCTTCTAGGACGCTCTGAAGATGCGTGGTTAGGCCACCATGACGAATGATTTTGAGATCTGGGAAAATGCTGGCTCATCATGCCTGCGCATCAGTGCCGACATGCTCCTTACGACCGCTCCTCTTATCCCGCTGCGAGAGGCCCAGACGTCTAACAACATCCAGGAAAGCACTCAACGACCAAATAAATATGATCACAATATCAATGACACATCACTGCATGATATTGAAGACGACATACTCACCGTAAGTCCAGTTCCTAGGACGATCACATCATATTCCTCATCCATGTTGGTTCCAGTCTCGTTTTTCTTAGCAACTTAATTTATTAAAATGAATCCCAATGTACAACAAATCCTTTTTGTGATGTAATCTTCTACTTTCGAGTATTCGCTCAGTCTCTTTTTACGGAACAACTACCAGGAAGCATCAATCGTTTTATTAGGCCTTTTAAATTGATGTAACATGCATTTAGTGATGGGAGTTACCAGCGGCTGCTGAGGACACCCAAAGATGGCCCGAACCGAGCAACCATTGCAATCAACTCCGATGCGCCCGCGTCATAAAATAGTGCATAACAAGTGTCCACGAAATTGTCCCTCCTTCTTATAATACTAAGGAGTGGACGCTGTCCAATATGCCCCATAAATATACCGTTTGTTTTCAGTAGCACACCGCCTGCTACTGTCTGGAAAATACAAACTATCAAAAAAAAAAAACTACAACAACAACCTCGGGCATCACACAATGTTTCCACTTTCACTGTTGACAGTGATATCAATCCGCCTGCAACATTGGTGATTCGGCTATAACACAGCAGCAGTAAGCAGTCACACAGGTGCCGTGAGCCGAGCGGGGCATGTTCAAGCCCGAGATACCTACTATTTTGCGGTAGGCAGTGGAGTAGGTACGAGTAGGGGTGATTTAATTACATTCAAACAACTTGTACAGACCTCTGTTCTAGTACATTCTGGAGTTAAACGGATAACCTTAGACGAAAAACATAAACAATAGTCTGTAGTATATTATAAAATTGCAACTTCTCCAGCCAGCAGAGTAAAGAATTTTAGCTCACAAATGTGTCCCACTGTGTGCTTAAACTCTGTAGGACTGAAAAACTATGATACATCGTGTGTTCTTCTCTCATATGAAATGCTTGGTTGCTGCTGCCATCATTAAATCTGATAATGCGTTTCACAAAAGTGCAAACAGACGCGCTAAGATATGAGATGGTTGAACATACCCCACACAAAAGGGATCACATGATTGTCTGCTGCTCTGGTTCACGTGACACTGGTAGTGAAACTGGCGGAAGTTAAGCGTTAAACAGGAGTTCTTTCACCATGACGCTTTCTCCATTATTATTTTCTTGTTTATTAATTAGCTGCTGTTATGGCCAAGTACCACTGGTTATGTGGGCAAGCGAAGGGTAAGGAATGTGGTTTAACAAAGTGGTGTTTTGGTTCCTGTTGGTATGTATATCAACTGGCAGGGAATGTGTTAGTCAGCTGTTGCTGTAGCTAACGTAAGGTGCTAGTTCTTTAGTCTGTATAATTTCCCTTAACTGTACAGATTGCTTTTGGCCTTCTTCATCATGCCAAATTTAATAGCTTGGTGTCAACTCTAGACTTTTGTCTTTAGATTTCGGGACGACCACATATATTTGGAGTGTAAAATAGGTGTGGACGTAACATAACCTACTAGGAAATTAACTAATGAGGATATTCAGTAATTAATGTGGATATTCAGTAATTAATGTAGATATTCACGTGTGTGTTTTCACTTTTGAACACTGCCTTACTCAGAAATGCGCTGCCATCTCTGGACCGTCCTGCTGTTGGCCACATGATGTCGGCACTACAAGTAAAGTCTTATCTGACGTCTGCTCTGGCTACCGCACCGCACACTGTTGTGCTGTTTCTACAAGACAAAGTAAGCATATTTCTAGACTTCAAGACTTTTATTGTCATTGAACAGTTGCCTGTACAACAAAATGAACCAGCAAGGCCACAAAGGTGAAAGGACGAGAAAGCGTAAAAGTGTCAAGTACAAAAAGAGAAATGGAAAGAGGAGGGAATATACAAGGGTATGTTAAATAATGAACATAGAAAAGGGAAGGGCTGTGGGTAGAGTCAGTGGGGAATAAAACAGCACATCGAGGTAGGCAGTGACGTTTTGCATGTTAAGCTGTAGGTATTGCATATGAACATGATCAGCAGCAGACGTGTGGTTACACTCACTCACTCACTCACATTCACACACACACACACACACTTGGACTGCTTCCCACCCATGTTATTCTTAAAGTGCTTTTGGTATCTGTTTTTCTTGTTTGGCTTTAGTGTTGCATTTTATAAGATTGTTTTTACATTTGGGACAGGGATTGGGACTAGTGCAAGGGAAGGGTGTCTTTGAAGTGGGATTAGGCTGTAGCCTACTCATGTATGCAGTAGGCCAGATGAGGTTGACTGTTTAAAAGGAGCTGTCATATGAATTTGAGCCACCTGTTTACTTCCCCTTTCTTGTGAGCAAGCAGCTTGCGTTTAGTTTCCAAACATTTGTGGATCCCCAGAATTGCATCAAGTAGAGTCTCCCGACTGAAATTTGGGGAAGTGAGTTATTGTGATTTTCCACCCATCTAGTTGAGCATGGAAGACTTCACAGTGTATGGTGGTGTCTTTGGAGACAAGGAAGATGGAGCCTTCCCCAACTTGCAGGTGAGTCAGCAACACTTTGAGCCTCATCATGTGAGAAGTGATGGAAACAAGTGTCTGAGCAAATGACTATGAGACTGTATATGTGCTGGTGGGAGCAGTTGGGAAATATGTTTCATCAGACTGGGCAAAATATGCTCTGGAATGTGTGTATGTTATCAGATAGCATTGTGCCTGTGATTTTAAAAAGAGTTGAACAGTATAAAAGGAAATAACATGGCTGTGGAGTCTGATTTCACATCAGACCTTATTTAGCCCACAATCCCACCACAGCTTCAAGGCTTCTGTGTGTGTGTGTGTTTTAATCAGGCATATTTGAAGGCAGCCTCCTCTCCACTGGTCCTTCCAAGCTTAGCCAAGGCTGTGCCTGCAGAAGTGCCTGCTCTGCTTCAGGAGGCCTTGGGCACCCCTCCACTCTATACAGACCCCTCCAGCCTTGCTCAGCAGAGCCTGCTTACTGCCCCTGCCCTGCTGGTCATTGGGCTGCCCTACAGCTCAGGGTAAAGTGTGCACACACATGCATGCTTATGTGTGTGTGTGTGTGTGTGTGTATGTGTATGTGTGTATGTACTTGTGTGTGATGAATTTCCATGAGTGGAAAATTCTTTAGAGTTCTGTTTTATTCACATTAAAATAGAGTTATGTCCTGAAGTTCCACTTGTTATGTAAATCTCCTGAAAAGGCTTTGGAAATCATGTGTGTGTTGATATTACAGGACTAAGACGAAAGACGTGCTTCATCAGAATGGTGAGTACAGTGACAGCTCTGGTCCTTGGCTATTGTTTATGAGTGTCACAGGGATTTGTTGTTGTTGCCAGTGTATTGCCCTCTAATAGTAGTCTATCCCGTGTTTGACCAGATGAGACTATTGGCAAAGTGCTACAGATCATGAAGGACAGAAAAGTGCCATACACAGCCATCTACACTGGTCTGCAGCCCTCACGGGTAGGCTAGGTTAACATGCACACCTTCACCTTTGACCTTTGACTGCCGGCAAGCACACTGTTGCTCTCTTCTGTAACCTAACGCATCCTTTGTCTAGTGTAGGACATATGATCACGTAATTTATATTGTCATTTACAAGACTCTTTCTACTTGCCTTCATTTGTATACTCTTATTTCTTCTTATTTCACCTCTTCTCTTTATCTCTATCTGACTCCTCAGCTCGTAGATGATTTCTTGGTGATGGGCGCACCGCTGGTGGGCCGCACTTTGCTCCAGTCGGCTGCTGAGACCGTTAAGCCGCCTGTCATGTTCAATAACAGCCAGGGCCCCTGCATTCTGCTGTGGGCCGACACCCTTTATGTCAGCTTCCAGCAGGGCTCCCAGTGGACAACCATGGACTTGGCTCCCCTCACCTTCAGCCCCAGCATGTCGCTCCAAGGATCCTCGTGTGGCGAGAACTCCTCAGTGTAAGGCCTTAACACCAGAGGACTTCATATTAGAAACAAAGAGGCATAGCCAGGGCATTCCAGGGCATTTTAGTCCATAGCCCTGTTGTTCCCCAGAGGTCACTAAGTGTCAGTAGATAAAAGAGCTAGAAATGTTGGTGAACAGGAGCTAAAGCTAACCAGTGGGGGCAAGGGGTCATTTTCCTTGTCCCATCAGTTGTACCAAATTTTCCCATTTCTTCTACTGAAAGCACTCAGTGACCTCAAACACCAAACTAGGTGATGGTAGCATAGTGGTTAAGGAACCTGGCTAAAATGCTAGTAGCCTGGAAAGTTGTGGGTATAAATCTTGGCTGCTACTGTTGTGCCCTTGAGTAAGGCACTTAACCCTAAGTTGCTGTATGGGAGACTGACCCTCACAGTCCTGATCAAACACACCTTACAATATCAGAATTATACAGATTGTGGAGTTCATTACGGTATAGACTAAATTGTGTCACAAAAAAGTATCAAATCTTGTCTAAAATTGAAGTCAGAGTTGTGTGACGGAGTTTTATTGTTGTCTGTTTCAGCCTTGTACTCAATTACGCCAGTGTTCTCAACTTCACCAGCCTTACTCTGACGTAAGTTCTGCATTACAAAAGTGTGTGTGTATGCGCGTTTGTGTATGTCTGTGTTTGTGCCTCTAGTCTTTCCACATACACTTCTGAAGACGTGTAGTTAGCATATACTTCCTGTGTACTTTTGCAGCTTTGTGATGACAAAGCGTTACTTTCCCGTGTCTGCGCGCAACTGGACGCTGCTGGAACAGGTCAGGCTATCTTACGATAACGGCCAGACCGCCACCTTTAACGGCAGCAGGGGCATTTACTCGCCAGCCGAGTACTCCTTTCACTGTCAGATGGTCAGCAGCACCAGTGACCCACTGCTGGTGCCCTCCAATGCATCAGATAACGCCAGGTTTTGGAGGATCCAGTTCACTGACTTCCAGGTGAGAGTTGGAGTGGCACTGGATGTGTCAATAATGTGTCCATGTGCTCTGGGATTGTATGAAATGCATACAATACCTCTCAAGATATGATCCAGAGACATATTGTAACACCCATATGAAATACACTTCAAT
Source organism: Tenualosa thibaudeaui (assembly GCA_027481765.1). Taxonomy (NCBI): domain Eukaryota; kingdom Metazoa; phylum Chordata; class Actinopteri; order Clupeiformes; family Clupeidae; genus Tenualosa; species Tenualosa thibaudeaui. Next base: position 23,432,781 of record JAIFZK010000005.1, read on the forward strand.
ACAGTAACACAAGAAGGTAAACATTATACAAAATGTAAATGTTATACAAACAGTGTACAGTATACAAACAGCACAGTATACTAAAATGATGTCTTGCATTATTTGCTTTAGATCCAAGGCTTCAATGTCACCGGGAACTTTTCCTACGCCAGTGACTGTGCGGGCTTCTTCACGCCGGGCATCTGGATGGGCCTGCTTACCACCCTGCTCTTCATCCTCATCCTCACTTATGGCCTGCACATGCTCACTCAGCTCCGCACAATGGACCGCTTCCAGGACCCCAAAGGGCCCAACATCTCAGTGCCCCTCAGCGAGTGATGGCGTAGCCTAGCGTCGGGTAATGTGGCTCTGTGCCCCTCAGTGAAGGACAATGCATGAGCATAGCTTGGCACTGCTCTGCTCTGTCCCAGTAACTCTCTTTCTCCAAATGTCCTCCCTAACCGTAAACCCCTAAATCCTCAAAGATTTAACAAGTCAGCCAATTATGAAGTTGATTCATGCCAATTAAGTCTTTGAGGGTGTAGGGATTAGGGATTAGATAGACATTGAGATTTGTATCCTTGTCATCTCTCTAACAGCCCTTTTATAGATTAGACAATAGGGCTGAAGCTAATGGTTATTTTCAAGTTGGTTTTAATTTGTTGCCTATTTTTTATGATTGATTCATTTTTTACTGATAAAATGGTGAAAAATCCTTTCCTAAAGCCTGTGATTGTCCTCTGGGGCTTTTTTGTCCACAGCTATTACCTAATATCACAGTGGATTAAATAAAACTCTAAATATTAAATGTAGTTTAAGATATTCAAATATTAAATATAGTTTAAGGTGCAATTTAGACAGTCTTCCTGACCAGTCACACAAACTGATTACCCGATTAAATAAATCTGTGGCAAAAACTGATCAACCAATTAAAATAATGGCAATTAATTGACTAAATGTTTAGCCCTACATTTTAATTAATTAATTGTTGTAGCCCTACAATGCAAGTTATATGGGTGCAAATGCATCTGTACACAAAGCAACACAAGGAGTGTTTGATGCATTTTCCAGTTGCTAGATGTGTCATCCAGGCCTTGATGTAATATTATACAAATGCAAGTGCCATTTCACACATTCTGTGATGGGACCGCATAGTCCATGTTGTCTGTGATGGAGCCTGTAAATATGTGCAAAAGCCTTATGGTCAGGTCACAACTGTTTTTTATTAATTATGAATTATGAAATGGCCCTATAGTTTTCTCTCTCTTGAGCTCTGGGTTCACTCTGATTTGTTTCCTGAATGTTGTTTTGCCAGACTCCAAGGATCGTTAGAACCCAAAGCGGTGTTCTCCTGTGGATCATTCTATTCCCCAAACTCCATCATTTTGTCTTCCTCTTCTCTGTCCTCCAAATTGATATTTAATTCATTTCTTTGTGTGTGAATGGGAGCTTATGTATCCAGTGGTTTAAAGTCTGTAATATAATGTCAAAATGCACTGTATTTAATTTTACATGTTACGGGATGAGATGTGCAGCTTGTTGTCTGTGTCTACCAGTGACGGCAAGAGACTGTCAGTTTGATTCCTCCAAGTTGATGGCTTCTGTTTCCCTGGTAACTCAGAATCATTCTTTTTTGTTCACTTGCTTCCACTTTTTTTCTCCAGAGGCTGTCTCTCCCTCTCTCAAGTGCATGTTTCCTTTAACAACTGTGCCTACCTTGTCTCTCCAGTGCCTGTAGATTTGCTTGGTCCTCTGGCACCTACACTTGACCAAGTGCCTGCTAAGCACTTTCAGCTTTAAAGGTGCAGTCTATAACACTTTTTGTAACATTCTGAAAATATCTCCCCGCGATCTGCTAGTGCCTCATTATCTTCTTTTGCTGCCCCTGCCCCCAAGAGCTGGAAATAAACAACAGTGTGTAGAGTTTCTTAGGAAGTGCTGAAAAGAGAGATGAGCTGTCTCTGTCATGTTTTGTTTAGTCCTTGGTTCAAACACAGTACAGGTTGGGGTATGCTGGACAAATCTGTGTGCTTAGAAATGTAAACATAAATACAAACATGCTGTCATCCAGCATCGCTGACTGCACCTTGGTTACCTGTGCCACTAATAGCATGCCTTCTTCCTGCTAAGTGCCAAAGTTGATTCACTGTGTATGGCTATATAGGTGTCTTGTGTAGTGTCTACAGAGGACGCTTATATAGAGTTAGAAGCATCTCTGCTGCACTAGGGGATGCACTGCTACTGGTAGTCTGGTTTGAAGCTCATGGGACAGTTCCAGACTGCATTGAAGATGGGCTGATGGTCAGGACATTTTCCAGGTGCCAAATGCTATTTTATTGGGTCGTTACTGTAGGGTCTGCTGCTTGTCTTTTCCCTCCATGAAGCTGCAGCTGTGCTACTGTGTCATTTGAAGACCATGGTAGTGAAGACTGAGATTGGTTGTGCCTTTACACATTAAACAATGTGCCTGTTATGTCGGAAAGTTGTACTGTGTTTTTTTTTTGTCTGCCCTTTTGTCCTTCCTTGGGGGAAACATGGTATTTCCGTTTTGTTCCGTTTCGCCTGGTTTTGGCAGAGGACCAAGGAGCTTTCACTTGTGTTGCATATTTGCACACACACAACCTGAATTCCTCAGCAGTTGAGCATAATCTAATCGGCTTAGTTAGATTGAGATTTTTATGTTGCAGTCCACAGCAAATGGATTTGCACATGTTTATAGCATACAGCGGTAAGTAGTATGAGAACCCTTGGTTTTCTGCATTAATTGGTTATAATGTGGTTTTGGGTATAACTAATCACAACTTTATACAAATACAATATGTATAAGGTAATACATAGGAACTCATCAGTATCATTACCTGACTTTATCAAAGTGGCTGCAGAAAACTGCAGCCAGCAATGCATTCTGGGTCCCTTCCCCCTTCCTCCTCCCATCCCATTGCCATTTATGCCGTTTTCAACCCAAAATGCGTCGCTGGCTGCTGTTATCTGCAGCCGGCTTGATGAAGTCAGTCAGGTAATGTTAAATATGCCTAATCACAATTACAGCTACTACAGCTATTACAACTAAGTGATAAACCTAGGTAAGGAAGTTGTAAACCTCCTAAACCCCTTTGGCTTTGTTTAGTGACAAGAATGACATCCCCAGGTTCTTCTATTATCAGGTTTACCATTACCTCCGGGGTAACTTATCTAGTTCGAAACACTAGGAATACTTAGAATACCCTCCAGTGTTGGTAAAGCCATTATTTCCATCTGTGTTCATTGGGACTACTACTAATCAACAATAAACATTTGACATTTTTTAAATATCTATCTAGCAATGTATTAATTTGAGTTTCATGCATATGAATATAATGTGACAATTATAGTTTACTGAATACTGTAAAACTACAGACTATGAGCAAGACTAAGGTGGACATACACACACAACAGAAGCATATGTAGTTGTTTTACAAAATCTGTGCTTTTATTGGGCATTTTACAAGCTGTCACACGAGTAGGCTAAAACACTGGCATAACACTATCAGTGAGAGTTTCTCAGATTTTTTAAAAACTCCTCCAGCACATTCAGAAACACAATAATACATTTAGTGCAAAATGAGATTCTAAAAGTTGAGTGTACGTTTGTGTCCCCTTCACATTGATTATTATAAATAATAACCATTTCAGTTGCATTTTCCTTCTAAATACCATTGGCTAGAACATTTAAATTAGTTAAATTATTTCACAAATAATATTTTTACACTTATTGGTGTCAGGGTTTGTGGAACACCCTTATAGCATCAAGGCACAGTATCCAGTAGATCAGACGTTTCGGTAGTATTCAGTATATCAGTAGTGCGATTCAGTAGCATTTGTCGTGCTTTAAGGTAATTTTTTCAAGTCCAGAGCTGCCACTCGAGTTTGTCTCCTCTCAGACGCTGGTAAGACCTGAAGCAAGGGGGCGCTCTAAATTGAGGATACTGATCGTCACACATTCAGCTTGACTTCCAGGAAACACACCCAGCTCTGTTCCCCTCCTTCCCATAAACAGGAAGAGTCTCATAGGGTCAATGAGAATAAGCCATTTTGGGCTGTAGGAAAACACAAAGGGAGAAAAAAATGTTAGTGACAAGACTGTGACTGTACGAACTGGGCCCTGTCTGCTGGGTACTGCATGAGTCTGTGAGTTTTGTCAAGTTAACCCAGAGGTGTTCACTGGAAAGCCAGAGCGATATAGATAATAAGGATATTTGGATCAAAAGGCGAGATTGGCCTTCGGTTTGGGCACACTGTTTATTATGCCAACTTCAGATCACATAACTTGTCTGCTTTGAAGCAGATTAATCTTGCTGCTCCAGAGTAAAAGACGCTTCAAGAAAGAGGTCAAAGTTCTATTCAGACTTTAGTGCTACTTTATGGGATATAAAAGAAGATATAAAACACAGTCAGTTCTTTCCTTGTACACTAGCCTGACTTTGTCAAACAACAGATTTCAGACAAACTCTGTAAAAGGTGTTCATATGATTTATTAATTTAGTACCATCATTTCCAGTCTATCAACTGGGGGTTGATGCATACATTTGACTACATTTCTTCTGATCTGAAGTTAATAAATGGGGGAGGGTTATACATGGGAATTAATTTTTACCCCAGTCATTCTACTTTCTTATTAATCCTGATCTGATTCTGATGTATTGTTAGTGACATTCAATAACCTCACATGGGTAAGGTTAATACAGAGGTGCAGTCAACAGACGTTTTCTATTTATACAATCTTAAATTTGTATGCTGAAAGTATTGGAATCAGAATGTCTTATTTTCAGTCAATTTGCACTTTATGTTGTTATGTTTGCTAGGCCAGACTTAACTGTCTATCCACATATGACATGACCACATATGACTGTTCCTGTCATGAGATATTGGTGGATATTATGTTTTTGGATTGTTTTGGTGCTTGCGCACTCTGCGTTTGTCCCCTGCGTCAGTGGCTATCTGCTCTAGCGTACCACGCTGGCTCTAATCATGGTCTGATTCTAAAGTAAAGCATGCCGTCTCTCCCTTGATCTATATCACTGTAAATGAAACTCTGTCCCCGATTTACCATCTGACCGTCGTCTGACTTGACCTGTTCCACTGATGTAAACAAAAAAATTACCATCAATGCTTAGAGCTAAAACTTTCTGTACTTTATTAGTCTGTTGCATATTTCTGATAAAGTGGTGATTGAGAAAGAATGTGCCTGAGTCCATGGGGAGGATGGAGTGGAGAGTTACCCAAGAGTGATGAGGTTTTTCCAAAACCTTGTCAAAATCTAAGGGCCATTAGATGTAACTTCGGATCATTGGTGTTAGCGACCGATGTGAGACCCTGGAATGCGAGTCGCCACTGACTCTACCTGACTACTTCTTGGACTAATCAATTATTGTTATCTGACAACAGTCCTATGGTTTGTACATGGTGTGGCTTATGTTTGGGAAATTACTGTATGCTTGGTCTTGGCAGAGCTAGGGAAGGAACAAACAAACATTACGTCATTATGTGGGCAGTGCACGAACTACTGGAAGCTACATTAACTGTTCAAGAGAAAGCTCATAAATGTTAGAGATTGACTCAGATATAGATTTAGATGCTTCTCTAAGGTCACATTTGGACTCTCTGTCCCATTTCCTTTCCCTAGTAGCCACTTGTAGCCACTACCTTGACCTCAATGGAAAATGTCATGCAGTAAAGGTAAGACAAAGTTAAATGCATCAGGACAGAGAAATCTGACTTCACGTACACTTATGGGTGAGCATGGTACTGGCCTGTGTCAAGCGGATTGCCGTTTGCTGGTGCAAGGAATTGTGGGGTGTCAAGAATACACTGGTATACCATACCCTAAAGGAGCGGAGCACCCTTCCTAAACCTTTAGAGAATCCGAACAGCCATTGCCACTAAACATTTCCAGGTCATTTCACTCTGATAGGAACCTTTTTGTCATCATTCCAGTCATGCTGAATTGTGAAACATTACTCTCTCAAAGCTAATAAAACCTGAGCGACCTGATCCAGTTTCAGGATTCCAAGTCACACTAATCCTTAATGGTGCAATACTGTCTGATCCAGAGACCTTATGATGGCAAAAAGGGGTGATAAAACCCTGTGCCAGATGATAACTTAGTGACACACACTTAGTTCATCAGCATTCTGTCCCCGCTGACTCACACACTCACATGGAGACCACACCTATATTGAGAAACAAAATCCACACACAACCAGATAAAACCAGGCCATGTCACCATAACCAAGATACCTGCTCTGACTGGCATTTCCGTGAACGTGCTGTTGGGCAACATGCTTTGCTGAATGACACCAAGATCTGTTTCCATGTTGGCATTGTGCTGTAGCACAATGACATTTTTGGGAAAAGACAAACTCTCTGGAGAGGCTTGGTTGTCTTCTAAAGAAAGGCCGCTGTTCACATAACTATGGGGAGACTGCACCAATGCTTATGCAGGCACACACACACACAGTCATGCTTATGCCCTTATCTCCAAAGAACAGAGGTCCATGCCGTATCCAGTACAAGCCTTTGGAAACATAGGCAGACGCAAACACAGATAAAGAGGTGCTTACACTGTGTGACCTGCTAAGCTGTTGTCTTCCATTACAACTGACACGTAATAATGCTGAACAGGAGGGAGTTAAAAAGGTGTAGAGAATCTGGTCACCCATCCTTTGACTCCAAAGCTCCATCAAAGGAAGTATATAACAGACTTCATCCATTTTAAGGAGCTATGTGTCATTTTGGTGGAATATTTTTGGGTTTCAAGACTCACTGGACGCAGTACTACATTCACTTGCATTGAATGTAATACAATGGCCACAGATGGTAGAACGTGATATAGAAAATGGGATCAAAGATAGTTGACTTACAAGCTACATCCAGTAGATATCTGGATAGCACTGTGCTTAGATGTTTCTGACATAATGTTACATTTTTTACCTGTCCCCATCACACACATTTTCGTGATCTTAAATTTAGATCATACTCATGCGGTTGAAAGATAGGTCATAACCTATTGGGTACCTGTCAAAGTTGGTTGAACTTCCTGCCATGACAGCAGTGTGCTTTAACTTTAACTTTCTACTGTGCAGCAAATTTGGATATTTGGTTTGTGTGGTCAAAGAGCACGGTCATAACCCAGAATGAATGCAAGTACACTTACCAGCCACTGTGATCACTGTTGCCAGCACCATCCCCATAGAACCTGAGGAGAGGAGAGAGCAAGCCATACATCAGCTCATCTTCAGACACGGCTATCCTTAGGATAGGTTTGACGTACCCTTTTCCTAGGCTATAACTATATCACCATTATTTAGTTATAGACTTAATCTATTTTCTTTTTTATCTATATCTATTTATTTTCTCCTCTAAACTTTTGCTCATCTTTTTATTCCTCGATTGTATTGCTATTTTACCTATATACCTATCTTTATCTATCAGCATATAGACTCTTTCGAGAGAGTTCAATGATTAGTGTCTGCCGTTTCTGTTTTACCGTCCCATTTGGCTGTTTGCTGGGATATAAATGTAGTGGAAGTAGTTTGAGAATGAAATCCACCGTTCAGGTGTTGTGTTTGTTCTTACTTTTGATTTGGTCTACAGGACACAGACATTTAAACCAAAACTTTTAGAGCTGAATCCCAATTCCCCCCTTAAACCTAAGCCCTTAGCCCTCAAAGACCTAAAAGGCATAAATCAGCCAATCATGAAGTCCATTCATGCCAGTCATATCTTTGAGGGTTCAGAACCTAGAGGGGACATAGGGATTCAGCCTTACCACACAAACACGCATGCAAGCAAACACACACACACACACGCAGCAAAAACACAAAAACAAATAGCATTGAATGACAACTTACTATGTAGAAGAGGAGCTTTGCTTTTCCCATCTTTTCCGTGAGAAAGAAACATATGCACACAGGTTAATAACAACAACAACAACAACAGGAGGAGGCAAGAACATTATTTCTCTGTGTTGCACCGAACATGAGCAATAACAACAATCCAATATATGAAACATCATCCAAACAGCATCCAACCATCTGCTAAGCAGCCATTCACATGTTAAGGATGACCTAAGCATTGGTGTACATTTGAGGGTACATAGCATCTGCTATGCTATGCTATCTGCATCTGCAGGATAACGATGACTGTTTTAGATATTATAATACGATAATGAATGTCTAACTGTCAGGATCCTTTCACAAATGTGTGCTTGCTTTTGTGCGCGAATGCAATCCACATTCAACACCTCTTGCAATGCATTTGGATCACGTAGACCATGACATGAAGCTCCAGGACTTGACTCATAATAAAATTGACAATATGTACAAGTATTGATAGCTTAAGACATGACAGTCTATCTTACATTAGAAAGTGGTCTGGAGCATACCATAAAAATAAAGTTGCTGTTTCAGACTGTCGCAAATCAGGTAAGACGAGTACATCAAACTTTACAGTGTCCGCTGGCAGATGTTCTGCATGCAAGCTAAGCCTAGTTGCCAAGCCAACGAGGGGTCAGATTGTTTGAGTTTGTTGGAAAATTGTCCACAGTGCACAGACATTCTAAAACTTAACCGGACCAGACTCGACATGTCAAACTCTTCGGACTCTTCCAGAGTCTCGGTTATCATGTAATGCACACTATAAGGCACAGCAACTAGTTTGGGAACTGCACAATGCCAAAAGAGGAACAAGACCAAGATTAATCCAATCAGTTAGTACAGCTGCACAGTCAGCTCATGACAAGCACCAAGGCAAATTTATGATCACAAATGATTCTCCCACAGAACTGATAAGCAAAGTTACCTGGAACCGCCCAAATACAAACAAACATATGAACGGCTGTTTCATGGCCTACCTCAAACATAAAAACACCCATACTCTTCAAATGCATTGCAAACACGCTTAGCTCTTTCACTGAGATCCAGCGGCTGCTGGACATGAACTCCGCAGAGTTCGAACCTGCAGGTTCCACAGACAGACTGGGGCATATCAGAGTACATTACCTTTTGTTGTTGTTGCCTCGGCTGCAGTTCTCGGGGTAGTTTTGTCAGGATATGTGCTCCCTAAAAATGTATAACTTACCATTTCAGTATTTCAACTAATGCATGTAGGAATGGATTTGACCACTGTCTTTTGCATCCTAGCTCTTTAGCATTTGAAGACAGAATATGCAAGAGCATGACTTGTTTCTGAATGATCTCACCATCATTAAGATACAAAAATCTCATAAAAAAAACAATGTGTGTGTGTGATCATTGCCCCTTGATTTACCCTGATTTATAGCATTTTGATGTTAATTTGAAATATGATTTCTGCCACTGGGCTTACATTTAGAAACTTCATTGGAGCTGATCACTGTTATGTAAATCAGTCATTAATGAATGAAGTGCCCAGAATCAAGTGTCAGTGAAAGTCAAATCCATGAACCAGGAATCGAGTGTCTTACAGACATAAGTTCATTGACATTAGGAGAGGACTTCCAGTAGAACTGGTCCAGTGTCCTTCACGTCTTAAAAAGTGACAACTAAGTGGCTGCACTGAGGGCAGGAGGTACCTTTAGGTGTTGTGGTTTCCTTCACTGTTGTTCGTGAGATGGGTTTGATAGTGGATAGTTTGTCTTCTATGGAAGTATATACACAATATAATAAATGTCACCATTACAAAAAGCCTCAGATAAAGGCTTAGCACAACACTTGATTCTCACACTGAGGCAGCAGTCCAAGTGCCTCACCCTGGAAAAACACAGTCCAGAGAGGACTGACTGTGCCGAGACAATATAATAAACAAAGTTGTTCAAAAGTGATCCCTGATCTCACATTTCAGTACATGGGATTTCCAAATCCAGGTCACCTTGAAGTGTTTGAATGAAGCATGCATGGTCGCACTCACACACACAATTTTGCACAACAGATTGGATATTCACACATAATTTACCTTCACATTTTGGAACTGCAGGAATCCAACCATTCTCTTCACAGACAATTCTGGGTTGACCATCCATTTTGTATCCTTCATTGCATTTGTACACAAGGATATCCCGATAGCCATAAGGGCCACTATTTCCCACAATACGTTCAGCATTTGGTATGTTTGGCTTTTCACATTTCACCACTGTAGAAGACACACATTGCAATATCACTTATATGAATCAGATCATAATGGCAGAGCACATAGCCTAAACATGCTAGACTACTGAGTGGTCTGTGCTTAGATTTCCTGGACGGTCCTCATGGTTAAAGGAGAAATCCGGTGTGGATCAATCTATAGCCCTGTTGTTCGGGGTGTCTGAGTGCTGTCTATAGGAAATAATAAACAGAAAATTTTATACAACATAGGCGGAATAGCCAGCCAGCAGCTAACATCAACTGAATGGAGCATAAGGAAATTAAACTGGAAGTGAGTTTCTGTGTTGGTTAGTGTTAGCTGCTAATTTGCTACTTGGCTTATGTTGTAGCAAATTTCCATCATGTCCATGTGAATGTAAATGAGGTTAACCACTATGTATTCCCACTTAGATGTTCTCTTGCTGAACATTAAGTTAGGGAGATGCAATCTGTCTTTTTTTTTTCTGTCAGCATACTCTAATCTAGTCACTTAACCCAATCAACACAAGTAGTGACAAGCTTTGCTAATTCTGACAAGAGAATACTGTCAAACACCACTAGCAACTGCAGCATCCTACTTTTCATGTACTGTGCAAACTGCAATATGGGCTGCAAGTACCAAGCAGCCTACAGGCTGAAGCTAGAGAGAAAGCCAATGCCAAAAACATACATTTGCATTTGGGTCCTCCAATCCATGATCCATTTTGAGAGCAAATTGCTTCACGGTTTCCAAATAAGGTGTAGCCCTTGTTGCAGCCATAGACCACCACATCGCCGTAGTGATATTCTTCTTGTGGGGTTGACTCAAGCTGGCCGTTGGCGATGTTGTTTGGAGGATGTCCACATTTCACCACTAAAGAGAAAGACAAAACAGGTCAGAAGAGAGTGGAGAACCCTCTAAAAAAAACTAAAATTCTAAAATGGATAGTTCCGGTCATTTATTATGATCGTTTGAATCACCTCCAATACCATTGTAAAACCCTGGATATACCACATCTCACACATTTCATTCTATATTGCTCCACCATTAGAAAAAATATATATGGTGGCTGCGTTTGTGCACCAAAATGACGCTACACGTTGTGCCAAACAACTCCCCTGAGCTTTATTACCTTCGCAAACAGCCTCACGACCACTCCATTTCCCATCAGACAAGCATGTTCTTTGGCCATCTCCCACTAAGAAATACCTATAAAGTTAGCCACAAACACAATAGATATGATAGAATACAAATGCATGTCCAAGGACTCAAATATGCAGCTTACACATTCACACACATGTACAGAGCTGTAACAGGTGCAGGAATATTGAGTCTGCACACATGCTCAGTATTGAATACTGCTGCTAGAGAAAAAAAAGTTTACAGAATGGGAGAGAATTGTATCAATGCATCATTCACTTCCTTCCCACCACTCCTCTCCTCTTCAAATACATCAAAATGAGATATAAGAACCAACATCAAATTGAGAGATCAGACAAAAATATGTATATGTAGGTACAGACAGACTAGCGTGAACCAGGCCCTCAAACACGCATGCATGCACACACAAACACACACACAGCAAATAAAGAGCATACTTACCCCACATTACAGATGGCTGTGACAATGGCACCAAAGTCAATTCCTTCAGATGTGTTATACTGACCATTCATCACCTCCCCTGGGCTTCCACATGACTTTTCTAGAAAGCACCCGCAAACAAATACATGTGGTACAGAGTTTCAAGAATTTCCCTAAGTTATATTCTGCCTTTTCACTTTGATATTTGGGATGAACAAATCTGACATTTAGTAACTACGGTATAATAATGAATATAATCAAGGGCAATTCAAAGAAAACATACAAAAGCCCATCAGTAAAGGGAATACTGGAACAGTTGAGGCTGGTTGAGGGTTACTGTTCCATTTAAAGTGCATCTGTGAGGGTCATTTTAAAATGACACACCTTCCTTCTTTTATATAGTCTATTAAAGAAGAGTCCAGATAAAGGCTCAGTTACTTACAAAGTACATACTTATCTACTTGTCTTATAACTGAACAAATCTAACAAATTGACAGGTTCCCACTGTTAAGGCTTTGTGTCAATAGGTAGCTCAAATGTTGTGCCCATTTTGGTAATGCCAAATCAGTTCAAATGTAAAGAAGTGACTTTACTTTCGCAGGTGAAACTCTGTGGGTTCGGGTTCCATAGGCCGCCCTGGCACGTCACTGTCCGCAGCCCACTTGCGGCCACATACCCTAGGATACACGTGAGCTTTACAGAAGAAGTCTCTGGAAAACTGTTTTGCTGGATGTTATCCTCATGTAAAACGACATTTTCGCTGAGCTCTGGCTTTGTGCACTGGCCTGTAGCAAAAGGAGATGGAAGCCAAAAACAACAACAAAATAAGGTTGAATTTACACCAATATATTATCATTATACCTCACACAAACAATTCCACTTAAGTGATCATAGAAGGATAGCGTTTGGCAGCTGCTGTTAAAGTACACATAAGACTAAGTATAATATACTTTGGTGTCATGAAAACCCTGCAATTACAAACCCTATACAGTGGGTGTGCTTTTGTACAAGCCTGTTTTTATTAGCAATATAGGCAAAATGGCAACACTCGTTTTTTGCTAATTATATTATTATTATTTGTAAGGTTGCTTTGCTATGCTATGTTCTAAGAAATACAGTAATAGTAGTGTTAGCTAGCGTTCCTTAATCATGGACAAACAAATCTTTCGTTGTGCAATAACACAGTATATCAGTAACAGTATAAAAAACACCTTTATTATCTAAATTAATTCTGGTCTAAATAATAGCCTATAGGCTATATGCTATAATAGGCTATGAAAAAGATAATCCTGTAGACTACATCATATCTGTGTTTGCTGGGTTTGGTTGATTGTTTAAGGCTTTCTTTTTGAACTTTAAGATCTTGAACAAGCATCTCACCTTCTATTTTCGGGCACAAAAAGCACAAAATCCCCACACAAATCCAGATTTTTGGGAACAGCGTTACACCTCTTTTATCGTCACTTATCCACATGCTTGTCGGAGAAAAAACGCAGTTCCAGGGGTACAACTGTCTTCTCTGGTCTAAAGCAAAGACACCGGTGTTAGAACTGACCAATACTCTTTGCCCAAATATAACCTTCATCCAGTTTTACCAAATGTGTTACGTAGCAATGTTCGCCAAAAACAACGCTGGGATTATGTCTGGCCCAATGACTATAGTCATTGGACTGGCCATAATAACCAACGTTAGCGGTTACCTGTCGCCTGTCCAACCAGCGATTGGAACGAAGGCTATATTTGTCGAGCTGAATTGTGAATTGAAACAGTGAATACAGTCTCAAATTACTCAAAATTTGCTAATTTTACCGAACATTAACGCCAAGTACCGAAATCCTGCCACACATTCGATGGCACCTAGCGTAACTCTAAAAAGACTGGGCTATCATGCTAACAATTTCCTTCACGTTTGCATCTTAAGAGATCTTACCTTCGCCGTCCTCGATGCCAAACAAAATGACAAAGCCACGAATGTCGCGGTACTCGATGGATAAAGACCGCAAATCACACGAGTGGGAAGACGCCACGCCCCTGCGAGATGACACTCATTCCACAGTAACTGCCTCAGCAACACCAATGCCCCCTAATGCAGACTCAGTGTATGCTAAGACAAAATGGCTAAAAAGACATACAATTTTAAATGACAATGACTTTAAAAGGTATGGCAGGTAATTCATCAAATTAAGTTCAAAGTCAAAATATGTGTTTTAGACGATATGAAACCCCTGATTACACATCTTACACATCAGGAGCAGGAAGTCATAAAAGGCTTTTAACAAGTGATGTCAGTGTCCAAACTGGGTTAATTTTCTTAGTATTAACTCACAAGAACTTTGTATTGTGAAGTATTGCAGCCAAGATTCAAAAGATTATTGTTTAAACGCGTCATAAACTGAGTCAGTAGTAGGAGTGGCAAAGCACAAGCAGATTACTAGAGTGAGACAACTCAATGGCAAGTTAAGCAACTGCACCTCTTTCCTGTGACTGAAGACAGATAAGGGTCCCTGGCTTGACAAGGACCCTGATGTTGTTGTAAATAATAATGACAACAACAACAATAATAATAATCATCATCATAAATGCACAACTTGGGCAACTAATGTAAGAACACAAAGATTAGAGCACAGTACTTGAAAATTAATAAACATACAGAAAATAAACTACCAAAGAAAAAAAAAAAGAAATTGCAATGTCTAGCTAGCATAATTTGGTGGCTCAGCAACACCAATGCCCCTTAATGCAGACTCTAGGTATGCTAAGCCAAAATGCCTAAAAAGAAATAAAATTTTAAATAAGTGCATGGTAGGTAATTAATCGAATTAACTTCAAAGTCAAAATATGTTTTTTAGGGGATATGAGACCCCCCGAGTACACATCTTCATCAGGTAAGGAAGTCATAAAAGACTTTTAATGATTCATGATGTCAGTGCCCAAACTGGTTCAATTTTGTATTGATTTTCTTAGCATTAACTCACAGTACAAGAACTTTGTATTGTGATGCACTACAGCCTAGATTCAAAAGATTATTGCTTTAAAGTGTCATAACCTGAGTCAGTAAGAGTGTCAAAACACAAGCAGATTACAAGAGTGAGACAACTCACCGGCAAGTTAAGCAACTGCACTTCCTTCCTATGACTGAAGACAGAGATGCTGAGGGTCACTGGTGAAAGAAGACCCTTTCTACACTCTTTGTTCAGGCATCAGATCCAAATGCCTTTCAACTTTCTATAGTTTATGCTATTTTAGGATCAAGACAGATAGATCAACTTTGGCAATATATCACAATGTGAGAGTTTGTGAGGTTTAGAGAAATTATTTAGATTCTACATTTTTGGCACCTCAGTAGTTCAGGTGAATTTTACTTCAAGATGGTTAGTACAGAAGTTCCAAAATGATTCGTCGAAAACTTCCATTTTCTAGGTCTGAAGAAAAAAAACGTAAACTTTGCTTATCAAATATTTGCAGCACAGCAATGACAGGAAACCCTCAATGTTTAATAGTTTTCAACAAAAGCATATTAGATATTATGAGAATAATACAGATAACACTGAATTCAGAGAATTTGCTGTCATTTTGGGAACTGAACAAAAAAAATGGCAGCAGCCTTTTCAGGGTGACCATGGCGGAAATGCCTCACAGTAGGTCAATATGACATAGGGATGTGCAGGTATTATGGAATTTATAGAATTTGTATTTGCCACAGTGACTTAAACATGGACTTTCACCTGAAGATACTGTGTGACTGAGCATCTTAGGAAATGCAGGCAGGTTGGCATGCTTATCAGTCAGCTTCGGTGCCATGCGGATTGAGTGCATCTTGTCTAAGTCATAAAAGTTAGCAATATGTCGCCAAAGGACATTTTTCCATTCAGTCTAAGAAAAAATGTACATGACTTTGAATGGACTACACATGTTTGTTTCTTATGTTCTCTTTTTTCAGTTGTAATCACCCCAGTCTGAGCCATCCTCACCTTCCCACGGTCCACCCGCCACAGCTCCACCCTGCCATTCCTGCTTCAGCTCCACCCATGCACATGGAGCCTGGTGGAGTACTTTGTGGGATGGTGTCAGCGTAGGCTCTGCTTCCTCGGGAGGCTGAGGTCCTTTAATGTTTGCAGCAAACTCCTGCTTCTGTTTTATGATTCTGCCATGGCCAGTGTTCTTTTCTATGCTGTGGGGAGGGGGGGGGGGGGGCAGCACTCTAGACGACTGGACAGGCTAAAAGGGGGTGTCCCTTCTTTCACTGGTATACAATGTGCATATGTGTACATGTGAGATGTGTATATGATGTATATATGTACATGTGAGATGTATGATGTATAGGTGGGATATGTTATATGTGATATGTTTATGATGTTTATACGCTGTTGGACACCTTAATTTCCTTCAGGATAAATAAAGTAACTCTACTCTACTCTACTACCCTGCCAATCCGGCTTCAGCTCAATTCTGCCACCATTTGTGGTTTATTTGTGGCTAAATATTTTCAATGTGCCTCCTGAACTTCCAAAGCTGATGGCTTTGTCAGCCTGCCATTGGTGGTGTACCTTTTCTTTTCCACCATCCCTGCCACTATTTGACCCCTGCCATCCTTGCTCCAGCTCCACCCTGCGACCCTCCCACTGTTTTCTTGTCCCTTTGCCCTCTGCCACCCCCACCCCTACCCCTCCACACAGCCCGCTTAGTAATTGCTCTTATTTTTATTTCTTTATCCAGCTTTCATTAGCTTAGAATGCCCCTCTCCATGACTACCATCCCCTATTTCCTACCCCCCCCTGCTTTAATTCCACCCTGCCACTGTTTGTCCCCTGCCAGCCTTATTTTGTTAATGTTATCCCTTGAACGAGTTCCCTGCATCAGCCCTACCATAGATGTTCCCCTCATGCCACAGTCCTCCACCCCCGCTATCTCTCCCACAGCTCCCTTGTTCAGAATTGTTCTCCTCTACCACAGTCCCATTCTGCTTTGGTTCTCCCCAGTTATCCATGGAGCAGAACTTTCGACAGGAAGGTTTCATGAAGGCCTTACAGCTGAGCCACCCCACACACAGGCAGACTAATGACTAAAATTTTAACTATTTAATATGATTTTAAGATTTAACATTAAAGAAAATAAAATAAAGAAAAATTAAAGACTAAATGGTCTAAGTGTCTTTACTCTGGCTTTGCGCTTCTCAGGAGGATACAACCTGCAGGGAGCAGGCTGTTAAGAAATTAGAAAGAAAAGTGCAAGACAACACCCAAGTGGAAACTTGCTGAAGAGGAGTCCAAGAGACAGAGACTGAAAGAGATATGGGGATAGCCAGTTTCCCTTCTATCCCAGTCATAATTCCCACGGCCATCCCTGCTTCAGTTCAGTTCAGTTCACTCTAATTCATGTTTGTATGTGTTATATTTGTTTCTTTTTTCACATTTACACAACTGCCCACTGTGTACTTTGTACATGTAAGCTGTACACGTAAAAAGTTATTTTACATTGTTAATGTACACTGTGTGGCATCACACACAATGTTTTGTAATTTCAAAGTTCAAAGTTGCTTTTATTGTCAATTTCTTCATGTGTACTTGACATGCAAAGGAATCCAAATTACGTTTCCCACTGTCCCATGCGTGTACGTGGACAACAGTAAAGTGCAGATGCACAAGACAGGACAATTCTAGTCCTAGTTTGTATAAATAAATAAGTGCAAGTAGCTTAAGGCTACTTTTGCCTAGTAACTTTGTTACTTTGTCAAAGAAATGCAGTGGTGGAGGATTACTACATTGCACAAAGGTATAGCATCTAAAGTGAGTGTTTAGGTAAGAACTATCTGAATCAATAAAAGGAAATTTAAAATTGCCATTTGTGCAGTTAGTCTCTACTAATGATGGTTCACATTGTAAATATAAGGTGATTAAGTGATTAACTGAAGGTTGTTAATGATAGAGTAAGACTTTTCTCTTAAAATGATTGCAATTTATAGCTGCACATCCGTAAGGCATTGCCTTTTCTTTTTCTCACCTTAAATCACTTTTTCTTAAATCTTTATTATTAAAAAAGCAGGACTATTAGCAGTGTTTTATGTAAGGTACCATTACAGCTAGGCCTATGTGTTTAATAACATGTAACCAAAGTTTTACTTTCCACGTTATTTTCAGTTTAGTAGAACGTCATGCGTGCATGCTACAAGTTCAATCATTAAATGATTAAAAGTATATAATAATAATAATAAATGGCCCTAAAAGTTTTAGTTTCCTCTGCCATTACGTGCAATGTTCTCGCTGACCTATGAGTGTCCACTATTTCTTATTTCAATCCTAATGGAAATCCACACCCAGGTTGCGACCATTACAATGAACATAGAGAAATTAAGTTGGTAAACTGATGAGAACAACGAATTTAACCGTTTAGCTCCATAGAACTCCATCGTTTTTGCACCACCTTGTGATTGCCCCTAGCGGATTTGCAACAGAATGCTGGTACAATGGAGTTAATAGGGAGTGAACCGGCACTCCGTAGATAGGCTGACTCAACGCAAAGTGCACTGCGTTGCCTTGTGATTTTCCGGTTTCATTGCTTTCACATTGCCATCAATATGCATGGACAGTAAAAGAAGTATACCGCTTTGGTTTCCGCTGGCCAATTTCACCTGCTGCTTTTGCTCTTCGCAGGAGCGCTTTACGTTTTAAGTCACCACCTGTACAGGCTACTGAATTAGCTGTATAGCTTTTCATACCGGCTTCAAACTCAAAAATACAAATGAATCCCTCTAGTTTCCCTCCAAGTTTCAACAATGCTAGTTAAAGACACATAATGCTGACTCAGTGTTAAAAAACACCGTTGCTCATCATCGTCACATATCAGGCAGACCGCTAATCGCTAGCAACATAGCATGCCATGTTGTCTTGCGATGCAATTTCTGGCTAACGTTAGCAAGCTAACTTATGTTATCGGTTTGTTTTTGGCCAGTCATGGACGTATTTCAATTTATAACCAACATGCGCCGTGCCGTATCACCTAACCCCGCGGGAGCAGGAAAATACATGACATGACATGAAGTTATCTCCAAATATCCACGAATGCTAACTTTAGATTGCATCAACCCATGTGTTGTTTTTCTGGCTTCCCCACTGGTTGGAGGAACAAACACCTATTATCCCAGCTATTATCCTACCCATATTCACCTTTTGAAGCATTTTCATAAGATTTCCTCTGAGATAAATGAAAGCACCAATGGTGAAAAACAAATTCTGATATTTTTTTTCAAACAAGAACAAGATAATGAAGTTAAGTTTACATCATGTACATACACTGGTAGTTAACACCCCACCACCCTACTCCGCACACACAAATATACATTTATGACAGAACAAAGGGATTATAACAGCCATTTGGTTTAATACTTGCACAATTTACTCTTTGCAATTGGACACAGGATAAGATAAGATTGGACATCCTGCCTTCAAAAACAAACACCTATTACAACTTCAGTAAATTCCTGAAAATCCCAAACATATTTCTGAGTCTAAATTTCAACTTTAGCAACACAACAAAAACGAATTTAACTTAAAACAAAACAGTGCAAACATTTTCCAGCTTTACATTCCAATAAATAAATACATCATATCATGATATGATAACATTCGCTACTTTGCACTAATTTGGCTCAATGTGAACACACATAGGCAAGTTTTCTTAGGATGCAGACCAGTGACAGTTTCTCATATGAGAACCAAGGACTGAGAGTGCTAAAGTTACAGGCACTTTATCTGGGAAGATTATGATAAGACATACAGAAAGGCTTTTGCAAACCTCAGTGACTCATGAATCAACAAATTAATAATAAGTAACAGAGCATTAGGTCTTCAAAAAGGCAGGAATGTCTGTGGGGAAGTTGCCAGCAGGGGAGGTGTCTTTTAGGAGTTTGTGATCCAAAAAAGGTGTAGCATATAATCACAATGCTTTAAGAAATGTGTGTACAAGCTCTAGTTACAAATTGCTGATATTTCAACTTGACCTTCTGACCTAAGGCAGTTCTTGCTGGCATGGACTTTCCTCTGGAACAGGAGGGATGCAGCCACCATTCCACTTGTGCGTGCGCATGCACGCACTGCAGCTCAGCTTCATCGTCATGTACACACACACACACACACACACACACACACACACACACACAAAAGGTTCCGCACTCTACACGATAATATGCTGCATGACTGCTTTTTTCTGAGCGGAGAAGAGAAACACACACACACACACACACACACACACACACACACACACACACACACACAGAATCAGAATGTTATCCACCAAGCCAGGGAAACAGTATATCCCCTTAGTCTCAGAAGTGGCTGCAGGTCATGCTAGTAGTTAATTTCTTGGCTGTATTCCAGCGTTCACCACTGGCAGATTTAAATTGGCTATGCAAGCCCATCTGGCCACAGGGCCACTGGAGCTTGTTACCAATTTGCCAAAAGGATCTAGGATCCAAGAACCGATTGCTAATCCAGCAGAGGGCAGGGTTTATATCATTCACAATCAGTGCAGGCATCTACATTTCCATCTATGGTTACACTATGGGCATGTATTTTCCTTTGAATTGAAGGCTTCAGTTTCCCCGACTAGAATTAGCAGAACAGAAACTGAAGGTAGAACCAATAAATTTAAAGGAAAAACAGAATGGGAAAACCATTTTCTTTTGGCTTTGTTGAATTAGGAAAGATTGTGCATTGCCACACAGCTGTCAGGGACAAAAGGCACTGTTGTGCCCCCTTTCATCAAATCTTAAAGTTAGAAACTAAAAGTCAAAAAATGGCAGAATTTGAACAAAGCCCTACTGTACAGTATGGGATATCAAGTACGGTTTTCCTGTTTGCTAAAGAGAGTGCCATGTAGCCAAAATAAATCAAAGTTAAAAACATTCTATCAGAGAACAAGGTACAGTACATTCATGCATTGCTCCCCTTGCCAATCCTTAGCCCTGAACTGTTAAAACTGGTGAGGATCAACACCAAAATAGGCTGATTCATGCCAGTCTTAAAGGGTTCAGGGCTAAGGGCTGGGGAGGGGTGTATATTGGAATTTAGCCTGTCTTCTGTAAACTGTAAAACTGTAATTGATGTGGTGACATATATAGTGATGGTGCTACTCACAGTATAGTTACAGATGGATATTATTCTATATTATACATAAACTTACACCATGCACAGCAGTAGGCCTATCTTGCATCACCACAGCTTTTATCTGAAATGTGACCTGATCATTTTCTCCACTGTGACCACCATCCTTGTAGCTGACAGTGAGGAACCTCCTAACATTACAAGGGCCTTTCAATGGCTCTGATCAACAAGACTAGTGTCATAACCACAGGCGGTTTACTGATGGATCTACTCACTAGTGTGTGAGCCGTTCCTCTGTTGGACTAGAGAGCGTTTTCTGCGTCACTCCCTTTCAGCTCTTGGTTCTCTGCGGGACCCTGGGGTCCAGTGTAGCTCTTCTGCTTATTCTTCCACCACCTACAATCCCAAAGACAAAAAATGGTCAATAATGACAATAATGACAAGAACAAATATCCAAACCCAGTTCCCAAACTCTACTGCAGTCAGTCACTACCCAAGGACAAACAAGTGAAGACCCACCCTGCCAGCTGAGAGAGTGGTTAAAATATCCCTGACTGGTAATGCATGTTGGCCTTATAAGATTGACGTTGGCTATGTCTAAAGGGATTTAAAAACACTTAAAATGCTTTCGTTCTTATTAAAACTTTCAGAAAATCCCTTCATTTGTAGTGCTTGTACACTGCCATTGCGTTCTACGTCATTTACGTCAGAATGCTTTCTGGGAAAAAAATTAATTGCTGATTATGGTGTAATGAACACTTCTTCTGTTCAGCCTTTACAGTTTTAACTTGAGTGCATCGTAAATCAGGAGGACAACGCTGAAGCCAATACTCAAAATTCATGAGAAAATCAGAGAATCAGGGAGAGAAATGAGGGGAAAAAAGTGAAACTGTCATGGTCCTGCTTCCTGATACCTTGGCCCCCCCACTGGACTATCAATGAACTGCAACCTCTGTGTTTTGTTTTCGTTCCCCATGTGCTTCTGTTCTGTTGCCTGCCCTGCCCCTTTCTCCTCCCCTGCTCTACACCTGCTACTCATGATTCTGTTTTCCCCATAATGAGTTTCAGCTGTCCCCTGTTTGTCCTGGTGCTCCTGTTCCCTATATAAACCCCAGTCTTTTCTCTGTCCTTTGTCTGATCATCCGACCTCGTTCCCCATTTGTTGTTAGGTTGTATCTACTCCGCTTACCTACCCGTGAGTTGTTTTCGTGTTTTTTCCCCGTTCTCGTTTCTCGTGTCTGCCTCTGGAATTCTTGTGAGTTTCTTTTGTTTCCCCGAACCCCTGCTCTTTGATACCTGTTGACCTGTTTTTGCCACTGTGAAGTTTCCAAGATCTCCTGAGCTTACCTTCCTCCGCATACTGCTTTTTGTATAGTTTTTGTTCCTTTGAAATAAACCGTGCCGATCTGCATTTGGGTTTCTGTCCTGAGCTTTAGCGAACGTGACAGAAACAATGTCAATGGTGTTAACATGCTTCAACAGCTTAGACCAGCGCAACCTGGTGATGTCAATTTTTACCCAGAAGGCATAAGACGGAAAAAAACAATGGCAGTTTACGAGTGAAAGGATTTTCTAACACTTTCAATAAAACTGAAAACATTTTGAGTGTTTTATTAATCACATTTACATAGCTGACAATGTAAATAATATAAGGCCGACATGTCTTACTAGCCAGGGGTCCTTTTCAGATAAGATCAAAAGGGAGAGCGTAAGACAGGACAGAAACTAGAAACTAGAAAGGAAACTCGAGGGAAGGGCAAGAGAAAAAAAGAGAGAAAAGAAATGGTTAAAGTTACACAAATCCTGAACTGAAAAGGTCACAAAAAGATCTGGTACAGTCAGGCAGATAGAGAAAACATAGACCAAATGGGATCTTACCATATGCAGTATATAATAATTATTATTATCACTGAGAAGAGAACAGAGCAACAGAGTTAGCATCAGGGCATTTCAAATGAACATGTTTTTATCTGGCTTGTATACTTCATCTACATTTATATTTACATGTATGCCATTAGCAGACACTTTTATCCAAAGTGACTTACATTTGTCAACCTTGCTCAGTGCCTTGCTTAAGGGCACAATGGTGGCACCGGGATTCAGCCCACAAATTTCAGGCTACTAGCATGCCAGGTTCCTTAACTGCTACGCCACCACCACATATATGATACATAATTTCTTTCAATAACTTGTGAATGAAGGTACAGTATGACCAAACTAGCTAGAGGTAGGAACGTGTGAGAATCATCATGCACAAAAGACAATCAATGCAAGTGCACCTACCTAAAGCAGCCAATACAGCAACAATTACTGTAGAGAAACACAAACACAAGTTAGTTTTTACATGCTGATGCCCTCCTGATATTAAACTGAAACCACCCCACAATACATACATGCACACAAATAAATGCATAAGTGTAAGATGTCATCTAAATATAGACCTACTTATTGGAATATTAAGAGTACTTGGAGATTCTTCTGTAGGAAAAAGAGAAACACAAACAAAAAAATCTTTATTTACACACGATACATTCTGTGTATCAATTCTGTTTGAAATGGAGAACACAATATCTAAAATGGTTTGAATGAAACAGTTAACAGATGCCATACTATTCTAGAGTATCATTTCAAAACAAGAGCATGCCTCAACACTAGCCAGGCTGACGAGGCAGTGGGACCACCACTGAGGATTTTATTTTGCTGCAATGCCTCTTCAGGCTACTCTGTGAAGACATCTGATTCTACCAACGTGAAAATGTAGACCCAAATTAGCACACAGGAATTGGAAGCTGGGGCCTATAGTTGTTCAAACAAAGTGCCCACCCATCAGGAAGTAAATGCTCTCTACGACAAGGCTTCAGACTAAGTGAAAGATTCTGGTCCATCAGGCTACTTCAACACTGCTTTGTGGTCCAAAACGTCAGGACTGTGAATGAAACGTTCAGAGGGCCCAATCCACATGCTCACCCACACTCACATGGCAATAAACCTTGCCATCTCTCTGCCTATACCAATACAGGCTAGCCTGTCTTGTTATATGCATATAAAATAATTATCATCATAAATTGATGCACTGCAAAAGAATACCTGAAGTAGCCTATAACATGAGTACAAAGTATACAGTATGACAAATTCTCAGGTCTCACCAGCACAAAGTCCAGGTACAGACACATACATGGACAAAGACCATTTACACTCAAACTATTTCCAATACAGCACAATTTCCACTACATGGCTGTGTATACAATACAAGTTAATGTTTTGTTTAGGCAGCAATAACAACTAGAAAAGTATGAATTATCACAGCAAGCTATCCTTGGTTCAAGGGGTACATAGCTATCCTTGGTTCAAATGTCTCAGGCGGTACTCTGCATTTGAAAGTTTGGGAACCACTGCTCTAAAACAACAGATAATTCAGACTGACCACATGATACCAACAGCAACTGCCAGTTCACTGTGACCTCTGAAACAACCAACCAATCATGACAAAAACAAACCAAATGACCACAGGCAAAATTTTAAAGGGCGTCTTCAGTACAGACAGACAAAATGTCAAACCAGACCTTTGCACACAGGGGGTTTGGATAACCACTGTCCATCAGATCCACATTCCAACTGAGAACTGCCAACCAGTTCCTGCTTAGCTGGACACTTGTATGTTATGATGTAACCAGGCTCATAGGGGCCACCTGCTGTAAAGGTGGCATTGGTGGCCGGTAGTTCAGGACATTTCACCACTACAGGAAACAATGAGGATACAACAATCAAATACACATGGAAATGTTAAAATGATCTCTGTTCAAGGCATATAAACCAGAGGCAACTCATAATGGAAGCCAGGGGAAGCCCAGCCTCCTCAGTATTAAATGGTTTAATAAACTGTGGAGATATAAGAATAATCTTCTGAGCTAAGAGTTGCAATTAATCACCTAATGTAATAACTTATGTTGATTATGCACGGCACATTTTCATGATAAGATGATAATCAAGTGGGAGTGCTAGGAAGGCATGGCCAGGCTAGGCTTCCACAAAGATGAATAGAAAATCGTAAATGGGCGGGCCTGGGAAGCGGGCTTCATGTTTTACACCAATCAGATCAGAAAAGTTATGATGCAGTCTAGAGTCTTGTCAGTTCATTGGTCTATCACTCAGTGCTGGTCAGATAGATTCAGATTGATAACTAGATTAATTCTCATTGAACGGTAATGGCTCGTAAAAGAGAAGGGTTGACTTTCATCAGATGTTGCAACTGTGTAGAAAACACCATTTGAATTCCTAGCATAGCACTATGGCCAAGCCTAAACCAAGTGGTTCACTGTTAGCAAGACTGTGGCCATGCCTGCTCTTTGAGTAACAGCATATGCAAGGTATTCAAAACTATGGATTTGAAAGTTTGGGAACCACTGCTCTAAAACAACAGATAATTCAGACTGACCACATGATACCAACAGCAACTGCCAGTTCACCATGACCTCTGAAACAACCAACCAATCATGACAAAAACAAACCAAATGACCATAGGCAAAAACTTAAAGGGCGTCTTCAGTATAGACAGTCAAAATGTCAAACCAGACCTTTGCACACAGGGGGGTTGGATAACCACTGTCCATCAGATCCACATTTCAACTGAGAACTGCCAACCAGTTCCTGCTTAGCTGGACACTTGTATGTTATGATGTAACCAGGCTCATAGGGGCCACCTGCTGTAAAGGTGGCATTGGTGGCCAGTGGTTCAGGACATTTCACCACTACAGGAAACAATGAGGATACAACAACCGTTAAATACACAGACACAGGCGCCAGTTTCCTCAGTACTAAAAAGGCTTAATAAACTGTAGAGATGTAAGAATGATCTTGAGAGCTAAGAGGGTTTGTGTAAAGCGTAATTTGCCCTCCAAAGTGCAAACATGGAAAGCCCTGGAAAGCCAAGGGAGAACAGCAGCAAAAAATAGCAGCATTAATACGTTAGGCACAACATGTAAGGAGGAGCTGGGGCCAAGGTGGAGGATTGGCATGAAAGGGCAAGTGACATATATATGGGGATGCACATAGATATTATATAGTAACCTAGATACTGCACTGTCCATCGACTATTAAGTGGAATAAGTCAACATGGTCGCCATATTGGTAGGGACAACATTTCCCATAAATGCTACGTATGGCAGCAAAGGAGGTGGCTAACGTAGGCTAATTGTTAGACAGGTAGGCTAATACATGTAGGCTACATGAAAACTACACTAGGTTAGACGGACACTAGTACTAACACCACCCTGGGTAAGGACATAATAAATATACATTCATTTAATAATTCCACTATGATTAATTACCTTGAAATATACAACATAGCCTTAGTTAACTGACGAAAACTTTACCTTGTCTCTCCTATACTCACTGTGGTACTTGGAGGTTATCTGTAACCAAAGTCCTTGAAAACACCAAATCACACTATACTGTCATTTGGGTATTTTAGATTGTAATAAAGGTCGTCAGCGGTCAAATTGACTCATTTAATTATTTATTCCTTTTTAAGAGTATAGGGGGATAATTTAACCTTTTCTGACCATGTCTGCGCGTTGGCACGCCTATAAGACAACACCTGGCTACAAGAAAAACGATAAATTCTCCTATGCTGTTAATGAATCGTAAATAAATACATTTCCAACAAAGCCCATTGCTCAAAACGACCGAATGGTGCAATTTGTTGCTTTCAATGGCTTAAGAAAATGGTTAAAGATGAACCAAAGTACCTGCACTGTTTGTCAGCTTGCAACTTCTTTAAAACAACCAAATACAACAACAAAATACATATTTAGCTTGTTAGCATGCCTGCTGCACACGTCTACGTGGTCTGATCATCGGTGCACAACTCACAACTTGAGTATTTTATTGATTTCTGCTCAGAGACATATTAGAGACATGGCTTCTTTTCATTTGCGGTGTGGAGTTGTCCCTGGCAATATAGCAGCGCCATTCACGGATGTTCTAGCCCAATGCAATTTCTAGGTTAACATCTAATATCTATGGGGATGCAAATCAGCTTTGATTGACATAAAATCTATACGTATAAAATCTATATAATTAATACAGATAAAGGAAAATGACAAACCTGACCTTCAAGACAGACTGGAGGTTTTGAAGACCACTGTTCGTTAGATCCACATTTCAACTGAGAACTGCCAACCAGATACTGCCCAGTTGGGCACTTGTACTCAATGACAGATTGGTGTTTATAGGGACCAACTGCCCCCTGAGTGATGGTGGCATTGGTGGCATAAACCTTAGGACATTCAATCTCTATGGGAAAGAATAGGGAACATTTAAACACTCGCAATACCATGTAAACACAACAGCTGTCATGATGCTAAGAATTGTAACCTACCAACACCTGGAAAAATACTCAATACTATTTTCATTACCAAAGGAGGGGGTAGAAAGGCTGAAAACAATGAGAAATTTCTGAGGAATTTTTGACTAAAACTGACTGCAAAGGGCCTACAGCACTTGTCATATTGAGCCAGTTAGGTTTAACTCATGTTTGTGGGTATGTGTGTGTGGTGTGTGTGTCAGACCGTCTGCACCAGCGCTATGTGTAATTGTGTCATCTGGATGAGGTTGGTATCAATACTACAAACAAACACACACACACAGAAAAAGAGATAGTTAGATAGATAGATAGATAGATAGATAGATAGATAGATAGACAACAAATAAGCAAGTGTGTGTGAGTGAGTGAGTGCAGTGAAAGTGTTCATGCATGCATGCATACAAGTCTGGAAGTGAATTGTTTGGACACAGTTGACTTCAAGGAGGCACACACGAAAGAGAGCCACTGTCGGAAAAATAGCGGTGACACGCATCAAGTGCGTCTTGCTTGCACAAGATGAAAGCAGGAAATCAGTGAATGCCAAAAGTACCAACTCTCATATCACACAGTCAAGAGCATAAGATATGTAGTACAACACTGGCATGAAGAAAGTACAGAATCAGACAAACAACATGATCAATGATGTTGGCATTGGTGCCACCTGGCTCAGGACATTCCACCACTACAGAAGACAACAGGAACATGCATCACCACAACACACACATATGCTCACACTCACACCACTGAGCATAAGCAAAGCTGAAAGCAATGGGCAGCTAAGGAGGGCCTTTACTCAGCAAGGTGTTGTAAAAAAATAAAAACAGAAATTGCAATAGCATCAAAAACGGTGAAGAACATGTTGCCATGCACCATCACTTAGTTATGCTGCTATAGCCTAGTGCCACCACAAAACTCTGTCATGCCATACAACTCTCCCTCTCGCATACATATATTTACATATATATGCATAAACAACACATATGATCAGTGAAGTGTGAGACTGGCCTGACTCATTTGCTTTCTCCGTCTTACCCCACAATCATCTCTGCTAAGTGTCATCCCTCCCACTGGCTAGAGGCCCTTCCTAGACACCCATGCTAGGACCAACTCTCCTTCCAGAGCCCCCATGACTGACCAGTCCTCACAATGGCACTGTCAAAGTGGACCCTCCCAATGCTTCCCTCATGATCAATCTTACTTCTTGACTTTAGCATCATGTATGGCTGCTACTACTCCGTCCTGCCATAACTTTTGACAATCACCTGGAGTGAACCTTATGTCCCTAACAATGTTTGAGCTCCATGGATTCTTTAGAGACAGGGCACCAGCAGCAACACCCTGCTCACTGTCTACAGAACCTCAGTGTAGACACACACATGTACAGTAGAACTCGGAGAAGAACCAGAGTGCACTGCAAGACAAGTGAGCAGCAATTAGGCCGCTTGCTTGCCACTCAACTGCAAAATGTAGGCCAGAGTTTTTGGCTGGAATGCCCTCTGGTTTAGAAGCACATAAGCATAACTATGTGGGCAAAGAGGCCTTGAGAAGTCTCAAACATTTCAATAGCATAAAGCACACTTAATGTTAAGATGTAGAGTACAAAGTAGGCACTTCCTGTTGTAATAAATGATGGTTGATGACCATTTTTACTCTCCAAAAATTTTTCCCAATTCACTAGGACTGACTTTTTCGTCAAGTACGACATTTAACATATGATATAGAATAAGTCTCATTTCACTTTACCTTTACATTCCGGGATAAGAGACCATCCATGCTCTTCACAGACCATTCGGCCCGAATCCGTTGTCATCTTGAATCCATCATTACACACATATTCCAGGATGGCCTTGTGGCCATATGGTCCACTTCCACCCGTAACACGTCTGGCATTAGCGATGTCTGGTCTATCGCAATGCACCTCTGCGTAAGAGAGACACAGACACTTTAACTGTGCAGAGAAGTAGAGAAGAAGCCTGGTAGACAAGTATTGGAGCCGTTTTGCACTTTTGTGTTTTCAAAATTGATATGATCTTGAGTTGCATAATGTTGATGAAATTCTGATAATATTAATGTTTATAAAATATGGTTAGATCCTTTTTTGAAATATTTTGTGCTGTTGCTGACCGGCCATGATTTGCCATCCTGTCTGACAAGTGTGACGTCTGAGAATTCATTCATTCTGTCAAACAAAGCCAAACCAGTGCAATGCTGTTTCATGTACATTTATACATTTAGCAGATGCTTTTATCCAAAGCGACTTACATTTGTCAACTATCAATTATATCAGGGCCAGTCTCCCCTAGAGCAACTTAGGGCTAAGTAGGACCTTGCTCAAGGGCACAACGGTAGCAGCCAGGATTTGAACCCACAATTTTCCAGTCACTTGCATGCTAGCCAGGTTCCTTAACCACTACGCCACCACCTTTTCAGCAACAGAGTGCAGTATTATATTATATTAATTAATTATCATTTACAATTAATTCACAGTATTTAATTATCATTATTTAATTATCTATTTAT
Organism: Tenualosa thibaudeaui; assembly: GCA_027481765.1. Classification (NCBI taxonomy): domain Eukaryota; kingdom Metazoa; phylum Chordata; class Actinopteri; order Clupeiformes; family Clupeidae; genus Tenualosa; species Tenualosa thibaudeaui. The sequence goes on from JAIFZK010000005.1 coordinate 23,462,442, forward strand.
AATTAATTAATCAATCCATCAATTAATCAAAATGCAGTGACTACGAAAAAAGTGAAACTGAAACAGAAAAATATCTTTAAAGTTTACAGTGTCCTGCAAAATGTGCTGTATGTAGAAGATGCTTAAGTCTACTTAAAAGGATTTTTTTTTTTTTTTGCACATTAACTTTGATGGTTGATCTTACCTACATCATAATTCACAGAGAATGGAGCAGCAGAGTGCAGTATTTGCTAAATTAATGCAACTTACTGCATTTTTCAGAACAAAACTCTGAGGTCTTGCAGACTGTATTTTTAAGATGCACATTATCCGTGTTGATGGTCTGGGAAGCGGTTGCTGCAAAGCTGGCACTACAACAAGACTCTTTTGCTTTTCAAAGAGTATGGACACGGTCGATAGGCATGCGTTTATTTTACAATGACTGGGAACTTTTTAAAACTTTGAATTCACTGGTTCTGCCTTCAGTTTCTCATCCATAGAAAATTTTGTCGATGCAAACCAAAACCTTTGGAGAGTTCCCTGGCGTACTATGGCAAAACTAGGTGCAACTAGCCTGGCTAGTCAGAAAGTCCCTGTAAGAACAATTCAGCCAAACTGTTCATATCATTTAATTGTACCAGTAGGGGGTGATGTTGTCTACTCCACACATCGTTAATGGTATGAAAAAGTAACTTATGTGTAACCTACTTGGTCAAATTCAAGGCTTAACCACATTGTAATTCAATGTAAATCAATTGCTAAAAATGATAAAGGCACTACTGAACTACCAAAAAAACTGATAAACTACTATTCTTTTCTTGATAGCCCAGTCTCTTACTAACAGTGTCTGAGGATGCATGTGGCATGTGTGTCTTGTTTCTCCTGCCATTCTTAAGAGAGTGTGTGATGTATGCAGTACAAGGTAAACTCATTGAAATGAGCCAAACCTACTTGTGCATCGAGGTTGTGAAGACCAGAAGCCAATGCTACTGCCATCGCTTTTGCAGTACACATTGTCACCTTCAAACAGAGTGTAGCCAGCATCACACTTATAATGCACTGCATTATCAACTTCATATTCATCTTTGGGAGAAGACACCAAGTTGCCATTAATGACAGTTGGTGCTTGTCCACATTTTACCACTGAAAAGAGAGAAAGAGCAGAGTTCAGATAGCAGGCATTTCAAAGCAACCTGTAAAAATCACACCATTATAGTATATCTTTGATGACAAACAGCCGTTTAAAGTCAACATTTGCCAGGGTTCTCCTTTTGTCGAACAGTGCTACGAATTCTATTGCACACTTCAATCAATGAATTGAAGAGTGTTCCATACACTTGTTCATATGGTGTTGTTTCAGTAGCATGGAAACCTTAAATTGTGGACTGCATTCAGTTCTGAGCCCTTTGTTTTGCCACATTTCAAACTGCAGCTTTTAATTGGATTTAAATCATAACTTCCTTATGTGTGCTTACCTAGCCATGATTTTTATGAGCATGACATTAAATTAGTACATTTATTTCTAGTAGGCTAGTAATAATGTTAGTGCTAGTTTGTTTGCACACTGTCAAGTGATACAAATCAGAGCTCAGTGATGTAAAAGAGAGATAGATCTCAACCTTCACAAACAGGTTGTCTGCCATCCCAAGTCCCATCTGCCTGGCACTTCCTTGTGTTCAATCCAACTATGTAGAACCTATATCACAACACAACATATAAAGACACATGAGTTGACAATGCATATTACACAAATGTATGCACCTCTACGACAGAATGACAATAGACTCAGTGGTTAAATTTTATGAACAGATATTTTGGGGAAAAAAACAGAATCACAACCAATAGGCTCACATGCATGAAGCACACAAAGAGCAAGCAATCATATAAACATCACACACATAAAAATTGCAGAGGAGATAGCACCACTGACCCCGACTTGCACACAGCTGTGATGACTGCCCCAAATGCAATTTCTTCATCTGAGTATTCATAATGCCCATTAGACACTTCACCTGGGTTCCCACAATGCTTCTCTGGAAAATTTGAAGAAACACAAAAGTGGTGAGCTCATCAAAAGTGAGCTCTGACCGATCATAAATCCAAATCAATGAATTATCTTTTTTTTTTGGGGGGGGGGGGGGGGGGGTATAGCCTATTTTTTTGTTTGTGAGACTGATCGAGAACTCAACTCTGGTCATTGTGTTGGGAAAACCTAATGATGTGCCCAAGGCATTCAGATTTTTAGGTCTACATAAATCAAATGATCTAGGCTTGGGTTTTTTGGGACCTCTCAAATTTTAAGTATTTTACCGCTTTTAGCCACTTCCTACAGAATTCCATCATTTCATGATTTTATATTTGTATATTAATTAACTGAATTATTAGTTAGTGATTTTTGGTAAACAGCGCCAGGAACTATGTGTTTTTGACCATCTTTAATAGGTGAAGTTGTTTCAGTATTAATTTAACAGACGGCATTCTTGTCAAAATTTACGAGCAACACACACGCAACGTCTCTCGTCATGCGCCTGTGCTGTAGCCTAACGTATGCGGTTTGATTAGCCCACAACTTCAAGTCGTGTTTCAACACTAAAATATACCTGAATCGAAGGTGGTAAAATAATTTTAAAGAGTGCAGGAAGCAGAAAGCTCTGCCGCGCACAACATAAATGCAAGATATTTGCGGTAGAAAGAATGAAGACTTTTGCTTGAACATTAGCCTGTGTACAATCTGTTAAATTAAATGAAAGTTGTTGTCGCATACACTACTGTGCGTGGCAGGTTAAAGATATTGAAAGAGAGCACCCCAAAAGTGTAATTGTTAAACAAGCGCGAGGTGAGCCAAGAAGGACAGAATATCTCCCAACATGACACGGTTTCCAAACTGAAAGTGAAATGTACTCCCTTCCTAAAATCAAATGTTCAGCAATACAGCAAAGGAAAATAAATGTCATGCATCTACAATGTGGGCAAACTTAAGTATATGAAACCTTAAATTTATGGTTAAATTAATCTGAGCGCTAATACAGTGCATTTGCCGAAACGAGACTGTAACACTGGCAACGTTGGCTACATCAAACTAATTGTATGCAGTCCAGCACAGTTTAAGAAACTGAGATAGTAACATGGGTGTACTTGTACCAGTGTCATCCGGTGTCTCGAGTGAATGTCTAATGTAATCGGTGGTGTAGCCTACCAAACTGCTGCATTTCTTGAGTTTGCATTACTCCAGGAGCCGACATAAAGGTCAAGTGATTAAATATGAAGTGGTGACGTGAAAATGATTCTGAAGTACTCAATATGATTGTATGTTGTAATTTAAGTGAAATAATATTCCAGCATTCCAGCTCCGCATTCACAACGCATCCCTCTGTTCGCTGATTGAACAGGTTAAAATGCCACCTGAAACAAGCTCAATGGGATCAAATCCACATCAGCACTAGGGAGATGATAATCAAGCGGAAGAGCTAGGAAGGCATGGCCAGGCTACCTTCTAACGGATTTATACAGATAATTCCATGTCTTACGTCATCTATTGACCCATTTCTACTACACTGTTTTAGCACTACTCAACTAAACTCGCTTTTTCCGTTTCCACTGGGAGTTGTACCTGGTACCTGCTATGATTTTTCGTTCCCGCTTTGTCCAAGTTATATCCGTTCTGAGCCGTTACTAAAATGTGACCTGAACAGGCTACTGGCCACTGATTGGTCTGAGAGTGCCATGGCAAGTTTAGATTACGCGCGGGAGAATCCCGGTCCGGTCAACTTTAAATATAGTTTAGTTATTCCTTGTCAAATAAAATGTTCCAAGCTAAGAATTTGAACTACTGCGCTGCTTTTGAGAATATGGCACCATCAGAGAGGGTTTGTGTAATTTTACCAATAAATAAATGGTCATTATGTCTTTCTGGGGTTGAGGGTTTTGTGGATTCAACCGAGTTAAACGTGTCCATAGAATTCCGGCATTTTCCCTAATTTAAAACTCGAATCTACTGCAGTTACAAGGTATACTAAGACAGAAAATGAAATGTGGTGATTTTCTAAACGGATTAAATAGGAACAATACCGAAATTCTATGGACACTTTTAAGCAAGACGCTATTGAGGTTTTTCACCTACCTATGACAATGCTCACTAGTAGGCAGCTGGTAGTCAGAAGCAGTAGCATAGTCAATAATGTACGAAGAGAAATTACGAACTAACATAAGCTTCATTGTGCCCTCGCCCAGGCAGCTGCAGCGGGTTTGATAAAGTCAGGTAATGTCGAATTCACCTAATGATATATGCTAACCTGAAACCAAAAACATTACCGTCAGACTGAGACAACAGCTGGATGAAAGTGGAAAATTAGTAAATTGGCCAAAACGATGGCATATTCCTTTAATATTATCCTGTGCTTCAGATTACCAGTGCTAAATGTTAAAATACCAGTGAAATTGCGTGTTAATCTTGAGATATACACATAACTGAGCCAAAAGCCTGAAACTGACTGTTGAGTGCTGTAAGTCTAATCAGAGAAACATCATGTTAAGCGGCTGGTCTTTCAGAGACATCTGAACAATTCCAAACTTTTGAAAATTATAGATAACGCTGTAAGATTCATGTACAACATTTTATGTGATGTGAGGTTACTTTGACAGAGGAAATTTGTTGGTGATGGAGTCCACTGGCCATTCTCACAGGTGAGCCTCGATCCTGAAGAGGCTGGTTCATACCCTGGATGGCACTGAAGTTTAATAATAGATTTTTCTTCAAAAGACGTCTTTAATACATCATCGGGGTGTATACCAGCATTGTCGGTGGTAGTGGGCCTGGTGCACTGTCCTATATCATATGGAGAAGAAGAACAGAATTAGGTCTAGAGGATATTTGATATACATTTCACCTGTGTTGCACACAATTGGTGGCATCAGCTCATATATGAAAATCTGTGTGGCACTACGAACAGGAAAAGAACGCGGAAACCACGCCTAATCACACTGACATCATTTCTTGTTTTAATTTAGAGAAGGAAGTTCTAGACCCACCACCTGCTCCACTCCCATTGTACTTGAGAAAGCTCATTCTTGCTTCGTTGTGAACATTTCAGCACACCTCTGTAATCCAAGTTTAGCAGTTTTATGACTCGATAAAGATATGTGGTAGCATCATTGAACAGTAGGAGTTGACTGAATGGAAAAAACAGCAGTCATTTCAAATGTGTTGGTAGCTGCGTATACTAAACATTTAACGTTAAAACGTTGTATGCAACTGTCATACGTTACACAACTAATGTACCGTGACATTCCTGGAGATATGTTGAATATAAAGTACATTATGTCAAGTGGCGAACAAAGGAGAACATTGCTATTCCTCTTCACACTGCATCCTGCCTCGTTAGTGACAATATCATACAAATGAAACGTAAATGTTTTGTTTGTATTCCTACAACTACCAGTTAAGATCAGGTTAAGATTAAATATTGGCGAGCCAATACCCCGCTACAACCAACATGGATAAATATAACGGAGACAAGAAGTTAGAACAGGACCTCACCTTTAACTTCAGTGGAGATAACCAACACCATCAACAAACTTCCCACGATATTTCTGAAAAAATACATTTTCCTTTCCCTTTTTTGCAAACGAAGTCACTTTGATTCCCTCTTACCGTTACTGTTGGATATCGGAACCAACTAGCTAACGACTTAATAGCTAACGACTTTATAGCTAACGCCAAAGACTGTATATATAGTCATTGGCCAACGCCTACTGCCAGCTAACGTTAGCTAACGGATAAACAGCACGTTGGCGGGTTCGCTAGCTGTACCCCACGTTATTAAGGTTTACTTAAAGATATGAGCCTTTACGAATGTCAGTTACAGTTCGGTGCCTGATCAGATTTGCAGCAGAAAAAATTAGGGTGTCTTCGACACTAAACTGTCTCTGAGATTTCTCAAAAGTTATCCTAGCTGGCTAACAACAACTGTAACGTCAAGGGCTCCCTTAGAACTCGGCATTGCGCCCGGGGGCGTGACTTTACGTCCTGCGTCACTCACTACACTGTGGGGGTAATTTTGTGTCTGATTCATTGAAGCAAAGAAAAAAGAGCTAAACAAAAATACTGCTTTGAAAACAAAAAAAATCAAGGTTTTATCAACAACAAAATTGACTGTGTTCTAATTTTCTTTCATTTCAAATGAATATTTGTAGGCTTGTAGCCTTAGTAGGGTGGCAACGACTAGCAGCTTTTGCCCCCCAAGGACCACCCCCCTGCTGTCCCAGTGTCCGTCAAAGAGGGGGAGGCGGCCAAAAGTTTTTTTGCTGAATAACTCAATGAACGTTTCACCCAACAGCATGATTTTTAAAATATATGTCGGTGTTATAGAGGAGTATCGACCCAGTCCATAAACACTCACTTGTAACATAGTGCCACCTAGTGATATGGGTAAATGCAAAATTGGAATTTTGAATTGCCAATATCTTGGGCCGAGAAGGCCGGAACTGCACAAAATATGTCGTGCGATCAGAGCAATGATCTCTGAAAGTGTACCACATATTATATATATATATATATATTTTATCCAAAGCGACTTACAACTTGTCAACTATCAATTGTCCAGTCTCCCCTAGAGCTACTTAGGGTTAAGTGCCTTGCTCAAGGGCACAACGCTACCATCGAACCCAGCTTGCACGCTAGCCAGGTTCCTTAACCACTACGCTACCACCGACCATATAATTTGCCCCATATGGGGGTGCTGCAATTGTACAAAATGTCATTTTGCCTGTTATCTATGGAACGCAATTGTTTTGTCTTGAAATCCATTGACTCTCAAGCATTGAAAACACTGGTCGACGCCTAGTTCCAATAAGAAAATCGGAGAAATTTTAGTGAAATTGAAATTGAATTTAGTGAAACTTAGCGAAAGTGAAAGTAAACGAACTTGTCATAGGCCATTCATGTGAATCTCACCAAATTTGGCATCTACAGACAATGCTGACACAAAGTTATCAAAGGATTTATCTCGAGATGAACCGTTTCAAAGTTACATGTCAATCAAAATTCAAAAAGTAAAATTCTTCAAAAGTCCATATTTTGGCTTGTAATTGCTTAAATTTGGGCAGAGTTGGCATGCACACTCTAAACAGCTTTCTTTTCATGTGCACGAAATTTTGTGACATTTCGTCACAGGGGGCAATGTATCTCGTTAAAGCTAAAAATTGAAATTTTGCCCAAGACAACGATTTTGTGTTAGTATGCCGCTGTTACAGAGGCGTATCAACCCAGCCCATAAACACTCACTTCTAATCACAGCTAGTGATATGGGTTAATGCAAAAATTGGGATTTTGAATTGCTAATATCTTGGACCAAGAAGGCGGGAGCTGCACAAATATTTCATGCACAATCAGCAAACTTCCACAAATCACTCCTACACACTACGCAAACACACAAAATCTAATTCCTTCAAAACCCACATCCATGCCCACACAAATTCTCACCTCACAACACTGACCTACCACAAACTCATCATACCAACGGCTCCCACATTTCAATACACGGCGGTGGTGCATTCGACTTTTAGTACTTACCTCCTGGTCCATATTGTTTGTGAATTTTTGTGAATTATAAAGTGTAGGGAGCTGAAGTCACGCCCATCTACTTCTGGTCCATGGGACCTAATTTAACAAACATATGAACAGAAGTCAATGGAAAGATAAAATGTATTTTCTGGTCCTCTTTTAGATGTTCCATGATTTCCACAAAAGTTGTTTGCAAATTTTAAAGTTAATTTTCCATATTGACACAGAACTAATTTTTCCGACAGAGATATGTTAGGTGTTTACATGGTGGTTAGATATGAGGCTACTGAGCAGACTACTCTCTCATCTGGGCTAATAAACATCACCATCGACGATAAGGCTAGCTACAATGCTAAACAGTGGTTTGGCTTGCTACCTGCTAGATCGTTCAGCAGCGGTTAAATGGAAAGTTACCTGATGTGTTTTATCCTGTAACTCTATTCAGCTCTGTGGACTCTTGGTCTTTTCAAAACAAAGAGCAGTTCAAAGTTCCTACAAGACCTACATGCCTCATACATACTTGCTGACATGCTTGTGAATCACGGTAAAACGTTGCTCAGATTCAACAGTCATGAGACGAACTGCAACTTTCTATACATGAACATTTATGTTCAAAATTCACAAACATCATATGTATAATTCAAGGTTTAATATCCACTGGGAACAGAAAATAATTATTTTTTCCATTTATCCATTAACCCCCACTCAACATTTCTGCAGGTTTGCAGTCCTCCAACTCACAAAGCTGGTAAGGAACTTGATCTAATTTTTACCAGGAACCGTGGCACTACTTCGCTGACAGTTACTCCTCTACATCTATCTGACCACTACTTTATTCAGTTAAAAGCTTGTCTCCGTCAGCAACCATCTGCACCTACTCCCACTGTCTCTTTCCGTCTCCGGAATTTATCTCCTATTCATTTTCCCTCCTTGGTGGTGTCTGTTCTTTTCTCTTGAGGTTGATGATGCCACAGAGTCACAGTTCTACGCTGAGCTCCTGCTTGGATCGCTTGTGCCCTCTGTCTACCAGACCTGCTCGATCCACTCAATCTCACGCGTGGCTTAATGACTCACTTCGTTCAATGCACACCAACCTCAGAGCTGCTGAGAGGAAATGGCACAAAACTAAGAATTCAGACGATCTAACACAATTCCAGGAACTGCTATCATCCTTCTCATCCAGTGTCACTTCTGCAAAAAAGGCTTTCTACCATGACAAGATTCAAGCCATGACAAGACACCAGGAAACTCTTCTCCACCAAATCAAATCACTACTAAACCCACCACCTCTACCTCCTGCAACTAACCTCACAGCTGACACTTTTGCAGATTTTTTTACTAACAAAGTTGCAGCAATTAGTAGTCAGTTCTCTAACCCATCTACACTGACCCTGTCTTACCCTGCTTCAGAGGTTTCTTTCTCGCTACTACCGACCTGCCTCTTTCTTCCTTTCTTTTCCAAAACTATTGAATGAGCCATCTTCCAACAGGTTACAGGATTTCTCTCTCAGCACAACCTACTTGACTCCTACCAATCAGGCTTCAAAAGTGGCCACTCCACTGAAACAGCGCTTCTGTCTGTGACAGAAGCATTAAAATCCTCAGTACTCATCCTGCTGGACCTATCAGCAGGACCTGTCCTACCACCACATCCTACTGGACAAACTGAGCAACATGGCCATCGATGGCAGAGTGCTCCTGGTTTGAATCCTATCTTACTGGACGTTCGTTCAACTTGTCATGGTAAGGACAAACATCAGCACTTCACCAACTCACCACAGGGGTACCCCAAGGATCTGTGCAGGGGCCCCTTCTCTTCACCTTGTATACCACCTCACTGGGCTCAATCATCCACTCTCATGGCTTTTCTTATCACTGCTATGCAGATGATACCCAGCTCTATCTGTCATTCCTCCTGGCGACTCCATGGTGTCAACACGGATCTCGGACTGTCTTTCTGACATATCTGCATGAATGAAAGGACATTACCTTCAACTAAATCTCTCCAAAACTGAACTGCTGGCCTCCCAGCCAAACAAGCCATACTGACAGCATATTCTATGCGCATCTTAGCCTTAAACAGCCAGGTCAGGCCTGCCAATCAGGCTGATTTCAATTGTGCGCGACCTGCCCCCTCAAGCAGGCCCAAGAACAGAAACAACTTTTCTTCAATTTCCTATTTTTCTATTGTCCATCCTTCCTCCAATTTTCTAATTACCTATTTTTCACTTTCTAAATAAAACATTTAACAGATACCAATGCTGACTGTGTTTCGAGGCTTCGAGGCTTGTGTCGAGCAAAAAGGGGCGTGCCAAATGAGGCCCCAGGTTCGAAGGCTTGTATATTGAAAAGTATCTAAAATTACATAATTTTGGGGGTGGTAGCTCAGGTTTTTAACCTGATCTGGTTACAGTCGAGTGACCCAAGTTCAATTCCTGAACCCCAGATTGTGAGTTTGTGTTGCTTGGGATAAAAGCATCTTTTTACCTTTACTTATAAACCTGTTAAACACATGCTTTATCTGCTTCACTGCATCTGTCTTCCATGCGATAAACACCTGCCAGGTACAAATGTGCTAATTTTGCTTATCACTTTAGTCTTCTTGTTTTTCATGGAGCTATAGGGAGGTATAATTGGAAACTGCAAAATTACTTTGGACACACTGTGTGTCATGGAGAGGTACAGCACATCAGTATAAAACAATTTCATCTTGACATATGACACACACACACGCAAACACACACAGACCACTCACACACACACACACACACACACACAGACCTCCAACAGGTCCTGAATGTGGCTAAACTGGCTGAGCAACCACTCTGAAATAAAGCTTGCTGTGAAACATTCCGTTTCTTCATCTCAAATTATGCCTATTGCCTCTCCTTCCTCATGTGTGTCCAATTATGTTTCACACATTCAGTTTTAACTTAGCTTTTGTTTTTTCTGTCTTTTTCATCATAAATTATGTCTGCATGTTGATTTGCTTCACATTAGAAACACAGTCAACACACTTCCTGTTAAGGGGTCGGCTCTAGGACCCTGGGAGGACAGAAGGGGGCAGAAGGCGATATTTTTAATCTGACCACAGAACCTGTTAACTGCTGCCGCCAGAGCTTCCGCAAAGACAATACACTCACTGCTCCACTGCATAGAGAGTGCGTGTCTGTCTGTGTCTCTGTCTATGGTGTGTGTGTGTGTGTGTATGTATGTATGTATGTGTTGTTGTGTGAGGGAGACAGTGTCACTGCCTGTTTTGGCTTCAACTGTACCTACCATTATTACAAGGAACAGATACAGAAAGTTTGAGTAAGTGTCTTACGTGTTTGTATTTGTGTGTGCGTGCGTGTGTGTAATCAAGACAGAAAAAGAGAAGCGCAAACACAGACACTGTAGTGCAGTGTTCAGGTTCAGCCTTTGGGTCTGTGAGTCTCTGTGTGTGAGAGAAGATGTGTGTGTCAGTGTGTCTAGTGTCATGAGTGGGGAAGCTTCTCCATGGACCCGCAGGTGCCAATACTTAGAAGCTTCCTGGACGAAGTCGCCTGTAAGGAGGCTGTACAGGAGGAGGCAGAAAACAGCTTCAATGGGGAGTTTGCGGTGAGTATATGGACATGTCTCTCTTATCCTCCTCTCTTCTCTTCACGTCTCTGCTCATCTCTCCATGCTGTGTTCTCTCTGCTCTATTCTTGAAAATAGGGTTTGGCCAGAAGCTAAATTGTGAGCCTGTGTGGGAAGTTATTGTGAAGTAGAAACTAAGCACTCAAAGTTGAAAGTTGTGTGTATGTGTATGTGTGTGTGTGTGTGTGTGTGTGTGTGTGTGTGTGTGTGTGTGTGTGCGTGTGTCTCTGTGTGTGTAGGGTTGTGTGTGATAATTATATTGAGATATGCTGTGTGCATATTTTAGGAGTGAGAGGTAGGATGGGGGGATAAACTGAAGTGCTGTGGTACTCCTATGATACTATTACTTGAATAGTATACAGCTTTAGACATCTAGACAAACTAGTAACACACACACACATATGTATCTGTGTCTCTCAAGGTGCCTCTCTATTAATGCCTCTCTCTCTCTCTCTCTCTCTCACACACACACACACACACACACACACACACTCACACATAACCATATGCACGCACACAAACACACACATACACACACACACACACCATCTCCCTTTGGGTGGACTTCCTCTAAAGCCAGTATGTGAGCTCTTTCAAGAAAGCAGAAGCATAAAGTTAGCACACTCCTAATCAACCTTCTGCACACTAACCCCACACACGGACATGACACATACACACACTGACTGATGCATCTCATTCTGAAGGCACACATACACACATGGAAAGACATCCTCGTAAACCTGCAATACTGAGCAGGCAGGTGACGATTTAGGCTGAACTATCGGTGTGTGTGTGTATATATATAGGGCCGGGGGCATTTTGCCAATTCCCAACAACAACAACAACAACGACAACAACAAAAAACTTTGAGCAAAACCCTGTTTCTCAGCACAAAAAATTGCAGTGGTCCGCATAGTATGTAATCAGACAAGACATGAGACCATGTGGTCGGATCAGTTTTACTTTTTCACACACACACACACACACACACACACACAGAGAAGAGACTCTCAATCCTCCACTGTCCATTTGAATTATACACATTGGAGGAGCTGTTGGGTGTGAAATTCATCCACTTGTGTGTTTGTGTATGACAGCGAGAATTGAGGTGTTTTTGAGATTCTCATAAGGCTTAATCTAGAATGTGAACACTTTGTCAGTATTTTTGGTATGGTATATGGTATGGATTCTGTGGCTATTTTAGCTACCCAGATTCACTTTAACATTACTTTACATGGCAGCACCAGATGAATTTGAGACACAGGCATTTTGGTTTGCTTAGAAGAAAATGGCTGATGGTCTTGGACTCCATTGGAGGTGTAATAAATACGTAATTCCTGCTTTATGCCTTTGAAGGCGTATTTAAAGGAGTATTCAATAGACTTAATTACGTCAATAAATCAATAATCACAAAATCATTCATTAATTTTCTAGCACATATGCAATTCATTGTCCCTCAGACATGTATGGGCACACTGTCTGTCTGTTGATGTCTGAAGTCTTATTTTGTGCGTGTGTGTCATTTGGAAATTCATGAAGGATGCTTAAACACACCTGGCATCTATACCAGGACCCAACCACACTTATTGTTATGATTGATTCAATAAAAAATGCAAAACTTTCTTTGCAGACATCAACAGACACAAGATAACATGCAATGAGGCTTTTGGTCGTGTCAGGGCTATTTAGTGGCATGCAAGACACAAGTGAAAGAGAGAAACCCAGTGGGACTGGGATATGATCACAGGTCAGACTTGAAGTCGTGTCCCCATGGGCACATACCTACTTATGATACGGGCACTGTCGCCCGCTATGGGCACATACCTGCTTATGATACGGGCACTATAGCCCGCTATGGGCACATACCTGCTTATGATATGGGCACTATAGCTCGCTATGGGCACATACCTGCTTATGATACGGGCACTGTCGCCCGCTATGCCATAGCATTCTTCTCTCATGCCGTTTTGGCAGTCAGCTGGCCAGGTTTAGTCCAAAACCTACAATTAAAAAAGTGAATGCCTGATTTCTTACTGTTTGAAATGGCAAAGTGTGACAGGTAGGGTTGTATTTCAATGCCATATTGGTGGGTAGACCCAGACTGCACCTCTTACTCAAAACTCTTTGCAAGTGCAGTAAATCCATCTACAATTTAAATTGCAGTTGTTACTCTGTCTATTTGAAGGAAACTGTAGACAGTACACCTTCATTGGTTGTGAATCATGTAAAGCCAGCTCTCCATATGCCGAACAAGCAATTGTGATTGGTTCCCGGCTGGGTTTTCATTATTCAGAAACTGGCTGCAGTGGCCTTGGCCACCTCTCCAGATGGAAATGTCACCTTCTGAGGTGCGGTTAGATGCACAGATTACACAATGCTATTTTAGCGCCACTGAAAATGGGATCACCACCGACTAATAAAACCCTCTATTGCAGTTACATATGCAGCATTTCACTACTATTTTGAGGGCTCACTGTCAAGAATTCATCTGTTTCCTAGTTGTTGCATAACCAACCAGGTTGTTGGCCGTGTAGTCCAGTTCTTTTCATTATACATGCCTATGTCTTAGTTCAAGCGCTCCTCGCTCTTAAAGGGAATAGGAGATGGCACACTCATCCATTTTAATGGATGACCACATGGATGTTTTGTATGACTTTAAAACCACTTTCCAATGCAGAAATTACTTTATAGTTATTCTATTCTGGTGGCTCAGAATCACACCCATGCTCCTTAATGCAGACTATATATGCCAGAACCAAGAAAGATATCAAAACGATAACTGATGAACTAAATTAATTAATTAATTAACTACGCTTCTGCAGTAACAGAGGTATGGTTGAGGGTGTTCAGGAACAGTAAAATTACCTTGAAATTAATATTGCACTCAATACCAGTGGTAGATCAGTATAAATAGGGATTGTAATCGTCACTTACCAATTTGTGTGTGTGTTGGGGTCTGGGGCAAGATGGGCTACTTAGTAAAGGTAAAATGCTGGAATTTTATTGTGGTATTGTTGCTGGCATTCTGTCACTCCAGATTCTATCTTTTAATTTTTTGAACTTTTAATTATGTAACTGTAGCTGTAACTGTAACTGCTTGACTTGAAAGTTATGCATATAGCCTATAAAAACAGAATGAAGATTTCTTTTCTAGGTGGGTGGGTGACTGAAAGGGAGTGACTTTACCTCATTTGCGTAACGGTACGCCTCAGAGTATTGTGAAATATAGTTGGAAAAGGCCTCTAGTGATTAACAATTTCTGTTCCAAAACCTACCAGGATAGCATGCATAATTATAGCCAAGCAGGATGCCTTTTACATGAGAGAGATGCACCTGTAGCTAAACTGACCTCAGGTCAGGGGCATTTTACTCCTGTTCAATATGTCCTGCCCATAGGGACAGAAAGTCTGGTGATTACACTGCACTACTGAGAAACAGAGGAATTCTGGGCAGTGGTAAAGTGATGGCCTGAGAAATTGTGGGTTTGAATCTTGAATGCCACCATTGTGGCCTTGAGAAAGGCACTACAGGAGAATCGACGATGGTCAAATAAGTGGCTTTGGATAAAAAAAGTCAGCTAAATGCATACATTCTATTCACTATCTCAATGAAATGTGCTTTGTTGCAAAATATTGGCCTAATAATTTATCTTGGCTTTCTTTTGTATTATTGTAATAATAAGACAGAGGTAGAGGTACACATTTTTCAAAATATGCATATAGCAATGCAGGATTTCTTCATCTTTGTCTTCTATTATTGGAAGTGTGGTAGAGGTACTGTAATTATTACAACACTCTCTCACTCTATCTGTTTGTATCAATATTTTCTCTTCCAAGGTCCAAGATCCATATCTCACTTTGGCTGATGCATGCTCAAACTTGTTATAAAGCAAAATTATATGTGTTTAATGTGTGTGTATGTGTGTGTGTATGATTTCAGAGGCTAAAGCGGCAGTCTACTAAGATTCGAACAGACAAAATCTTTCCCACCAAAGCAGCAGAGAAACAAGAGAATGTGAAGAAGAACCGTTATAAAGACATCGTCCCCTGTAATTCACCACACACACACAGTCACAGACAGTGACACCCAGAGATTCACACACATACAGACACCACACTCATACGAAAGAGTACACATGAAAAGTCTTTTTTTCCCCTTAGAAAAGCACTATTTTATACCCACACAGTTTGATTTTGACTAACTGGGTGTCCTTTTCTCCTTCAGTTGACCACAGCAGAGTCAGAATATCGCTGAACATCTCCAATGGAGACAGTGACTATATCAATGCCAGCTTCATCAAGGTATCTCTCCTCTAACAGCTGCTCCTTAACATACATGTAGTCTAAGACAACCTGGGAGTTTTATTAAGTTCTGTGGAAAAAAATCACACATTGCGGAGTATTTATTGCAATTACATTCTTTTCTATCCTGCATTGTCTTTTTTTCTGTGTGTGTTTGGATATGTGTATGTGTTTACACTATATTGTTGCCCTGTGTTGTCCCTGTCTGTCCAGTGTGTGTGTGTGTGTGTGTGTGTGTGTGTGTGTGTGTGTGTGTGTGTGTGTGTGTGTGTGTGTGTGCGTGCGTGCGTGCGTGCATGTGTGGGCATGTTTTAATGTGTGGGTGGGTGTTTTTTCCTTTAATTTCTTGACTTCTTGTACTCCAGCTTTGATCATGCTGCTACTAAAAATTGCATTGTTCCTTCATAAAAAATCCCACAGAAAGATTCACGCATAGAAAATGCCCAAGGAGAAGCAGGGGACCAAACTGATTTTGAATTCAGTCTCAAAAGCACACGTTGGGTTGTTGGGCTGGTTAGTTGGTTAGATTGCGTGATGTCTTGGTGTGTTTGTATGTACGCAAGCTGTCTCAGAAGTTTGCACAACATGGTGTGATGTGCTGGCATGTTTGTGTTCATGGATAGGGAGTATCAGGGCAAAAGGCATATATTGCCACACAAGGCCCATTGCCACACACGGTGCTGGACTTGTGGAGGATGCTCTGGCAGTATGACGTCCAGGTAAGGCCAAACCTAATAAACAAAATGTCACTTAGTGGTTTCATTGTGACTTGTAAAGCATAACGTAGTTGCCTAATATTTATAATTCATGCTTTAATATTGTCATGTGCTAGTCTAAACTTATTTTTTTTAACTCTCCCATCCTCTTGCACCTCTCTCTCTCTCTCTCTCTCTCTCTCTGTGTGTGTGTAGGTTATTGTGATGGCATGCCGGGAATTTGAAATGGGAAGGGTGAGTTCTTATGTATATTCTTCTGTGTATTTGAACCTGGTAGAATATGAACATTAAACTATTTCTAATCAGCATATGTGTACAACAGCTTTCACTTGCACCACCTCCACTCTTCAACCCACACAGCACAGATACACACACACATACACACACACACACACACACACAAACACACAAAGTCTATATAGCAACATGTAATGGTGGTGTAATATTTTTTTGAGGGCTGTTTGTGTAAGTGCTTTAAGCATTAACAAAGTTGGCCTGCATACGCCTTGTTTAGGCCTATGCTGTCCTATGTATGACCCAGTCTCTCTCTTCTCTGTAGAAAAAGTGTGAGCGCTATTGGCCTGCTAGCACAGAAGATGTGTTTGTTTGTGAGCCCTTCATTGTGTACTGCGTGAGTATGTAACGGTAGCAGCTGCCTCTGGCCTCACCACTTCCTGTCCTAAATAGTGTCTTTCAACAGATTCACCTCATGGAAACATCCCCTGCCTAACTCACCTTACACACCCATAACCTGCCATTCTTAGCTAACTGACTACATATGCAGGACACACACATATACACACACACACACACACACACCAACTGTTATGTATTTACTGCTTATGTATTGAACATGGTTTTGTATGTCTCCAGGTATCAGAGGAAAATAAAGGGGATTATATCTCACGGGTTTTGAATGTGACCTATCAGTCTGTAAGTTTGCATACCCTCTCTCTCACTCACACACACACACACACACACATGTTCTGTAGAGACAGATGGGTCTGTTTATCAGACCTATGTGTTACTTATGAGTAACTCACCGGTTGTCTAGAGGCAGCTTGTCTTGAGCTTGTGTTCAGTAAGCGGGTGGAGTAGCCAAAGCAGAGCAGACCAGAGCATAAATTCAGAGCTGAATTTGTCTAATTTAAGCACCTGTCCTAAATGTGTCACCATTAACTAGCAGCTTATTAGCATGAAAATCAGTAGCATATTAGCCATTTGTTAGTCATTACAAGTAACTTATTACCCTATTCTATGAGCTTATTCTACCCATAGTAGACCATTAACATAGAGTTTCTCCAATATAAACCTCTAATTACTGCTTTTTCATAGTCCGTAAGCTATTTGTTGTATATGAATTGTGATCTTAATCTTAATTTGGTTAGTATGGGGCTTATAAGGCAGTAGTACAACAGGAACAGTTATTCCCCTTCAATAATATTTAGAAAAGATGGTCTATTCATAGGAACACAACCCAAAACTACAAGTGCCTAATAGTGTCCAAATAAGTCCTAATTACATCTTTTTGATTGAGAATTACTGTTCCTGTTGTATTACCACTTTATAAACCCCTTGAGCAAAATATATTGAGATCATAGTTTATGCACAACAACTAGCTTACTTACTATGAATAAGCAGTAATTAGGAGTTTATATTGTAGTTAATGGTCTACTATGGGTAGAATATCCTCATGTAGTATAAGGTATTAATAAGTGACTTGTAATGACTAACAAATGGCTAGTATGTTATTAATCTGCATGGTAATAAGCTACAATTAATGGTGAATATGTGTAGCCTAATGTAAAGTGTTGCCCATTTTCTGATTGACAATAACTGTTCCTGAGAACAAGTGTTCTTGTTGTAGGCCTACTACCATCTTATAAACTCTGTACTGAACAATAACTGAATATATTCATATACATCTTACTTACTCGTCATGTGGTTGAACCTAATAAATAGACCGGAAGTAACCTCAAAAATCTATTTTTAACTGTTCAAGACAGCAATCGAAAACATTGCTCAGTGTTGCTCAGAGCTTATTTCTTTCAAACGATCCTAACCCTAGAGTAGGGGATAACAGAACACAGGTCAAGCAGGATGACAGACAGACAGACAGACACACACACACATTCACACACACACAAAGAGAGAGGGGCTACCTTGAGCCAAACACCCACAGTGTTTCTGCTTTTCATGATGAAACCGACAACACAAAGAAGAACAAATACAACATGTGAAGTCCCTTTGCTCTGTTTGCGTCACAAAACTATCCATGATGTTTGACTTTTAGACACAGCATATTCCAACACATCTGATTTGGATTTCAAGAGTTGATTGTTTTGATCTCATGACTTGTGTGGTGTGTATGTGTATTTGTGTGATGGTGTGTACATGTCTGTGTATGTCTGTGTGTGTATGTGTGTGTGTGTGTTATGACAGGCCAGTCGCACAATCAGGCAACTGCACTACATGAACTGGCCGGACCATGGTGTCCCTGACTCCATTCCCCCCATACTGGAACTGCTGCAAGAGATGCGTGCCTACCAGGAGCATGAAGACATACCCATCTGCATCCACTGCAGGTACTCATGTCACACACAGATAACACATACACACACACACACACACACACATAGTCTGGAACAAAGAAACATACAGATTCATTTGCGCAACGCTCTTTCTCTCTCTCTCTCTCTTTTCCTCACACAGTCATACATAGATACTGACCATGTTTTTACCAACCAATGGCATCTCAATCTAGGGTACAATCTATGTAGGGTACAATGAGAACTTGTCCATTTCTTACTTATTCAACACCCCCCCCCCACACACACACACACAATCTCACACAGGAAGTGTATTTTTGTTTGAGAGTGTGGTTGACCAACAGCGCTGCCTTCCTGCTCTCAGTGCACATTTATGACGTCCGACTTCACAGCACACTGCCCCAACCCTTCACTTAACCCCCTCTCTTTCGACTCTACTCTCTGTCTGTCGTCTCTTTGTAACAGAGGACCATTCAACCTAAGTAGCAATGTTACATCAGTTCCAAACACACAGACACACACAGAAACACAGCAATGTTCCAGTCTATGCTCTTTGAGACAACTGTCAGACAGAAGAACCGGTATTAGGTTCTTGAAGTAGTAGTGTTGGTGTTACGTAAGCAGCTCCCGAGTTCTTAAATCTGAGCCTGCCAGATCTTATCCACTGTGTGGATTTGGAAAAAAACCTTCCTCTTCTGGGAAATAGCAGGCCTTTAGAGGAATGCTAATGGTAGCAGTGAAGCCTCCGTCAGAGCTCAGTGTTAATGGTTAGATCTCCCTAAAGCCTTTGGCTGGGCTCAGTGTCAGTGATTAGAATGGCCTAAAGAAGCATCAGTGCTCTCCCATTGCTGTAACAGCAGCTGCTGTAAAGCCTGGGAGTGTTTAGTAAACATTCTGAGTATCAATTAATCAACTGTGTGTGTATGTGTGTTAGTTGTGTTTGTCCATGGTATGCTCTGACTGTAAACATTATATTCTAATGTGACTGTGTCTCGTGTGTGTTCTAGTGTCAGAATTTGACTATGTGTGTTAGTGTGATCCATACAGTGTGACTGTGTGTGCAAGTGTGTCTGTCTGCTAGTATCATAATTTGACTCTGTGTGCTAAGAGTGTCTGCCTGCTAGTGTGATCTAGTGTGACTGTGTGTGTGTGCTAGTATTGCATGTCTGTGTGCTTTTGTGTGGCTGTGTGTGCTACTGTTTCTGTGACTATGGTTATGTGACAGTGTGTGTCCCATATGTTATATGCAGTCTATGGTGTGTTCTGGTTTAACTCTTGTGCTAACATGTCCTAGTCTGACAGTGTGGCTATGTTATGTGGTAATAATCTGTCTATGCTACAAGTGTGGCTATGTGAACTAGTGTGACTATGTTAGTGTGTCCTTGGATGACTGTGGGAACCTGTCCTCTGTCCTGCTTGTAGTGCTGGATGCGGAAGAACAGGAGCGTTGTGTGCAATAGATTACACCTGGAACATGTTGAAAAGACAGGTAACACCCTCTTCTCCTGACGCACAAATAATAATAACAATAATAATAATAATAAGAAGAAGAATACTTATTATTATTATTATTATTGTTATTATTGTTTCTTATCATTGTTATTATTATTGATAGATATTATTAAGTAATTAATAATTAATGAATAATTATCTACCATGTAATTTGTGTAATTAATGTATGTTGTTATTGTTGTTTTTGTTGTGTGTATTCTCCAGTGCATCCCAGAGAACTTCAGCATCTTTGACCTGGTGCAGGACATGCGGACTCAGAGGCCGTCAGTGGTGCAGACCAAGGTGACTCTCCTGTTAGCACATACCTGCTCAAACAAGCAGGGGTGTCATGGGCCTGGGCTGAATGAGCAGCTCAATGTTAATCTCTGATGTATGTGTGTGTGTGTGTGTATGTGTGTGTGTGTGTGTGTGTGTGTGTGTGTGCCATCACAGGAGCAGTATGCACTGGTGTACAGGGCCATTCGGTTCCTGTTTGAGAATCACCTGGAGGCCCTTGAGTCCTCCTGCAGTGCAGAACAGCAGGAAGTGAGTGAAGCACTAGGGGCTTTAATTGAGTGATGACATATATGACTGAAAACATGGGTCTCTCTGTCTCTCTCTCTTTTTCTCTGTTGTGTTTTATCTCTCTCTCTCTCTCTCTCTCTCTCTCTCTCTCTCTATATATATATATATATATATATATATATATATATATATATATATATCTCTCTCTATATATATATATATATATATATATATATATATATATATATATATATATATATATATATATATATATATATATATATATATATATATATACATTTAGCAGATATATCCAAGCACTCAGCTTTTGTCAACTATCAATTGTTCAGGGCAGTCTCCCCTAGATCAACTTTGGGTTAAGTGCCTTGCTCAGGGGCACAATGGTAACACACAACTTTCCAGGCTACTAGCACACTAGCCAGGTTATTTAACCACTACACTACCACTGCCACCATCTTCTGTCTCTCTCCTTTCTCTCTTTCTTTCTCTCTCCTCTCTTTTTCTCTCTGTCCATTGTCTTCTCTCTCTCTGCTGTGTCCCCACTCAATTCATCTAAGTTCAGTTTAGTTCTGTCGCCTCTGTCTTTCTCTATTGATTTCTCTCACTGCCTTTCTCTCTCTCTTTGTTTTTGTTCTCTTTTCTCTATTTCTTCATTGATCTCTCTTTCTCTGTTTTCTCTTTCCTCCAGTGTACCGCTGAAAAGGTTTCATCAGTTCCCTTCTGCACTCTTGGCAAATCCCCTCTCTTCCCACACATACTCAGTGATTGCTCAGAGATTTCATAAAATGTTGTGGTGACAGGCAGTTCCATATACCAAAAGAAAAAGAAAAACAAGAGAGTGTGTGTGTGAGAGATAGAGAGAGAGGGAGAGAGAGAAAGAAAGAAAAGATTAAAGAAAAGATTCAAAAGAGTTGTGTTGTTCTTCTTTCAGGTTAATTCCTCTCCATCACCAATCACCCCTGACTTCAGTAGTGACCTTTCAGACCTCAGTGAGCCAGAGGATGAACTTCATATAAAGACTGAACCAAGGTAACACACACACACACACACACACACACAGAGGGCCTGACCCAAGGTAAGACTAAGACAGATAGACACACACACACACACACACACAGAGTGTGAGCCTGAACCAAGGTAAGACTAAGACAGATACACACACACACACACACACACACACACACACACACACACACACTGTTCCTGCTCAAACAGCCTATCTTGTGTTTCACCCACAGACAGAGCACTGGAAGGGTAGTGTTCACACATTCCACTGAGCAGTAAACAGTAAACAGTCTCTATGACATCAGCCGACTCCAGTCATCCGCCTGCACCTTTCCACTTCTCTCTTCTCTAAATGTCTCTCTATCTCTCTCACCATTCACTATGCTTACAAATAAAATAAAAAAAACCTTTGAACATACTTTCAAAAGAGATGGTACAGTAATGTAGAAATGTGTTTTAAAGCACAACTAAATCCATTAGCACTACATAGTCTACTGTGTGCTACCAAGTACTAGTACAAATTCATTTGTACTATTCAAGTGTTTATGTTGAAATGGCCTCTGTGAAAAATATGTGTTTGTGTAATAGAGGTTGTGTTTGTGATAAAGATTGCTGTGATATTCACCACAAACCCACTTGTGTTCTGAGCGCTTATCATTTGCAGAATCTGCTTCCCTTGTCGTGCTTTAGGTGTTTTTTCTTTCCTCTGTACTGATCATTATTTGCAATACACTTGCTGTTTTGACAGAAATGTGCAGCCTTCTGAGCAGACCAATCACATGTCAAGTATGGACGTCCTGATGCTGAAGTCACAGCCCTCGTCTGCGGAGCCAGAGGAAATGGTTGTGTCCACACGCAGGCCTGAGGACATTCTCCGAGCCATGGCCGTCAAACCTCCCCGGAATCTCCCACCACACACACACACTCATGACACACCCATGACCCAGAGTGTCATTCAAACACCCCAGACACACACACCAAGCACCTCACATACACACCACACACACCACGTCCAGACAAGTGTGACCGGTGACAACACGCATCATGTATCACCTTATCAAGACACACACACACGAACCAAGCAAGTAGTCCAGGTCACACACACACCTCAAGTGCTTCAAATCCCACTTATCCAACATCTCACAAACACTCCTCAGAGAGCACTCATCGAACACACACCACAGATGCCACACACACACCTCACGACTCCACATGTCGCAGACGTATCTCCTCACCCACCTGACCTCTGTGTGACTGTGGAGGATCCTTACTTCAGTCCCATGACGTCCCCAACAAGGATGGCAGGGAGCTCAGCCAACGGTCACTGCTTCAAGCCACCACAGCTCACACTTGATGAGCAGCCACTCCAAGAGGTCTCACAGACACACACAGGTCTGTTCACACAGTGAACACTTGCAAAATACACTCACTCACACACCCGCTCATTCTCAAACATGCACACATATACACCCAAACACACGCACATGCACATACATGCACATACACACACACACACACACACACACACACACACGCTCACTCACATACATACATACACACACACACAAATACAAGGCTAGAAGCATGCATACAGTGGTGAGTGAAAGAGGAAGAATGTTAATACTGTATACCAGCAAACAAACACACACACACATACACACACTTCTAGCATCTGCCTCAACCTTATTTCATTTCCTTATTAATTGCTTGTGTGTGTGTGTGTGTGTGTGTGTGTGTTTGTAGCTGCTGTGGCACCCGCTGGCTCTGATGATGAAGATGGGCCTCCCCATCTGCCTGAGCGTACACCTGAGTCTTTCATCCTCGCCTCTGACACACAGGTCCAGTTTCCCAGTGCCCCCAAACACACACAGAATGGTAAGGCAATGAACACACACACACACACTCACACACACACACTCACACACACAACCTTTTGCTGGTGCCACCTCAGTTACTCTCACACATGACGGTTGTTTACTTACACACACACTTAAGGATAATCCAAGCTCATCCTGTCATCAAGTCCCTGCTAAACCTGTTCTGCTACTAGTATGTGCACAGTTGCATGTGCACACACACACACACACACACACACACACACACACACACACGCACACACACACACACAGAGGAGAGAGGAAGAGAGAGAGAGGGCAAAGGAGTCAGAGCAAGAGAGAGAGTGGTTTGGTTTTGGGTGGGGTTAGGTTACAGACCCTCCGTCGGAGGACCATGATTAGAAAAAGCGTGTTGTACGTGTGTGTGTGTGTGTATTATGTGTTGTGTGTTATACGTGTGTGTGTGTGTGTTATGTGTTGTGTGTGTGTGTGTCGTGTCAGTAATAAAAGATGGAGATTTATTCAGGTGCTGCTCACTGATGATGAGAAGTACTCTCTCATTGTAAAAGGGGATGGCACAGTATGAAAGATGTATGAAGATGAAGCTCAGTTGCTACACACACACACACAGCCAGTGAACCAATGGATAAAACAGTCCTCCACCTCAGTAACACCACTGAACATGAGAGGGTTTGAGTCATCACTATAAAGAAACTGATGATGGACAGAAACTCACTCAGCCAACAGCTCAGCTCTGTCACCAGCTTTGCCACCTCTGTTACAGTTTAACGCAGCTTTAACAAGGGCTGCTACATTTTGGCCCAAATCATAATCTTGTTTCTGATGGTCTATAATCTTGTTTCTAATAATCTATTTCCATTGTTGTGTTTTCATAATCGCGAAATTTGATTAATTGTACCATGTTAAAATCATGTGACTATAATGAGTCACATGATTGTGACGGCAGTTGGCCTATTCTACCGACAGACTCAGACAGACTTACTTATTTTCAGCACTCTCCCAGGAATAAGTCTTTTTCTCTGGTCCTCATACATAAGAAGAAGTGGGCCCATTCAATTTAGTGGCACTGAACTAAGTGAAAGTGTGTGTGGTGGTAGTGTGTGTAAGTAGGTCCCTGTTTGTAAGTAAGTAAGTCCCTGTTTGTCCGCAGGTGACCCTCCATCTCCAGTCCCACCAATCCCTGAGCGCACCCCAGAGTCCTTTGAGCTGGTCTCCGCAGATGGTAACACACAACAGTTACTTGTTTACAAACTCATACACCCTACACACATTCACACACAGTTCTATATTGTGTAAATATTTACTCATAAAAGCACACAATTTTAGTCACTTACATACAAATTAAGGTATGCTCTCTCTCTCTCTCTCTCTCACACACACACATGCATGCACACATGTCCACACACACACACAAACACACACACATACACACAACGTCTATAAAATGTGTGTACTTCAGTGCTTACTTGAAATGTGTTTGCAATCTCATTTTTCTTTGACTAAATAAAAGTGTGTATGAATGTAACCTTCCAGAGTTGGAGAAGTTGATGAGGCAGTTAAAGCACACTGACTCTGTTGCCAAGGTTGGTGTGTCCTTAGAGTGGTTTGGAAAAACACACACCTCACCCACCGTCAAAAGGTCATGGTCCAGAAGCAAGGCATGTATCTGTGTGTGTGTGTGTGTGTATCAGCGAATAAACATCTTGTAAAATTTTTGACCTGTTCAAAAAATAACATATCTTTTGCTGTCTTTTAGAGCGTAAAGGTCCGAATGTCTCTCCCAGGCAAGTAGAACTGATAAATGTTACACACACACAAACACACACACACTGTTAAAGTTAAGGGCCAGAGAGTCAGGAGTTGTTTGAGGATGCAGACACAGACACTGACCCTCACTATGATGTTTGAATGTGGAAATTCACACACAGGCACAGAACATACTTGAAGCTCACATGGTGCATAATGTAATGGTAGCAAGTTGGTAGACTTGCAGTAAACATTAGTAACGTGATATTCTACTGCTTTTCAGCCCATTGTCCTGTTGTTCAAGATCACAGAATGCTGTTGGATGGAAAAAGAACAAGAAAACTTGGTACAACATAGACTGAAATAGACTGAATAGACTGAAAGCAGAACAACACGGATTGAATTTGCCCTTATCAGCTAGCGTTAGCTGTGGTTCTGCCTGTTGTACCAAATTTTCTTGTTTTTTTCCCTACCCACACCACTCAGTGACCTTGAGCAACAGGACTATGGCTTAAAGTGCACTGGAAGTTCCCTTTAAGAGACTAGCACCCTGAAGTTTTAGCTCACTTGGTAGCACAGACGAGCCAGCAGAGGCCTGCTGATATCTGCAGAGCTGCACATACAGCTCAAATTTGGAGACTTAATTGGCTCGACACTATCAGACATGCACCTGTCTGCCAGGTGTGTACAGGCTTGACACAATCAGACGTGCACCTGTCTGCCAGGTGTGTACAGGCCCGACACTATCAGACGTGCACCTGTCTGCCAGGTGTGTACAGGCCCGACACTATCAGACACGCACCTGTCTGCCAGGTGTGTACAGGCCCGACACTATCAGATTTGCGACCATTGGCCCGATCTGTATGGGTCCGACACTATCAGACGTGCGACTGTTGGCCGGGTGTGTATGGGTCTGACACTATCAGACGTGGCTGCCCTGGTGTGCGCTTACTATCAATCTTGTGTTCACTGCGTTGTTAGCCTGGTGTGTGTGTACTCACTATCAATCTTGTGTTCACAGCGTTGTTAGCCTGGTGTGTGTGTACTCACTATCAGTCCTGTGTTCACAGCACCTCCTCCTGTTCCTCAGTCTGTGGCTCCTGCCCCCATAGAATCCGCTTCTGTTGCCAGCCCTACCTACAAAACTCAAGGTGAAAGACTACACACACACACACACACATACACACACACACATACACACACACACACACACACACACACACACACACACACACTATAGTGATGTCTAGATGAAAACACACAGATAATCCACCCAGCGTAACAGAGGGCAGGCTAATCTAGTCTATCTGGGCCAACAGAAGCAGCACACAGAGAGCTAATGGCACCCCATAATATTCACTTGCTGTGGAATATATATATATATATATATATATATATATAACTATATATATATATATATATATATATATATATATATATATATATTTACACAGATAACAGATCCCATCTGAGCTAACTCACACAAATATGAGACGTGCTGCTGACGCCTTAAAGGAGTTAGAGGTGTGTTGAGCCAGCTGAAAACTGACTGGTTTGTCTCTCTCTTCACAAAGCTCCTAGAAGCCTCACTCCCCCCTTACCAGAGAGGACACCTGAGTCTTTTATTGTGCCCACAGATGAAGGTAGAGTACACACACACACACAGCATGGATACGAACACAATAATACTTACGTGACTCACATAGGTTTCCTGTAATGATGCCAGTTACTAGAAACACCTTAACATGTTACTCACACATACTCAAACACACAGAAACACACACACACGTATGCACACACACACACTTACTTGACTCTCTTCCCTCCAGAGGTTTCAAGGATAACCAAGACATCATTGGCTGTCCAGCCCAGCAATTCATCAGGTGAGTCATAACATTAAAGACCATTTGCATGTTTGAAGCTCAGGAAATGTGTGTGTGTGTGTATTGGTGTGTGGTTTCTTTGGATAGTCACACTGTGTGTGGCTATGGGTCACTAATGGGTGGGGTGTTTTACATTATCTTACTGTTTGCAGGTGGACCCCCCTCTCCAGCACCCCTACTCCCCAAGCGAACCCCGGAATCCTTTGAGCTACCCTTGGCTGAAGGTACCGCTAAAATTTGTTACACACACACACAGGCAAAATCACATTGTTGTTACACACTCTTGTACACTTTTGTAGCCAAAGGAAACATATGATCAGGAAGTCGTACTCACACACTTACACATACACAACAATGCAAGAATACTATGCCCATTGCGTACTTCTGTTTAGCACACCCCCACACAGCAACACGTACACACACTAAGGCCACCTGCTCCTTCCCACAAACACACAGATACACAAAATGTAACACATTTATAGTCCCCCTCCCCTTGGTAGTAGGTATGGTTATTAACTCTGTGTTCATACTTGTCAACACCCTGCCATATGACAGTTTTAGAAAGTTCAAAAAATAACTTGCTCTCTCTCTTTCTGTTCCTTTCTTCTCTTTTTTTTCTCTCTCTACTCAAAGCTGCGTTCTCAGTTCCGAGCTTGTTGAGCACTACTCTGCCTGAGAGCAAGCGCCGTTCTATGCTGTGTCTCCATGACAATGTTGTGTTGCGTAGTGGGGACAGCCAGCGATCTCCACGCTGCACCAGCGCCATCTTCCTGCCCACCAGCAACAAGAGCCTGTCTTTGCCACACAACAGTGCCCTCTTTCCCTCCGGAAGCCCACAGCTCATGCTGTCTGTTGCTGCTGCTGCCCCCTGCTGTGAGCCTGGGGAAGTGGACCTACGGCAGGCCTCTGCACAGCATAGTGGAAGCAGTATTGGCAGAAGCAGTAGTGGTAGAAGTAACAGTAGCACCACCACCCCACTGGTTCAAGACAAACAGCAGCTGGAACTGCTCTCTGTCTCCCCCCTCAGGACAACAGAGGCATTGTCGCCTCTGCAGCGTGTCGGAAGCTCATGTGAATGGGCCGGTCCTTCTCAACCCAGAGCACAAGACCCATTCAAGAACAGAAGCAAGGTAATAGGGAATGACTATGGACAACTGAGCACAAAATGCCACATTTTATATATATATATGTATGCAACTGATTAAAATCATGATTAATTGAAATACATTTTTTTCCTGCAGAGTGTGAAGGTGAGGAGTTCAAATCCAGGTGAGCATTAACCCCCCCCCCCAGCAAACACACACACACACACATAGACACACACACACCAAATGATCGATAGAGACAGAGATGCCTTTGTATTTGTATTCATGTGAGCTTGTCTGTTTCAGCAGGTCTGTCAGTAATTGCACCTGATGTGACCATATCACCCCAGGCAGAAGGTAATAGTGATGAGGAATCAACTATTTCCCCCATTGTGCAGCATCCTTCATTACACCCTCCTACATCTGGCCTGTCCTCTCATACAGACACACTGGGATACAGTAATACTACTGAACAACTACAGAGAATAGAAGTATAACTCCTCTGTGTGCATGTGTGTGTGTGTGTCCATGTCGTACAGGAGCCCCTGCTGTGGGAGCATCAGCTGCAGGTCCTACTTCTCTGCCAGAGGCAGGAGCTGAAGGAAATTCTGTGACGGAAAGGGATTCTGGAAAGGGCATGACCAGGAAGAAGGTAGAAAGCCTACTGTGCACATATGCAGTGTGCCAGTGTCATTGCTCCCTCTAGGCTAAAAAGCAGAGGAGACGGGGCCTGGAACCAGCTACCACTGCACATACGCCTGGCTCCTTCCTTGGCTGTTTGTAAATCTCACCTTAAAACCCATTTTTATGCCCTGGCCTTCAATTCACAGCATGAATTTTTCATGTATTTATCTTTTTGTTTTTTTCATGTTCACTTTATGTCGTCCTTTCTGTTTGTCTATCGAGTCGTATTACCTGGCTTGTTCAGTACCTTGGTCAGCTGTTAGTGTCGTTTTTAAAGTGCTTTAAAAATGAACGTGACTTGACTTGACTAGGGAAATCGAAAAGGAGAAACGAATTTCCATTTAGGGTTTTCTCTGGAAAAAGTGCAGTGTACCAGGGAAATGGAAAAGAAGAAACAAAAGTAATATTCAAGATTTTTTTCTGTACCTCATAAGTTCTCATATGGTGCCAGTTTAAGCTTGTACATTGTCATTCAGGCAACTGAATCATTACAACTTTGTTATAACAACTTTACAACTCTGTTGTAAGTACACATATCCTAACAAGGTGTCCCCTTTACTTTTTTACATTTACTTGTAGATTGAAGTTTTCTGTTTTGTGCAGGGATCTCTGACTGTTTTCTGTGCATTATAATCAGATGTGTGATATTTTTTTTCTGCAGAGCTGGAAGAAGTTCATGCTCAAAAATAAACGTAGGTTCTGTCCTCTTCTGCCAGCCAGTCATATCATTAACCACTAACTAGCAGAACCCAACTGTGTCATCAACAGATATCTGATTCCTCATTGGCTCTTTTTTCCCCTCAGAGAAATCTGGCTCTTGTTTCCCCTCAGAGAAATCTACGCCGCCTCCTGCACGCCTCCCGCCTCCCTATTCTACCATCGCAGGACTCAGACTGGGTGAGTTTGAGTTTGAGTCACCTTTGAGTTCCAGAGGACAAAATAAACATTGCATTGTTTTGTATATCATTCATAGGGATGCAGAGGAAATGGAACAAAAATGCTGCAAAACATTGTGCCCACCGAACTTGCTATCTTGTGTGTGAGCCAATCATCAGTATCTGGGTGGCAGGGTTTTTGAGTGAGTCAGTGTGTGTATGTGTGTGTGTGTGTACGTGTCTAGTTACATGTTTGGTCTCTCCAGTGTTTGGAAATCGTCTTGGGAAGCCGAAGGGACCACGGACCCGGCCTGAGACATGGGTGTAGGAGGATGAACGTAGGAGCAAGAAGCAGGTGATGAAGATGAAGAAGAGGACGAAGATGAACAAAGATGGCTGCTGCCTCGCCTCCATCAAGGCTCTGGGCATCTGGAGCCCTCTCTCTCTCTGATGCTGCTGTTCCTCTAGCTCCTCTTCTCCACCTCAGGAGCCCAGGAGCCTGTAGATATGTTTGCCTGGATGCACACACACAAGACTGGAGAGCAGAGATCTGCTGGTTTGCACCAAAGCTCCAGAGGAATTCTGTCATGGCCAGGCATACCGGGACGACCCATGCAAACTCAACAGTAGCTAAATGTGATTATGCATCAAATGGATATTTGTAGAAGAAATAGCGCTTACTTTTTGGTATGGTGTTTCTGTGTGTTTTGTTGTTTTTGGTTTTAAAATGGTTTCTGATGGTGATGAAACTGGTATGTTTGTTCCCATTTCTGCACATTCATTATTTGAATACTGGACCAATTAACCCCCCAATGACCATACATAACAGTTGAAACTTTTATTCAACTGTTAATGCAACTAAATGAGTTGAGCCAAACTTTTTTTTCTTCTTCGCTAAAGTGGGATTGATGTGTAGGAATCAGAAGGTTGACAAAGCCTTGAAATGAATCTTGATTAATGTGTTGGGGTTCAGTGGGTTCCTGTTGGAGACTGCAAACTCATGGACAAGACCAGCTTGTATTTCATCTCTGGCTGAACCGATGGCACGTGATGCTCACCCTTTACTTTCCTTTGCTTGCCAGGCATCAGTACTATGAATAAAGGAGGAAGTAAGTCAAATCTCAGGTATCAAACTGTCAACTGCAAATGCATTTCTTGTAAATGACCATGTCAAACTGGCATGAGAAATAGATTTTTGTTGTCCTCATTATGAATTATGGAATTAAATTACAAGAGCAAGGCATGGTGTACACATCTAATTGTTCATAAACCACTTCCCAGTGTGAAAAAGAACTACTTACACGCACAATCACACTTCTCAACCACTTCTCCTTTAGTCACGTGCACAAAGACCATTTTAAACTGTGTGAAAGTGATGACATGAGATGGGATTTTTTTATGACATGAAAAACAAGAAGCAGCACTAAGGGGTGCTGTGAAGGCTAAAACCCATGGAGATAAACACACACCCCATATGATTGGGAAGACTGTACCTATAAGATACTTCTGAAGGAATTGCAGGAAGGAGGCTTGAATACAAACACTTTAGTTCACTTTTATTTTAGTTTAGAGAGACACACAAACACCACACACTCATACACACGCACATAAACACCACACATTCAGGGTGCCTTCACACCTCAGACTCTCCTTCCATCTGATCCTGGCAAGAATGACATTACAAAAACAACCAAGTTAGCTGCCCAGAGAGGGGACAAGTCCTCTCTAGTTGTATGAATTTTGTCCCCAGTCAACTATATGCACTCTATATGTGAAACCCCTATGATGAAGAGGACAGCCTAGAGTCACTCACTCCACATGGCAGTAGCAACCTAAAGCACAGACTCCAGTTGAAACACAGTGGAAAACACCACTCAATCCCAATGTCCCCCCTTACCCAAAGCCCTGAACCCTTAAAGACTTAACTGACATGAAACATATAATTCAAAAACCTGATGTAAGGACAGTTTAATCTTTGAAGAGACAGGGCTTAGGGGAGACAGGGATTTAGCCAAAGTCATATGAGTAAACCAATGATTATTGCAAGCTGATACACAAGATCATTTAACTGGGCATGTTTGAGATGGCCGACTGGCTGACTGAAAAGAAGACATACGAAAACATGACTCAGTGGAGCTTTTTCATTGGACAAAAGTCCATGATGCACTATTTCCAAGAGCAGAATGTATTGCTTTAAGGTAGCATCTTAAGCCTGTAGCGAGTCACACCACCTGCTGCGTGCCCACTGTTGTGCAGGTAAGTACAAGTGGATCCTGGGGCTTCCTGTAGCCTGCTTTACCCCTACTGCACCAGAAAAGGTCACAAGATCAAAGGACTTTCAAGACTATATTACCAGTGTGTCTCTAGTGATCTTTTGCGATGGAAATTCTGGGCAAGTTCTGCTGGTGCTCAGATGAGGAGCTCAATCAGGATGAGGTACATGACAGATCATATCTTAGCCAAGAGGTTGATTCATGACAGTCACTCCTTTGAGGCTTTAGGGCTTAGGGGTGACATTGGGATCAGTGGATCAGTAGATTTTTACTTTCTCCTGCAGAGTCAATCAATGTCAGCAGGAAACTAAAAGCTGTGGATGAAGGGAAAGCTTCTGGAAGGCCTTGCCAGCTTCAGTCACAACCTTGATAGTTTTACTATTGGGAGTAATGGTGTCATCACCTTGACTGTGATGTACATCAGCAACAGCGCTTTCCAGACTGGGGCATAAACAAATTTAGCCAATCAACACAAGGCCTCAAGAGTGCACAGGAAGGAGTGTTATCTGATTGGCTGTTACACTGAAGTAGCATTGTTTCATTGAATTTGTAGGTCCTGTTTTAAGTGGTTGGATCAGTCAATGACAATAGTTTGATTTTATCTAGATTTGCAGAAGATAGCACACACACACACGCACGCACGCACGCACGCACGCACGCACGCACACAGCCACAAGTGCATCTTGCAAGAAAATGGAAACTTTGAAATTCATGCAAATTTATCACAAAAGTAACTGTATTCTATATTAAACATGTTGTTATAACATTATAAAAATCATTACTATAAAAAAAATCCCTTCTGATTTAGGTGACGAAGTAAATAAAAATCACATGGGCATGATGTGAAGATGAGATAAAAAACTGTAAATTGTCCTTACTCTTGAAGTGAAAATGAGACCCTATCTACCATTGGGCACAGATGATACACAACTAAAACAGTCCTATGTTGGTGCCCCTCTAGATCACGTGGGACAGTGAGAGCAGCTCTAGCATTGTCACTGGACTGAGTTCCACACGCAAACTATCTAAGTGCAGATGAGATGTACAGTTTAAACGCACTGCAATATGCTTTGGATAAGGTGTCTGCTAAATGACTTCATGTTGTAAGAACACATCACATATAGGCTACTGCTGCTTGGATATGATGCTGAAAGTTTACCAATAAATATTATGTATGTATATATATTTATATATAAAAAAATCTATGTATAAATACACAGAAAATTACACAAAATTTGAAGCCGCATGGAAGAAGCAGTCAATCCAAACTTGCACCTGTGTCAGTGGGTTTTGCTCAAACCTTAGGCTATGAGGTGGTCAGAAAGTAGGTGCAGCACCAGACCCCGCACACGCACGCACGCACACAAGCACGCACACAAGCACGCAGGCACACACAGTATATTTCCACAAAGAGCCATAGCACTCTGCCAAGTACAGAAACACCATCACAACAGCCATCTTCCAGGGCCATTATTACACATTGGCTGCCGGTCTGAGAGTAGAGAGCAGTTTAAGGCGAAACACACACCAATGCAGACACGAGTGCAGCACACACTCCATCTATAGATTCTCATTGTTCTTTCCTCTTCCACTGCAGTCTATGGCAGCAAAGCTGCAGAACCCCATTGTGTTTCTATAGATTCTCATTGTTCTTTCCTCTTCCACTGCAGTCTATGGCAGCAAAGCTGCAGAACCCCATTGTGTTTCTATAGATTCTCATTGTTCTTTCCTCTTCCATATTTTCACATTCCATCACTGGAATTCAACTTTCAACATATTCCCACACACCAGCACCAAATCTTTATGCAGTTGCGATGTCAATTACGATTCAGTTGTATTGTTGTAAGCATTGCTCAATAAACTCCTTTGTTCATTGAACCAATGATCATTGAATACTGACCAAGATAGAGCAACATAAAACGTTTCAATGTCAAACTTGAATAGTTCCGGTCTGCATAAATGGGAGTATCACATAACGTCACAATATAAACTTTTCAATCATATTCTGTATCTGCGTATGGGGCCTCAACTCTAGTCTGCATTAAGGGAGATTTTCTCCCCTCCTCTTGCGAAAATAGAATACACTTTATGTTAACGTTTGTGCCTCTTGCTCTGACTTCCCCTCTCTAGTTGAATGCTTGTCAGTTGCAGAGTGTGGCACTGACAGGGGGCCAATGACAGAATGTGTCGCTGCACTTGATTTGGAAGTGGTTGTGTGTGTGTGTGTGTGTGTGTGTGTTAACTCCGAGAGTGAAGAGTGTGGAGAGAAGAGAGAAGAGTCCTGCCAATGCAGCCACTGTGTTTTATTAGTCTTTTCCCAGTGGAAGAGAAGCTTCAGAGAAGATCCTCTGCCTGCTCATGCTAAGGCAGCCATCATGGGTGTCAGCTCTGCTCAAAAAAGTCCCAACACTATCAGTCAGACAAGCGAGCTCCTCTCCTGATCTCTCCTATCAGGCAGACAGTCAGTAAATGAGATGTAAATGGCGCAGTCAGTTAAGAGATAGGCACTTCTCTGTGTAACCGGGACATCCCACATGCATCGCATTCCCACTGCAAATGCCGTCAATGTCAAACGTCTTTCCCTCATCCACAGACACAAGCCTCTAAAGCGACACCCTCTGGCTCAAGAGGAGTAGAGACAGTGCTTCTGGGGTCAATTAAAGCAAATAAAAAAATAAAATAAATAAATAAAACTAAAAAATATCATCATACTTTAAAACTATTATACATCCAAGATTTTCCTCTGTAATGAGTCTTTTTTTCTCTTTTCTTTCTTTTTTAAAGAGGACACCAATGTGGAAGTGTGTTGAGGTGTTCAGACGATTCAGTTCAGACACGTTATGGGTCATTCTGAGGGAGTGAGCAAGGCTTTCAGGGCAGGGTCTGAGTTCTCCCCGGCCGGGGCCTTTGGAGTCGTGTCCAGACTGGCAGTGGGCTGCTGCGCTGTGTAGTCGACCTCGGTGGAACCGGACTCACCAGTGCCGTTGCTGGCCTTGGGATCAGCCTGGGGCTGGTACTGCTCGAGCCTGATGTGCCAAGCTAAGCTGCAGACGGCTGAGACCGTCTTGAACTGGTGCACCACGTTGCGAGGGATGAAGTAGATGTCCTGGTGGCACAGGGCGGCACGCACGTAGCGGATGCCCTCGCGTCGGAGCTGGTTCAGCTTGGCGTCGTCCACCCACTGCACACACTGCGGAGTGCAATCATTACATTTAATACAGTTTCTCTCTCTTACTGCCAACACACATTCACACAGATATCACATGCAATGATTGTGAATTGAAGGTAATGGAAGTCTTTGAGGGCTTAGGGTTTAATAAGAACAAGTGGGATTCAGCCAATGATTCCTTAGTCTCCTTAGTCAGAAATGCACACCATAAAAACTGCAGTCTAACCTTGTGTCTATCCTGGTGTTAATAATTTTACATTAGGATAAAAAAAATCTAGTTGCCATTGTTTGTTGTGACTTACACTGTGACTTACAATTCTTCCAAAAATAAGACAACATCTAAGTTTACAGTAGTTTAACTTAAACCAAACTGCTGCCGTATTAAGCAAATTTCTCTTGTTAAACACACAGTAATTGACACATTCAAATTCTGCAGATACTAAGTACAAAGCTGTCCATTAAGATCACTGTATATAGTTATAGTTTGTGAAGTTAGCGAGATCCAGGGGTTTAGCCACTGATCTCATTTATGAGGCTAAGAGTTTGACTCACAGCAGAGCAGATCAGATCAGATTGGGAGTCGAGCAATCTAGCCAGTCTACCGAAAAACCCAAACAAGGACATCTGTTAAGGAGTTTTCTTACTAATGCTCCACACACACAGTTAGGCTGGCTGGCACCCGTTACACTTAAGGGAAACATGGGTGAAGAATGAATAGAGATGGCGCCTGTGTCAAACTGAAGTTATTAGGGTACAGCTCCTGTTCTGCACTTTACTGCAAGTCTTAATTTCGACTGCTGAATGCTGATATGCCGAACACTTACCTGTGACACAGGTGGCTCATAGAGGTCGAGCTGCAACCTCTGCACCACCTCGTTAAAGTCCTCAGCCTGGAAGCACACCACGTCTTTGGTGATCCGAGGCTGCTCACTCCTAGCACACACACACGCGCACACACACACACACGTGAATTTACATAAGTTCACACTCTCTCTCAAGCTCACAAACAGGCACCCACCCACCAAACGCAAGTTCCCCTTAAGGTCAAAGTGCGCACAAATCTCTTGTGTCAGCGTCTCTTGTGTACCAAAGCACCCACCCCCACCAAACAAGAGCAGCCCCATCTTACCACTCCTCTCCCAGCTGCACCGCCTTCAGGACCCCCACAGCAGCTGTGCTTTTCCAGTCGAAGCTCTGGCCGACGTGGTCAGCGTGTGCCCGTGTGCGGTCTTCAAACAGCACCTCCCGCCGCTCACACGCTCGACGCACATACTGCAACGCCCGCAGCTCGCTCACCGACCTACACGCACACATGCACAAACACACACACGACAGACAAGTGTTAAACTGCATAAATGGATGATTTTTTCTGACTTTTCCGTGTGTGTGTGTGTGTGTGTGTGTGTGTGTGTGTGTGTTTGTGCGCGCACGCGCCTGTACCTGCGTTGTTTGAATGGTGACTTGGGCATGTCCGCTGTGGGTACCATTTGTTCCCCCGGCCGCACCCACATGATAGGGCCGTCATCACTCTGAGACCTGCAGTCCAGCTTCAGACTGGAGAGACTCCCCCAGGGCAATGTCATCTAAAACATCAGCGCCCACACACAAAAAGGTTTTTTTACAGACAGCTCAAAAGGAGAAAACGCTTGTGCTGAACTTGTACTTGAAACAGTGAAATGTCCCCAAAACACAACTGAGCTTTCAGGAGACCTCTTTCAGTTGTGACACAACTGACGAAAAGACATTTCATCTTAGGCTAAGCTTTGGCAAAGCATTAGATCACTGCAAGATCACAAACTTGCTTTGGCAAAGCATTAGATTACTGCATGTAAACTGCAGTTTACTTTTCACCTTTGCAGAAAACTACACCCCCTCCAATCTCAGCTGACCCTCCCTCCACACACACACACACTCTTACCCACCTTCAGGAAGGGTGATTCCTCCAGCATGTCCAAGAACTCTGGGAAATAGTCGCCGACTTCCTCGTCCACAGCACCCACCAGACTGATCTGGCGCATGGCCCCTGAGCGATAGGTGCCTGAGCAGTAAGTCCTGTTCACCTATGTGCAGGCAGGCAGGCAGGCAAGCATATGCACATTCACGCACACACACGCGCACACACACACACACACACAGATGAGGAGAGAACATTTTACATTACACCACATGGGCCACAACATGATGCCCCATCTACTACAGATCCATTCCTGTCTCACTCAGTTTGTGTGTCTCTGAACCAGTTTATTTCAAACTTCAGCAGAGGCATTCCTCTAAGTGAACACCCAGCAACAAACACACACACACACACACACACACACACGCAGGTTCACACAGAAGGGCAGGAAACTGAACCTCTTGAAACTTCGTGGTCATGCCGCAAACCAGACTACAAACACTACATACACATCAGGCTTGATAAAAACACTGTTTGGTTGCCTGGCAACAATAGCAGCTGGGACAATATAAACAGACGTGCATATGTGCGTGCGCATGCACACACACACGTTGGACTTTGGACTTTTGAACGTTAGCAAAACACGGAAGAGCAGTGAATGTTTAGATGGTTAAAGGACTGGCCTGAAAGACACACACAAACACACATTCTCTGTGTCCAATAAGCCTCATACCATCTGTCCCAACATTACACTTCACATTTGTCTATAAAACTTGCATGCACACACATTCACACACACATTTATCCATACTATTTCAATGTCACAAACACAAACACTTGAACTACCATCCATGGATAGACATCCTCTTCTGCACCACACACACACACACACACACACACACACACACCTGTGAGTGGAAGTGAGCGATGGTGGTGGTCTCGATGTCTTTCTTGCCCATGCTCTCTATCTTGACAGGTGTGTTGGGGAAGTTGAAGGCAAAGTAGTCAAGGAAGTCAGGCAGGTAGGCAGCCGCCCCGTGCACCACGGCCAGGGCGTAGCGGGCAGCACCGCTGCGCTCTGAGAAGGCCCGCTCTAGGAAGTCCTTAGCAAAGGCCTCCAGCTCGTCCTGCCGCAGTCGGGCCAGCTCATCCGCGTAGGCGTGCAGAATGCGGCCACCACCGTTGGGTTGCAGCTCCTCGTGGATGAGGCCGGCGAAGCGGCCGCTGGGCAACGCCGCCAGACGAATGAAGTGCTCCTGGTGGGAGAGGAAGGGGGCGGGCTGCGGCTCAGGTTCTGGCTCAGATTTGAGTAGCACCTCGGGGCTGGTCTGCATCGAGACACCCGTGTCCAGATCCGTCTGCACCTCCTTATCGTGCATGCGGACACGCTTGCCGCAGCTGCTGCCACCGCTGCTGCTGCTGCTGTTATTGTTGCGTTCCTCCTCACAATGCTTCTTCCTCTTCCTCTTGCGCTTCAGCAGGTAGTCCTCTCCCTCCTTCAGACGCACCTTACCATTCTCATCCCGAGCTTCTGGAGCAGGAGAGATAGATGAAAGTCAGATACTGGCTGCTACAGGGCCACAATTTTCTATTGTAAGTCTATTGTAATTAAAAAAAAACACACATCCGTTTTAGCTAATCACACAATTTGAAGAGTATTGTGCCACCAAGTATGCCACCAAGTTTCTTTTTAGGGGACACTGACACTAGACATATTAGCTGTCCTATTTACATTGTTAAAGGGTGAACATGTTTCTAAACAGGTTTATATGATAATGTACATAGAAAATTAGAAAGTTATTCAGAACAAAGGTGTAACGAAGGCATTTGAAAAATTATGATTCAATATAAGTGGTAAATCAATGAAATCGATCACCTGCACCCGCACCAATCAAGATGCTTCGACACCATTCGGCATAATAGAAACAGCACGCACTAGGCTTCCGTTAAATCAGACTCGTTAACGGAGCCAAAACTTGAAGCCAATTGACGGTTGTTTTATTTCAGTAACGCCCTCATTAAACATACTCTTTCCAATGAAATATGTCTAGAAAACACACGCATGACCTGATTAAGTTTGAAAAAGTGGGACTGTCACGGACGCACACAGCAGTCAGCCATTTAGAATCTGAAAGCAAGAAAATAGTCTGCAGAGAACATGCAAAAATTACCTTTCTTTTTCTTTTTAAACATGTCAATCTTCATATTCGCGTCAGTATTTTCGTTCTTAGGTTTAAGTTTGAAATCGCTTCCATTGTGCTTTTCCTTGTTGCTGGTGAGACTCTTGGCCTTGGCCACTTTCAGGGGCGTGAAAGTGAAGAGCGGCGCGGAAGGCAAGACCGTAGGCGCAGGCGGCTTCTGGAGTTTGGTCGGCGTCATCTTCGACCAAGCCACCGATCCTTCTCTCTTTATTTCGTGGTGATGATGGTGGTTGTTGTGATGGTGATGTCGGTGCTGGACGGGAACTTGTTCCTTGGTGAAGGTGCGCGGTTGAGTGTGGGTCTGCCTTTGCAGCTGCGGCTGTGTATCCGGGTGTTGTGACCGCGACAGACCATGCTGATGATTGTAATGATGGAGCTTCGCTTTCTTCACCTCTTTCTCCGATCGGTATTTGTCAACAGATGGGGAATGTTCCCTTTTCTTCTTCTTCTTCTTCTTTTCCCTGCCATCCCTCTCCAAGCTCTCCTTTATCTTATTTTCGACTTTCACGCGAACCAAGTCTACCTGCGTGGCCATTTTGCACGTACATTTAAATGGCTTGAAAATGTTCAGTGAGCGTAGGTTACCTATTGGTACTTGTAGTCCTCCGCGTATGTCCCATAATAGCCAATTTGTATGCGTTTTCCGTCCTGGAGTCCTAAAGTGCGCAGACGCACAACGCATCCTTTCTGGGTGCTGTAGTTTATGAGCCGGGTCCTGAAGTGGTGCGTGCGCTACTGCACGCACCCATGTCCTCCGCTCTGGCTGACGTCAGAAATGGACCAGCCTACCAGACCACTCTCCGCGAGAGGGCGCGACTTCACGTCCTCATAACGTCCTCATAACTCATAATACGCTAAAGATATCAGGTTCTTTATCTCCAAATATTAGATTTCTTTATCTCAGGTAAGCACATACGTTATGTTTACTACACAACTCCAAACTAAGCATTAATATGATAATAAAACGACATAGTAGACTACATTACTGATCCCACTCGAAGTACAAACAATTGAATGAAGCAGGATTTTTTTCTAAAACTTTATTTATTGAGCATCAGCATGATGTCATGGACACTAGCTTACACATCAGTATTCCATCACTCTCTTCACTAAAGTAGATAAATCATCTTCGTTATAATTTACAAAAATAATGGAGCGACTTATGTACACATCAGCCTATAGTCTTTTACTGAGTGAAGGCCAGTATTCATACAGGTGCTGTACACTTCAATGAACATTTACAACCACCGCGTCATGTACAGACGGAGAGGCAGGTTTATCCGTCAAAGCGATGCAAGGCCACAGTATAAATACACACCCACACACACGCCTACCATGAGACGGCACCGAGAACACACACCGCAGTAACACAACAGGATGAACAGGCAGACTGCACTGTAAAATCACAGGAGTGGAGTCGGTGTTTAAGCGGACTGAATATTACTCTGTAGGGTAGATAGCCTTCATCTTGGTAGCCTATGTAAAAAAATATTCTAGGTGTAATTTCTGTCCGTTTCTCCCCTTATGCCATTACGCAACCTTTGGTACTGCTACAAACCAAGAGGGAATGTCTAATTCCAGTGATATAAGTCGCTCCTTAAACTTCAGAGGCGCCTCTTTCTGAAACCACAACTTGACATGCAGTATTACTGCTGAACAGTAGGGGGCAGTATTGTGATTGCCGTCCCAACTAAGGAAACAAAATTCCTGGGAATAGGTTAATGGTAGCATATTATTCAGGCATGTTGACAATACTGCAGGATTTTGGTATCTGGCATAGACCATGAAGAGTGTCTGTCATGTCAGGTCAGCTAATACAATACACTGTATCAGTATTGCGTTGCTTGTTTGAAGGACAAACCTGAAGCTGCATTCACATGCATACCTCACCATCATGCCCCTCCCAAACAGTCTGGACACATGGTTACAGGCAACTTCAGACAGGATTCAATACATTGTGAATGAATTTCACAGCATTCTATATTCAAAATTAATGCTGACTACAGGCTAAAAGCAAATGTGCAATACACATAAACATGCACAATTTTAAAAACCATGAAACACATGCACACACACACACACCCATTAGCGCTTGCGCACTCATCACTGACTGGATTAGAAACTAAACAAAAACAAAAAAATCAATTCTCAAAACATGACAAAACCCTTCCACTTCACCCCATAAATTATTGATGCAACCACACTTTTATTTTGACAGGCGATTCCTTGTATCTACATCCAGAGAACAAACCCCCTTCCCCACTCCCAGTGGTACAAACAGAGCCAACATTACAAATAAAGCTACACTCCTCTGGTCAGAGTCACATCTGCACACCAGTGGAACACGTCATATGTGTGTGTGAGCAGCCTCAGAGACAAACGCTCAGCGTAAACCTGAAGGAAAGAAGAGACTCTGGCTGAGTCCCAGGGCATTTAAAGCATTGTGTGTCATGGCTCAGTAGGCTATGGACAGGAATATATATATATATATTATAATATATATATATATAATTATATTTATATATTTATATTTTTCAATAGAGAGAAAGAGACAGAGAGACATGGAGAGATATATTCCATGTGTATGATATCTCAGTGAATTACACAATTAATTATTTCTTTCATAAACACACTAGTTAAGTAAACAGTAATGCTTGAGCACAAGTGTCCGGTCTTCAGAGCTAGTTTAGGTTAGCATCAGTCTGGAGGCAACTGTAGCAAGTCTCCAGAGCTGACCGACAGAGTGGTCTATATGAGGTGGTGGTAGGGGTGGTGAGAATAGTACTGGGGGGGGGGGGGGCTGTGGGGGGTTGGTCCGCCTCTGGCTGGGAGCCAAAGGGGTAAAAATAGTCCTGTAGTCCTGGTGGTTAGTCTCAGTCTCAGACCTGCAGTGAGGGCCCAGCGAGAGCCCAGCGCATATCGTCAGGACCGGGGGAGCGCCCTAGAGAGCAAGAGTTTGTTGTTTTGTTTTTTGTTTTCCTTCTCAGAGAGAGATAGACAGATAGAGATAGATAAAGAGAGAGAGAGAGTCAGTACCAGTGTCCCTTCAAGGATGAGTGTGGGTTTGGCACAAGAAATCCTTCATGTGGGTGGCAGTGTCACTAGTCCAGACCAGAACACACTGCAAAATCCTGTCTGACTGGCTGGACATTTAAGGACATTCAGGATGAGGATGGATCCAGCCTAGAGGTCCAGCTGAGAGAGATGTCCTAGCCAAGATGAGCCAGACAGAGTGACCCAGGTCCTCCAGGGCTCTTGGTCCATATCTCTGGGAAGGGTCTCACCTTATAATCCCTCCACCTGGGACTGGACCCTGGAGGAGCTGGGGACCTTCCAGGGCCCAGGAGTGATCTGGCTTTTCTTATCCCGGCTTGAGGAGGGGTCTGTCACCAGGCTGCTGTTGGAGCCTCTGGCTTCTCTCCGACTCTCCTCGGCCTCAGAACTGGTTCTCGGCTTACTGTCCCTTCCCTCCCTCTCTCTCCTCTCCCCGTCTCGGCCTCGCCCTCCGTTCCTCTCCCTCGGCTGCTCTCTCTCCCTCTCTCTGTTGCCCTCTCGCTCTCGGTGAGTCTTTCGGCCGAGTGTGCCACCACCAACGTCCGAATCTGGCACCTGGGCACCCTTGTCCCTGCGGCGCCGGTCGTTGGCACCTCCCTTGATGGTCTCTGGCAGTGGTTGGGCCTCGCCGGTCTCTCGGTCGTGCTTGTGGTTGTGGCTGGGCTCCTCGTCTCCCCTGCGCCTCCTCTCCCTCTCCCGGTC
Source organism: Tenualosa thibaudeaui (assembly GCA_027481765.1). Lineage (NCBI taxonomy): Eukaryota > Metazoa > Chordata > Actinopteri > Clupeiformes > Clupeidae > Tenualosa > Tenualosa thibaudeaui. The sequence goes on from JAIFZK010000005.1 coordinate 23,505,633, forward strand.
CTTCGCCACTTCCTCCGGCCTCTGCCCTGCTGCCTCCTGTGCCTCCCGCCGAGAGGAGGCTTTGCGGGGGCTTGTGGAACGCGGGGCCCTCCTGTCCCCTGACGCCACATTAGCGTTAGCATTAGCGGCGCTGGAGTTGGAGGTGGTGCGGTCCTTCTTGCGGGGGCTGTGTGAACGCTCCCCTCCTCTCCCAGAGGCTCCAGGGCTGCTGGGGGAGGCGTGGGAACCTGCTTCGGCATTGGAGTTGGCAGGATGGCGGGGGTGTGTTGTTGTTAGTTCGTCGGCAGTGGCGTGGGCATGGGAGGGGGGAGAGGCGACATGCTCGTGGGGATCACTGTTGGCCGGGTTGCGTTGAAGGTCAGAGAACGAGGGGGCCACCATTTCTCTCTCACCTGCGGCACAAACACAAGCTTTGGTTACACCTGCCTCGGCACCTGCAGATGCACACAATACCCCTTACATGCCCAATCCCCCCCTACCAACAGCACTCTATACCATTTCCTTAACATGCCCATGAGAACCCAAGGGAGCTATGCAGACCTCATGCATATGGAAAGTGCCTAAGCCACAAATACACATGCAGAAAGGCAAGTTTTACACTTGTCCACATTTCATGCTTCCACGAGCACCAGGGGATCAATTTCTCGCTTGACGGGAGCTGGGAAGAGTTCTCTGGGTGCCTCTTTTTCACTTGTTCTACATGTCTGGGGTTGAGTAAGGCTCTGCGGTTTGTACTGCCTCTCTGAGTTCCAAATGAGGCCGCTGCCAACCCATAGCTTTAATGGCAACAGTGACAGCAACAGCAGCGGCAGCAGAATTTCTGATGTCAAAAAAGCTCTTTGAAAAACAGACACAGACAGGCCACAAGGGGGCGATCTAAACTACTAGCTCAGACACACACATCTATAATTCATTCAACCCCTTGATCTGGTGTGAGGAGAAAAAAGGAGAGAAAGGTGCAAAGCAGAAAAGCACAGCACACCACAGCAGAGAGGAGAGGACAAGAGAGGAGAGGAGGAGAAGGGAGCAGAGGAGAGAGGAGGAGGAAAGGAGGAGAGAAAAGAAAAGGCGTGAAAGTTTACCAAGGTTAACAGGGACAGACCGAGAGAAGCAGTGAGGCCTTTAGTGCAGCTCTGGTTTCATATGGAAGCACAGGGTGGAAGAGTTCAGACCTGAGAGAGAGAGAGAGAGCGAGAGAGAGAGAGAGAAAGAGATGAGGACAGACAGAGACAGAGAGAAAAGATAGAGAAAGCAAGCGACAGAAGAATGACAGAGAGAACAGGCATGAAAGTAAGAAAAACGAAAGGAAAAAGATTGACGCATGGCAGGACGACATCTCTCTGCACACACTCAGTCAGTTCCAGCATCTCCCAGCGTCAGGTGTACAACACACACCTGTATGGATCCCAGGAGAGTGTGTGTGCAGAAAGACGTGCAGATGAAGCTGGGCAGAGCAGGTGTGTGTGGCGATGTGTGTGTAGGGGTGTGTTAGTGTAAGTGTGTCTGCGTGTGTTTGTGTGTGTTCACTGCAGAGGTATGTGTAACCCATCATCAGTAGCCATGAGCTGCAGCAATGGAACCATCAGTTTAGTATGCTCTAGTGTACAGAATTACATAGAATCTAGTATAAACTCTGGGCTTAAGGGCTTGCTTACATGTATCTAGATAATCCAGCGTTTCGAAATATCTCCACTTTACAGGAAATTTGACATTTGAGGTGGCGAAAACTTTTTTTATGTGTAAAAGGAAGCGGATTAAAAAATATGCATGTATAAAAACATAGATAAGTGTAAACAAGCTCTAAGTAAAATCTCCATAGATACTTCTAGCACAAGGTGCATGTCATCAAGTCTGTGAGCAAGACTGAA